>JANVCC010000040.1:14047274-14367911 GCA_025345505.1 Todiramphus chloris collaris
CCTCTGTGTCCTGCCAGTCCCGGTGCCCCAGCCCCTCTGTGTCCTGCAAGTCCCAGGCAGGCCCTGCTCTGATTACATGGATATATAAATTGTCCCTGCAGAGAGAAGTCACTGTGTCAGAACAATAACTCGATGCCGTGTATTTACTCTCCTCCTATGGTTCCCATACTTCCCTTTCTCAGTTTGCTAATCACAGGAAGTGCAATTAGTCTTCTTTATGCTATAAACGGCCTCTCTGTTTAGATAATTCTCTCTCTTTTCTTACGTGTCACGTAACTGAGGACAGCAGGGGCTCTGAGCAGTTCTGGAATGGTTTGGTCTGGTGAGGTTGCAGGGCTTTGATCAAAGGAGACACTCAGAACCCATGTGGACGCAGCCCTGGTGTGCTGCTCTTCTTCCTTGAGCAGATGGTGCAGGGGATCTCTGGAGCTCACTTTTTTATTCTGTTTTTGGATCCTGTTTTTGTCAGCTTGGGTTCCTCTCAGAGTCTCATGGCTTTCACTTGAGATGAAATGTAGTATCGAGTTGTAGCTGTGAGACTGCATGGAAATTTTGCATGTTTTTCAATGAAAGTTTACTTTGACACAGAACTGAAGCTATAGTTCTGAGAAAAAGCTTCTGTGATCTTTGTATGGAAAAAGATATCTATGAGAATTTGTTCATTAGTAGAACTTGGAATGTTTTTAGTTGGAAGTAGCACTTCAAATATTTTTTTCTCAGGGTTTGAACACGAGAAGTCCAAGTTCAGGAGGACTCCTGACTGTGTGGTAGACTTCTCCTTTTTTCACATACATGGTTCTTCCCTCCCTCCTCCAGAGTCAGAACTCTGTTGGAAGTAATCCCAAATTTTGCAAACCAGGATTCTAGTTTCCAGGACAATCCTATCAGTTCTGTATCCTCTGCAAATCCTCACCCATTTTCAAAGCCATGCTGCTTCACCTGAGGCATGGGAAGGTTCTCTTTCACCTTGCCAGCCAAGCAGATGACCAAATGCCTTGCGTGCGTATTCCCATGCGCCTGCATTTTGGTTTCACTCGAGATGACTACTCACCTTGTCTCCATGATAGGAACCACTCAGCTGTAGCTGTTTTCCAAATAAATCTTCCTTCTAAAACCATTTTCATGCACTGCAGTGGAGTGAGGGTCTGCTTAAGGGTTAAAACTTAGTAATTACCAAAGGGAAATGAAGGCAGTGAGCGGTTTTATTTAGGTTTCTGTTCAGAACAATGTGCATTTCTTGCTGTTTTGCACCTGACTGAAGTGCGTATGCATTCCTGATGTACCAGAATGAAAGAGAATTTATTTCCTTTTTTCCTCCTCATCTACTTGTAGTAATGTCATGGGCATGATAAGTCTTACCTGCTGTCCTCGCCAAGGCAGCAGTTGAGACAGGTAGAGCTGACATGTTTGTTCTTCACCTGGAGAAGACCAAAGCAGAAGGAAAGCCGTGCAGCATGTACGAGGCCACAGTAATAGTCCAGTTTAGAAAAAAATGCTATCACCACATGTGCATTAACATAAATCTTTTTCCCGTGGAAGGTTTAAGGTGATTCAAATCTGCTGTGGCTAATGGTTTACTTTGGATAACAATGGCAATTATTATAACGCAGAGTATGAAGTTTGGCTGGAGTGACATTATGCCATGTGCTTTAAATGTGGTATTCTGAACAAGGTCAGTGCTCTCTGATGCATTCCATTTGTGCTTCAACGTAGGAGTTCTGCTCTGCAGAAGGCATGCTTTATCAAGATATAAGAAAGGTTTGCTTCAAGACAAATTACTCCAGAATTAAATTAAATATGATAAAAACTCAATTTACCATGATACAATTTGTCAGTGACTCCGTGAGAAGGGCAGCAGCTGCAGGAAGGTAGGAGATGAGCTTCCAGGGAGATGCTGAGACAGGTGAGGGGAAGGGCTTCAGGCACTGAAGCTGAGACAAAGGGCAGTGTTTCACCTAGCTGCTGCTGGCAGAGGAGTGCTGCCGGCAGGATTCAAAACTCATTCACTACAGACTGGCCATCTTCATCTGGAGCGGGGTGCCTGTCAGAATATGAAAAAATCAACACCCTATTGTTGGGGAAATGGAGAAAACCACTTCTGGATAATTCATTGAGAATTCTGGGATCTCGTTTTAAATTTGCTTTATTCAAAAGCCTATGTGGTGCTTGCTTCTTACCCTCTCCTAAAGTCGAGGAGGTCCCCAGTATTCCCAGTACAACGCCACAGCTATATATGATTTATTTAATAATGAAGCAATAATAAAATGTAAGACTTCATCATACTCTAGAACAATATAGCTTTTGGATTTGTAAATATTTCTTTAAAGAATATCAAGGAAATGCCATCAAGTGTCACATATAACGAGCCATATGCATAAAGCTAACTAAATTAAGGTGAGAGGAGAACAGCTTTTGCTGAAGTGCTACTCTGATCCTTTTCAAAACAGAGGATTCCCTTCAAGACCAGGCCTATGACTGCAGTCTGCACAAAACCCCACTCCCAGATAATGCAGCTGGTGAGCACAATCTGTCATCTCCTGACTGGCTTGTAGAGGAAAAGGCACAAGTGCTTATTTCAGCTCCCACTTGGGCAAATTTGATAACCGAACCTGGGAATCAGAAGAAATGCATATCTCCAGTGATATGCTCTCGGGCTGTTTCAGAGTAAAAGAAGCCTTTTTGAAAGCCTGAGTGGCATTTTCCTGGATACAAGTATTCACTGAGATACCTGAAGACATCCTAAAAGAGGGGGGATGTAATAATACTCAGAAATAAGTTGACAGCAGTGAATATGGAGCTGTCCTACCTGGCCACTGATTCTGTGCCAGCCTGAGTCAGCGCTGACTGGGATTTTTCAGAGTACTGATGCCTCTTTGATAGACTTTGTAAGTGAATTCATCCAGTTCCAGTGGGCCAGTAGCCATCACAGACCTTATCAGCTGTAAGGAGTAGCTGCTAGTCATATGGCAATGTCACTGCACAGGGAAGGAAAAAGAGCGGATACGGAGACAGAAGCGTCCTTTCAGCTGAGGGGATTTTAGTAACAGGCTGTGCTTCAGGTATGCTGAAACCACTCTCAGGATAAATAGTTTGCAGAGTTGTTGCCATGGGCTGTAAATCGGCTCAGAAACCCAGCTTAGATGTGTTACCTGAGAGGAAGGGGGGCAGTGCGCAGCAAGCAGCCCCGCGTGACGTAAGCTGCTGATGGCCGAGGTGGGTACTTCTTGAGGAGCCATCCTTGGGAGGAGGCAGAGATATGATGTGGAACTTGGCTTTAGGCTGCTTCCAGGTTTTTGTCTCTCCCTTTGGGCGTAAGATGAGCAGAGGTTAGTCATTGGTGGGTAAGCATGCCCGGGAGCTATTTGAATCTGATTGCTAAGAAGTAAGAGCTGATGTTGAATAGAAATTGATGATATTTGGACTGTTTTCTGGCTTGTAATAAAAAAGACTAAATCAGTTTTACATAGGATTAGAACAAGTTATAAAATGTTTTATTGTTCTCTAGATAGTAATGTTATATTTCTATTGAGAAAGACTGTAAATGTTTCTTCTCCACTCTTTTTTTTTAATCATCCCCTTGTGCTTTGGAGGTGGGAATGATGGGGGGGTACTGCACAGCTGGGCCAGAGGCTTTCTGAACTCCAGGAGTCATTCCAGGGTCTTTTAGAGACCACACAGTCCCCAGAATATTCTGCTGATGGCACTAGGAGCCTCAGTGAGAACGGCAGTCTACACGTAATCCCAGGAAAGCCTTTCATGGAGAAGCACTTGTCACACCTTAAAAATGAGTGTAGCTTTTCCTCCTGTCGGGCTTTGGCTGGTAGCCCTCACAGCAGTGCTGCTCAGCATCCCCGCCGCGCTCTCTGCCCCTGCGGCACTCTTGGGCAAGATTATCTCTGGAGGGTTCCATCCCTGCCAGGCTTTCTAGCCCAAGGGCACCAGAGCAGCTTTTAAACCCCACTTTGGTCTTTTGGGAATCTCCTAATTGCACACTCAGTCCTTCTTAAAAATGACGTTTATTTACAGGTCTTCTTCAGAATGCTCACAAAGCAGGTGGTGCAAAGCAAGTGTTAGAAACTGTTTTAGACGGCCACGACTTCCTGTGAAATATGCCTGGAACTAGACCGTGCAAAAGTTCGTTTCTTCGTTTTCCCTTAGCTACTCTAACCCTCTTGATTTGCCAGTGGACCTGGTAGGTAACTGCCTACTAACTGTTAGGAGCCAGTCTTTATTTGCTGGCATTTTACACCGTAAATTAATCTTTTTACTCAGTGTGTAACTCCTGTTTTCTTGCAGAAGTGGCAAATTTGAAGAAAAGGGGAAAAATAAATTTAGTTTCCGCACAGTTCCCATGATTACAATATTGTTCTTATTAATGCTGCCTGTGCAGTTTTCTGACCATTTGCTTTGGATGTTTTAAAATCCTCTTGATTTGATCACGTATACAGAAGACAGACTTTCTGAAGCACAGAAGAGACTCGGGTTTTGTCTAGAACTGCAGCTACGGTCTTAAATAATACTAACTGTTGGTCTGCTAGAATTCCCTGTAAAATTTTGACTTCATTTTGTTTCTGAATTACCAAGGGTGGTCCTGGAAAAAGACTCTAATTTATATAAAAAGAGTATCATTTTTATTTTCAACTCTAATACAAAATTAATTTAATTCCACTTCATTTATTCGTATAATTGTCTTTGACGTATAAACTCGTTTTTAATTACAAAGGAAAAAGTATCTAGTAAAAACACACATGGCAATTCGCCTTATGCCATCATATGGCTGTTTGTCAAAATTTTCATTAACTTAATCAATATTTGATGATGCAAAATGATTTTTCTCTAGTTGGGTGGTTTTTCAGCCTTGTGATTTTACAGAAATGTCTATAGTATGTTTGCAAGACTAATTTCTTGGCAGAGGAAATTCATTTATTTATCACATTAGTGAGTAAGTGGAGCCTTTTCCTCAAGGAAGAGAGTCAAGGGGAAGATTAGTACGTTTCCCTCATGTGAGAAATGAGGGAAAATGTAAAAAAATCAGTTGCGGTGATGCTAGGAAAAGTTTAAATAGGTTTAAAACATACAGCTTAGATTTGCTTTCAAGAACACAGAAACTGAAAAAATTCTTCCTCTTAGTCTCTAGTTAGAGTGGGGTAGGAAGGGGGGAATCCTGTCCCTTTCCTGGGGGCTGGCACTGGATGTGTCATTATAATAAGACTCCTTGTGGCCTTTCGTGGGTAAGCCTGGGCCACCCGTGTTAGAAGAGAGAGGGCAGACAGCTCTCATCTAGCGACTCAACTTTTTATTGGTGACAGCAGATGAAGTCTCAGACAGTTCTTGCTGTGCTCTGAACTGGTGGCCACTGGTTTCCTTCTCTCGTTTGTGTAGTGTCCCCAGGTAGCTGAATGCACGGAGCTCTTACAGCATCAACAGGCACCTGTGTGGGGGCAAGAAACACTTCAGTGCAAATACTGGCTGCTGCAAAACGTGTGGGAGGCAGATTTTCCCTCTGAAAATTAGAGTCAGGCACTAAAACATGACCCCGTAATGTCCTCCAGTTGGGTTTGCAAAATACTCAGTGATTTCTGTGTTACTCCCATTCCAGCCCAGAGGGTTTGCCCGAGTCAGGGCAGGCGTTACACTAAACGTACAAGACTTGCAAGAAAGCCCTGCTGTCACAGAGTTCCCATCTCCATATATCACAAAGGACATGATAATATAGGACATAATATCTGCTTTTCAGCATTTGAAATGGAGTGGCTGCCTTGGTGCTTTCAGAGTGTGTAGGAACTCTGAGAGGCAGGATTTTCGTTCAGTTCTGCTCTAGTGTCCCGCTCTGAAGCCTGGAGGCTGCTGCCCGTTTGCACGTCTTGACCACGTCCTGCAGGTGAGTCCAGTGGGCAAAGGGGCATTCGGTGTAAATCAAACCCAACAGTTCCTAAGATCCAGTATTGCAGCTGATTACACCCGCAGGCTGTGTCTGTGCTTTCTGAACTTTTGGGCTTCAAGAAAAAAAACAAACAAAATAAAAACACACAAAAAACTCAACCCAAAACCCCACAAATAATGTTCACTTTGAGAAAAAGCCATTCTTTGCATTTCAGAACTCTACCCTATGCCAGAAAACAGCAAACTTTTATAGAAGTGTACATCCTTCTGCCTGGAATGGCATCTGGGATTTATTTTCTTGGATTCATTAATCCTTTTGCCTGTTTTTTTGTTTTATTTGCCAAGATGTTTTTTCTCAGTGAGCCAGGAGAGAGACAGATGCAGTGGCCATGTGAGTGCAAAGGGGATGATTTCTCTAATGGAAGTTAATGTACGTGGGAGAAAGAGTATTTGAGTAGTGTGAATAGCAAGTGTTTTGGCAGTGTTCCCTTTTAAGCATACCTATGTCTGTTCACAGGTTCCTCCTCAAGAAACACTATTACCTGGTGGCCAAGACAGTTAGAAAAATGGCATTTTAGATAGTGGACAACTGGCACAAAGCATGTGGGTTTGTGCACCAACTATCCCAAACATTTCCAAGCAAGAAATGCTGGTAAATGCGTGGTTTCTCCAAATCCTGATGGAGCTTCTTCGGAGCTATTTAATCCCAAGTGCAGTGAACCTTAAATCTTCACACTTGGCACCACCCAACTCTAGAAATCATGCATGGTTCAGAACACTTATGTGAGAGAAAATACCATTAAACTAAGTGATCCAGTTGATTGTCAGACTGTAGTCTGTGAACCGCTGATGGTTCAAAGTTTTAGCTCTGAACCTTGGAATTTTTTTACCACTTACCCAAACCAGTGCACTTTGCTGTCAGTTAACAGTTAGCAAAGTCCGTATTTGCGCTGAAGAAGCAGCAGTATACTAGGATCAATACAAGCAAGAATGACAGCCTCTCTTAATATAGACAGGAAATGATTCAGGATATGTTAGTAACCGTACTAAAGCAGCAGTGCTGTATCTTGGTGTATAAGAAAGTTGTGCCATTTCCTAGAAAATCTCTGACAGCTGAGAACTTGTGATTCACTTGAAGGTCTTATCACTCATTTATTTCTTATTTCTCGTAACTGTTGTGTAAATGGATGAGAGAAGAACAGTTATCACTGAGAAAGGCTAAGATTTTGCAAGCATTATTTATGGATTTGCTAAATATATTTTGATGGAATAGGGATTTATAGTCCTCTTTTCTAACCTATCAACAAGTGCCCTTCTATCTTACATGTATTGAAGGGGTTCTAAGCTGAATATGTAACTGTCTTTCTATTCTCAGTTGCCATATTGCAATAAACAGAGAAACTTTGCACTGGTGACCTAGGCCAAGAGTGATCTCTCAGTGCAGGAGATAGTGCTGCGGGTAACGGGTGCAAGGCCCTGAACACCCCATGTGCAGACTGAATGGGATGCAGAGGGGTGCCCAGTCCTGACCCTGGCGTTGGCACACAGAGCACGTGCCCTGCTGTGTGAGGGGAGGCTCAGCAGCATCCCCAGACCAGCTCCGCAAGCCCAGGGAGGCAGCAGGGGCCCCCCACTTCAGCCCTTCGTTCACCTCCTAAGGTGAACCAAAGAAGCCTTGGTAGCTCTTTGGGGTTTTTGGTGTTTTGGTTTGGGGTTTTTTTCCCCAAAAAGAGGTAGTTTAATTTCTTGATTTTGCCTCTTATGTGTACGTACGTTGCTTTGTCTGCCTGTGCTGTTACTGTTTGTGAACTGCTTTTGATGCTGGATAGATGAGGAACATCCTAGAGTGCCTTGGGGCATAAGCACATAAGCCATTTAGGAGTTTAACTGATGCACACACATATTCTAATGCCACGGGACAGGGAGTGTTGATGAAAACGAATATGGCAAAGGGACATAAGATGTTTTCAATGAAAGGTAGGAGGACACAATAGTGTGCATAAAATTGAAGAAAGGATCAATAAATACGCGGCAAGATCCTTCTTAGGTAAGAGATGGAACATATTATGAAAATATTTTCTTGCTGCATCTTCTAAAGCATATTTTAATCTTGCAGTGTTAAAGAAAAGATAATAAGCCTATTTATATAGGGGACAGTGTAGTCCACATAAAAAAGGATGGTGAATGAGAATTATTTCAGAAAAACAAAAGCCATGCGAACTCTCAGTGGATCTCTCACACAGATTTTTTTAGCTTTTCAGGTGAAAAAAAAATGTGAAGCAATTCCAAATTTTCCATTCTTGCTCTTGTCCTGGCCTGAGATGAGAATTAATCGTGGTCAGTGCTTTTCCTTCTCAGCTGCGTTGTTCCCTCAGGTGCCCTGGCTGCAGCAGCAGCAGTTGGCAGAGGCAGGGGCTGCTCCCAGCAGGGAGAACCCCTCTGGCACTGTCGGTTCCCAGGGCAAGGGTGCAGCCCGAGGCCACTGCTGGGGCTTGGCCACCAGCCCTGGGGGGGTGGAAAGTGCCAGGGGGCACCTGCAGGGAGGGGCGGCTGGGACAGGGACCCCAAACTGGTGGGGCACAGTGGGCATAGAGCTGAGCGCTCACGAGGGTCCAGCTCTGCTCAGCTCTTCTGGCCTCTTCCTCATTTCTTCACTGGCCGGCGTCCCAGGAGGCCTCTTTCTGTTCTGCCTTCCATCCTGATCTGGCTGTTCCTGAATCCAGCACTGGCATCCAGCTCCTGAACACAGCTCCCATCTGCTGCTGGGCCCAGTCTGGGACTCTCCCAGTGCCTGCTGCACAGCATCAGTGGTGACAGTGACATAAGTGCCATAGTGGGGGTTGGGTTTGATGCTGGTTTTCTATATATATGTGTATATATTCCATTATTATTATAATGGAACTTTCATGTTCATTGAAGCTGTTCCAGTTCCCTTCTCTGCTGGCTGAGTCTCTCTCCCTCATTCCCTTTCTGTTCCCCTCTGGGGAGGGAGGGGGGTTAACAGAGCGTGGCTGTTCCATGTCCAGCGTGTTGCCCTGGCCCTAAGCTCTGACAGTTCTCTCCCTGCATACATTTTGTACCCACTTTTTCAATGCCTGCACTTCTCTCTGGGGAATGTGACCCTCATGGTGTCACTGAGTAAAGCAGTATCTTTAGTCACAGAAAGCCTATGAAACCTGGGAGTCCTCCTGCTACAAGCAGAATTTGAGGAAATTTCATCAGATCAGCCAAGAACCAGGGCAGGGCTGGGAACAGTGGGCAGGGTTGTAAATACCAGCAAAGACCTGCACGAAAGACTGTAAAAGTGATAGACATTAAACAGATGACAAAAATCCAGACTTGTTCACAAGTACTGAAGTTATCGCTCGTTCATGTTCGGCAGTAAAATACTTCACCATCTTCTGTCCTGCTGAATGGCTTCAGTGAAGACTTAACTACCTGGATGAATGGGTCCTGACCAGGTTTCACTGCTCTGTTTCCCAGTAAGGCTGCAGAGCTGGGGCTTCAGTGACTGCCTCAACGCAATTAAAAGCTGCTTCTCTTAAACGTGCCACAAGCGTACTCTCTTCATAGTCATCAAAATATCTCTCCCATATTCTGGCACTAGCAAAAGTCAGCCTAAGTATTTCTTTTTTTTATACACTGCCCAAAGAAACCTTATAATTTAGTACAATTGTGGCACTGACTGTTTTGTTGTTGGTGCTGTTCTAATAACATTTATTGCTTATGTCACTCTTGTAAGGTTTTCATTAGATCGGCTCAATTTTCTTAGTGCACAAACCTTTCTCCACATTTCTGTCATTCTCACTTTTATTATCATCTGTGGAGAGGAAGGGAAAATGGGGTTACAGTGCAGAATGTCATTGGTGTAAAAAACAGAGGTTTCTGCTTATAAAACACAATCCAGCTTCCCTACAGGCAAGCACAGGATCTAGATGAATAACACCCTTAAAGCATGAGGTATAAATCTGTCTTTTTGCTGCAATGCTTCTGGATGGTGAAACACCTTTTTGTCTTTCTAAAGTAGGCCCTCCCTATATTTCTCCTGCCCTGCAGAGTTATTTCCCTGTCATTATACCTGACAAGCTGTTTCCAGCTTCCTTGATTCAAGGCTCATCTCATCTAGCCATGTGTCATCAGCATCAGAGGATCTGTGCTTCGTCCTCCAGCTCGTGTTCAGCTACTTCCTTCACCCCGTGTCCTGCTCAGTGTGTTCAGTTCCATGTAGAACAAGGGCAGGATGCCCCTCGTTACACAGCAGAGATGGTCAGCCTGAAACTCAGATTTTGCTGTCAGCCCAATCTTGAGACCATCAGCGTTCAAACGTAGAATGGTGCATCCCCAGACATACAGGGTGGGTTTGGTGGGTAGCGTGCTCACACCTTACAGTGTGCTGTTGGAACTTAAGGTGATGGTTTACCGTGGAGAATTCCTGTATCATCTTAGATGTGCTCAAAGTTGTTGGGTTACCCTAATCCACCTGGAAAAGCAACATTCTTATAAGAGGGAGTTTTCCTGTGTCACAGATATCCTGAAAAATGTTTCAAGCTTTGTTCTTAAAAAGGTCATAGAGAAGAAAATGTTAGGATTTTATTTATAATGTGTATTTAGTTTTTTTTTCCATCGTTATTAATTATATATCACTTCAAAGCATAAAAAGAAACATATTAATTTAAAAGTATAATGTCATCACTAGTAAAATTCCTTCCTTCCTTCCTTCCTTCCTTCCTTCCTTCCTTCCTTCCTTCCTTCCTTCCTTCCTTCCTTCCTTCCTTCCTTCCTTCCTTCCTTCCTTCCTTCCTTCCTTCCTTCCTTCCTTCCTTCCGTCCTTCCTATGGTTCTGCTTCCTATAGCTCACCTTAAGAGCTTCCTCTTCACAACCTCCTATAGAAAAAGAGAGATGAAAACAAGTGAACAATGTCCATACCTCTTCAAGGCTACACCATGCAAGAAATGTTGCTAATGAGTGAATGCTCGGGGGTACCCAACTCTTAGCATATGTCTGAAGTAGAAGGTGTGGTCAGTAGGACACTGTACAAATTCAGATGCCTTCTAATAAACTGGCCTTGGATGAATTGTTGGATAGATGACAAAGGCCACAAAGATAAGAAACGCAGATGGAGACAGTGCTCTCTGACAGAGGAAGGCCAGTGGCATTCTGCAGCCCTTGTTGCTGTCAGTGTGAGAATGCATCATTAAGAAAATTATAGGGCTGGTTTTATTTTGAAAAGTAGATTCCCATTAAAAAAGCAGATTTTTCATTACCGAATACTGCAAAGTCAGGTGCTTCAGTTATTCCAGTAATTGTCTGTTCTATTCATTCTTGCACGATAAGCAATTAGAAGCATTGCTGTGTCTAATCCTTTAAATGTGTTTCATTTATAACACCAATAATCAAAGATGCTCCACGTGTTCCTCTCCGTCTCTGGAATTATTTTCTAAAGCCTTTCTCTCTCAGCAAGAGTTACATCTCAGCAGGCACTGAACAAAAAACCACAGCCCAAGATGCTGAAAGTGACCTGTTGCTCCAGCATTGACGCCCTTGGAAAGGAGAGAGCTGGGCTGAGACTGCTCTCTTCTGTAGGATTGTCATTTCCAGTCTTGTCCTAAAATGACACATTTAAAAGTGAAGAATTGAGCAAAACTTTGTTGAGATTTTTTGTACATTTCTAAAGAATTGAATCTATCTGAGCAGAAAACTTACAACCTATCTCTTTCACTTAAGGAGGTTAACATGCTTAGCAATTATTCACTGAAAACATTGCAAATACAAAGGCATCTCCAGGAGGTTCTGGAGGTACTTCGTGTTCCTCTATTTCCTTTTAATTTCAGGGACCGGCGACCTACCACTCTTTTTAATGTCTGTAAAGTGTCAGAACTCTGTGGGTGTTAGTTCCTCGTGGCTTCTTCATTTTCACTTTTCTGTGTGGCTGTGTTGCTTCATTTCTGCCTTGTTTCCATGCTAAGGAGGCTTTGCTGAAGCTTGATGCACTGGAAGGACGTGAGCTCTCTTTCTCTTCAGCGTGTTGTACTGCACGGGTTGACTGAACGCCACAGCTCCTTGGGAAAGCACAAACACGATGTTCCGACCTCAGTTAAAGAAAAGCTTTTTAGTTTTTGCATTCTTTTTCAAAACCAACTTTGTCTGTGAAATGAAACCTGGTTTCCATGTCTTTGTGACCCAGCCTTTGTATCTTACAGTCACATTCTCTGATGTCCAATAACATTAAAGCTTCCATTTAAACTCTTCAGTGTATCAGGAACTCCTAATGTCTGTTTTCAGTGCAGTTCCTTTTGGGCTCAGGAAGGAGCGTTCTTGAGTTTCAGCCTTTGAAAAGAGAATTTTAACCTTTCCTCTACCTGTTTTAATAAATCATGAGAGATTAGGAGCTTTAAGACTTACATTGCTGTACTAAACTCAAGTGAAAAGGATCATCAGGGGTCAGCTAATAGAGACGTACAGAGGCAATATGATGACATAAGCCTTGTTGGCTTGGAAAAGTAAGTAGGAAATGCTTTTCAGAAGCAGGAAGATAGGTGATGCCTGGTCTCTTAGCCATCAACAGAGAATTTATCTACACAGTTTATCTGTACTATTTGTATCAGCCAAAGGGAAAAAGAGGAGAATTCTGTTAAAATACAGAGTTGGGACGTGGCAGCAAATCTTTAAAATGATGATTTTTACATATTGAAGTGCTTTGGAGCTGTAGTTGTTGTGTGGGTGGACTCGGTCTCTAGAGAAGTCTCTGAGCAGCAATCCTAGGAGATCAGGTTTTTAGGAGCCTTATAGTGCAGTGATTTTCACAGATGAGTACTTCTGAAAGTGCTTTGTAGGAAAAAAGAATTGCTTTGAAGAGAAAAAACTATATGAGCTATATATAAATGTTTGTGCACAGGAAGATAAATGGCTGCATCTGGAGTGCTTTGGGACTTAGTTTGGTTCTGGAAAGGTCTGGATGCTGGTTTAAATGCTGAACAACTGTTGGGGGATCTCAGAGAAGTAGTCTTTGCTTTCCATTGTGTGGTCAATAAAAGGAGAAAGAGGAAAAAAAGGGAAGTTTATCTCTAAATAAAGTCAGACTGTTCTTGCATGTCTTCCTTTCAGGTAGTTTTCTCAGGTGGAATAAACACTGTTATTTGCATTTTAAAGGCAGAAAAACTGAGTTAACAGGGTAAAAGAGCAGCAGAGCTGGGGATAAAGGAAAGATCGGGTTTGTCTAATGTCCTATCCATCAGCTGCTGCTCTCCACCCAGTACCTGACTACCATATGCTGTTAAATGGAAGAAAACAAATTATGAAAAGAGGAACGCGGTGTAAATTGCTAATCAAATTTCACTGTCATTTGAAGACTTTTAGAAAGGATTTTTCTGAAATGAAAGATGCATTTTTTGTCAGTAAGGAAACCTAAACACAGTGGTTTCTTTCCATGGTACCATTCTACCATTCTTCTCTAGAATAGCTGCTTTCCAACGTGCATCAAGTTCCCTTTCTGCCCTAACAACCAGTTCCATCAGGTATTGCTTCCCTTTACCAAGAAAGGAGATCCCTTGATAAAAAAATCATTGCAGATATTTTAGAGCAAGCACTGACTATATCCTCCTTTGATCTTCAGCTTCTTTTCTCATTGTCGCTACTACTGTCTCCAATTTATGCTACTAAAACTCTATTTAAAATTCTCCTGCACTGGTAGTATTGAGTTCAGAAGT
Source organism: Todiramphus chloris collaris (assembly GCA_025345505.1). Lineage (NCBI taxonomy): Eukaryota > Metazoa > Chordata > Aves > Coraciiformes > Alcedinidae > Todiramphus > Todiramphus chloris. The sequence continues at coordinate 14,060,865 of JANVCC010000040.1, forward strand.
GGCCTTTAAGATCACTAAAAATAAGCAATTAATTAGAGAAAGACAAATTATTAGAATAAGAACGAGTGAAAGACAAATTTTTAGAAAGTTAGGACTTTTCAGAGGGAAGAGCAAAAGCATTCTAGTGTCAGCATGAAAGCAGGAGACAGTCTGCTTTTCTGTGCTGGCAGCTTAGGGAACCAAATAGCCACAACTACAGAATGTTTTCTGGTCATTCAGTCTAAAAATCCTACGAAGGCACCAACTAATTAGTTTTTTTGGTAGTTTCGGGGCTTTTTTTTTGTATAATAAAAAGCCTAAATAATCATTTGCTAATACCTTTGAGGTTCTAGAACAATTCCAATTTTACTTGGTTTTTAATATTTCAGATTTAATCCAGCTAAGCATTCATGAGGGACTGTTTCATCCTTAAATAATTCATGAGTAGTTAGAAAATGTTAATTGATCCAGTTGTAAGCAGAAGAGGGAATATTCAAAAGTACTTAGTAGATAGTTCCAGGAGTATTGTGTTTTACTTTTTATAAAGAAACCAAACCAAAGCAAACCAGGGCTGGAGGAGGGTGAGTTAATGAAGCTGTAGTTCTAGTAACCATTACAATGTTTCTGAGTTTTATGCTGTGTACAGTCCAGGCCCAGATGAAAACAATTCCCATGTTTACACTGCCGTTGTCAAACTCGGTAACCACTTTTCTGCCTCAAATCTTTTTGGAGATAACGAGCTAGTGTTCCTGAGGAGCAAGGAATTGTCCCCCCTTCAGCAAGCCACCAGCAAACAGAGGCTGCAGACAGGCACGACGGAGTCGTCTTCCAGGAACAGTGGGAAGTGTTGGGTATTTGCAGCTCGGGTTTGTAAAGCTTTAAGTGAATAAACTGCTGCCTATTAGAGATGGAGCAAGAGATTAAGATAAATTCACAGTCTTTTAGTCATCCCCGGCAGGTACCAAGGCACAATTTACTAGATGGCATCACTCAGTAAAATGGAAGATAGTGTGCACCTGGGAGGTTTACAGAAGAGCAAGGCTGAGGTGCTGGAGTGGTGAGTGAAAGCAACACTGCTGCACAAGTAGGTTCAATAAGCCAGCTTTCTGAAAAGAATGAATGTAAATGTGGAGGGTTTATTTTATTGTGTTGATGGCTGCTTTATGTTTAGAGACCTCAGTAGCCCTGGAAAGGCCAAAAGAGCCAAACAAAGGGAATGCTGGGGGTGGAGAGTGGAAGAAAAAGAGAGAGGTGAAAGATAACTGGGGAATGGGCGTTACTCGGATGAGCTGCTGGGCTCCTTACGGCTCATAGGAATTGTAGGGTCAAGTAAAGCAGCATCAAGCTTGCTGTAATTGCCTGGTTACTCCTCACAGAGCCTTCCACTGACACATGAAGAAGAGCTGCTCTCTGCCTGGTGTGATAGCTGCCTTTCTGGCTCTCAGTAATGGATTAACTCTCTCCTATGTACAGTGTACAGCTGCATATTCACAAATGAGTGAGGAGCTGTGGGTTTCCCTCCTTCCCTTTCAAACATAGCTGAATGACTGTATTTTTCACAAAATCCCTCCAAGGATCTCTGGCAGAGCTGTAGCCTTTTCTAGCCAGCACCTCCACTGCTGATTGCCTTTTTCTCCAATAATTCTAGCTAAGAACACTTGCAGCGTCTGTTAGCCGCCACTGCAGCCAAGCGAAATAGCTCTTCCCAGTTGGCCAGTAGGCATATATCAGTTGTATTTCCAGTAGCCTATTGTTTTGCAGTCTGGTGACATATTGCAGGGGTCAGCATAGGGAAAACCAGACATAAATCTTTCACGTTTACCATTAAGCATGTGCTCAGTTTTCAGCAATCTCTTCCCAAGAAACCTACTGAACTTGGCAGCCTGTTTGATTCACTTCTTGTTATGAATGGAAATGGTCACAGCATCACCCGTGCTTTGAAATTGCTTTGGAGTACTTCTTTGATTTCACAGGGTTTACAGAGTTCAATTGTAGTACTAGCTGCTGTAGGGTGTCAGCTGGCATCTAGAATCTCACTCTCTGAGAGCAGAAGGGATTTTCTGGAAAGCACAATGCCGTGGCTGTATTTAGTTGCTGGTGCTAAAGGAAGGTGGCAGTTTCTTCTTGAGCAGGCCTGTAGCATGTAGCATTTAGCACAGTGGTCTTGTCCAAGAATTCCAGTAGTTGCTTTCTGCATATATTAATAATTTTCCTTACATTGTAAAGCTGACCAGTTTGCATTGTTTCTCTCCAGTCTCTTCTCCATTTATTTGGGTATCCTTTTCTGCCATAGTTTTAACCTTTCTGACAAGATGTATTTATTTTTAAACGTTAAAGTTCCGAAAGGAACTATATAGAAACTATATAGGAACTATAGAAAGAAAAAAAGGCTTTTATTTTTAGCCCGTTAAAAAATCCCCAGTGGAAAAACAAATAGTAGAATACAATACAAAACAATAATATGGACCTTGCTTAGCCCAGAGTCAAGCGTCACTGTCCCAGAGCTGGTACGTTTGAAATGGTGTTTGTGACAGACACTGCAAAGAGAGCCCTCCTGGGAGACATGGCCTTTCTGCAGTTCTGGCATGAGAAGGCTGTTGTGTGCAGCACCTCTGAACCAGATACACTGATCCGAGCTGCTTCACTCACAAGGTGAAGCCAAATGTTTTAGTATAGGCGTAGCAGCATCTAAAAATAAAGGTACTGGAAGGAAAGATGACTCACCAGGCGTTGCCAGCAAAGTGATATAGAAAACACCTTAAAAAGTGAAATTGGTTTGGGTGAGGTAAAAAAAAAATAAAAAAAAAAAAAAAAAAAAAAAAAAATTGATAGCTGGAACCTTCAGGGACTCACACTAAGAAAAAAGCAGCATGTGAAGTAAATATAAGACTTTTTCCATTTTCACGTTTGTGTTGCACATCTAGAAATTTAGTATTTTGGTTCTGGATGAACAAATTCTGCCTGCACTTTCTCTTGGTTTCATTCTATACCTCCAAGACATCATCTGCTCCCCTTTATGTGCCATGTCATCCTCAAGACTGTTGCTCGGCCCATCACAGTTCCTCCAGGTCCCAGTCTGAGGCCATTTCTATTCACTATAAATCCTTGAACATTTTTGCTTATTGTTTCATTTGTATTTGTTATAAATTTGTACCTATGGCACCAGAAATAGATGTGAATCTTAACAGGCAAATACAGGGAGAAGCTGCTGCTGCTGAGGGATTGAGCCCTAAAATCAGATGCAGCTTGAAAAATGAGTAATATAAACAGTAGGGGAAACATAGGCAGTGTCTTAAAACCAGAAGTGTGAATCCTGAGAGGAAGTGCCTTGACTTTATGATAAAAAAATAATATGAAAGTACAGAGAATGTATATATGCTATGGTGATTTCTGTTTGTCGAAGTGTCCCCACCCACCCACCTTAGAATTTTCTGGTTTCATGCCTAAGTTAATCAAAACTCCTGAAAAACAATTCAAGAGCAGTATCACATCAGCTTTTATTTTAGGTTAATTATTGTATGTTAATTTGTAATGAAGTTCTGTACTCCCAAACAACTCGGGCTGTTAAGAGACAGTCCAGCAGCACAGCTCAGTGCTGTGAGGGAAACCTTCACCTCTGGGCAGCTTTACAGCACTCTGTCCACCCCATTAGCTCCCTTCCCCTTCCCCATATAAACATACTTCAGTTTCCAGGAATTAATTACAGACAGCAACTCCAGACAGGTCAGTGCAGTGTGATGAGTGTTAGCAGCTATTAACAGTTGAAAGATAAGCACTAGATAAGGATCCTGGTGCGTGCCTTGGTGATTCACACAGACAGGACTGTCCCCCACCTTTGAAACTATTTCATGCTATTTCAGCAGAGAAAACATATTTCTAGTCTGAAATGGTTTGTTGTAGAAAAGGAGGTAGTTTGCTGACACTTTCAAATTGTGCGGTCACAGAATGGATCCCCTTCTCATGCCAGAATGGGATGTGGCTCCAGCTCTGGGGGAGAGGCAATGCAATCTAATTTTACTACTCAGGTCTGTTTCCAAAGAGTGTGGAACCAAATCATGAGCTCCCTCACAGTTTATGGGCATGGTAACATGTGACAGGCAGGATCAGGCACAACACTGAAATAGCGGGACAAAGGTATCAGAAGCCCATAGATAGCAAACCATTCAGGTGTCAGAATATCAGAAATCAGAATATCAGAAATCAGAAGTCGATAGCAAACCATTCCTTCGCAATTCTTCTTGTTAGCTGCAATCAGCGTGCTGTTGATTTCACCCAGTATTTTTCTGTTTGAAGGGTCTACCCTGACAGATAATTCTGGACTAATCTCACAGACTTGTCTCTTCACAGAATTATTTAGGCACTAAAATAGGTGAGATTTAGCTGAACTCCTGCATTAGATTACCTGGAGACTCTGGGGCTTGTGAGATGGATACAGAGCTAACTTCACTAAGCGCTGTGCCGAAAGGAAAACCCAAGCTGAGCTGCTGGAGCTCTCTAGGAAGCAGTGTGGGAACCATTATAATGTTTCCGTTTGTAATTGTGCTAGGAAAGGAGGCGTGGGGTCCTGAAGTTTGGCAACGGACCTTACATACCGGGCACTGCCAGCTCATGAGAGGCTTGTCTGGATTATCTCACACAGCAAGCACTGACTTTCACCTACTCTACTAGATATAAGCAGTAGCACTTTTATCTCATTTCGCTGCCTGAGAAGGCAATAGAAGCTTGATAATTCTGAACAAATTCATGCTAAATGGGGGATGTAAGTCCTGTCATAGGCTAAACAAAGAGATGTAGCAACCAGATTCTCCAAGATTTTTAAACAGTCATGCAGGGGCAATTAGAAAAGTTAGAGAGATAACTGTAAAATGTTTGGTGTCCATCCTCTTATGTTGCTTATCCTGGGAAATGTTACATGCCAGAATAAATGAGTTTTTTCCTGTAACAGAAAAATTCTGTTCTTAAAAAAATGTGAATATGAATACAAAAATCTGTCCCCTCAAAGTATCTCTGGGTTCAGAGTGTGTTTTCATTCATCCCCTCTGTGTTTTGATGCATATGCAAATTTAGTTTTCAGCTGTCTTGTATATGTAAAGCAAAAGGAGAGAGTAATTGTTGTTTGGGCTACAGTCTGATATCACCCGGAACAAAAGAGAGAAGGCAAAGAATGAGGAGGAGAGGAAGTGAGAGAGACAAAGTAACTGAAACAGGAAATACAACTGCACTTCATGTGTAATCAGATGGCATAGAGTAATCAGTTAAGATTATGCTTTCTGTATTTCATATCCCTTGGTGACACTGGTTTGGCACTGGGTCTCTGTTCTGGTTCCACACCAATGTATGTCTGGATAAAATAATTGCACGTTCATGTCAGAAGTGAATGAATGATGTAAGGGTATTGGTGAAGTCAGTTAATCTCCTAGGAGCTGCTAGTTAATTTTTGATTTCTGGAGTTTTCTAGTACCAGACACTTTTTTCTTTCCCTTTCCCAGTTCATTCTTCTCCTAATATACCACCTGAGGCAGATCCATCTGTCATTCTGTTCAAACTTAACAAATTCAGATATATTTCCCATGCTGAGGCCGTGTTCAGTTTTAATACCTAACTTAACCAAGGGGGTTGCAATACAGAGTCCATATCCTACGGAAAATACAGCCCGTTGAGCTGAAAACTGAGAGACAAATTCATAGTTACTCCTCTATCTTCATCTCACATATTTGAGCTAATCTTATCACACTTCAGTTCAATTTCCAGCCATAATGCTTTCTGGATGTGCTTGCACTTCCTAATGCTGTTTTTTCCATCAAAGTCCCAGTCTGCCAGCCCTTCGTGTGTCCGTTGGGGTTATTTATATTCACTCGCTGGGCCATTCTGGGTCTGCCTAGCTTGGCTTGATTTACTTCTGGTATATATTTGAAATGTAGAAGCCCTTTGTTCATTAGCTGGCTTTGCAGATTGTTTCAGTACTGCGCAGTCCTTAATTGAGAACAGCATGTGTAGAAGCAGGCTGGAATAAAAGGCTAAAATATACACATGATGTGGTTTTAACCATACAATGAATTCGGGTCATCTACTTTTAATGTTGGAAATCAAATCAATTCTTAGCATCTACCGTTGAAAGCAATTTATGCACTTTCCTGAAGAACGACCTGGTGACTTCTGACACGTTCTGCGGATTTAATAGTGCTTACTTTTAAGATTGTTTTCCAGGTATTGTAACGTTAATCTTTAAGCCATGGAACAATTGTGTTTGCATTTTACAACTCTTTGAATGTCTAGCTGATGTCACTGAAAAACCTTGGGTGGAAATATGTGTGCACATGGGCATGCTTAGAGGCAGATGGGGCTGCTTATCGGCATTAAGGAAACCAAAGCTTCAAGTAACTCTGCTCTGGTGCTCAAAACCACGTCTGAGGCCTCTCAGTCTGGGAGTGGTTTTAAGAATACATCAGTTTGGGGTTTTGGACATCTTGGAGCTCACACATGAAACTGGATTTGTGCAGCTAGATAAAGAGATGGCAGCATAAGTCACCCAGGACATTAAGATATGTTTTTGGAAGCAGCTTTAAACAATAAAAGAAAGGGATGAGAAATAGAAATCACTTCTGGGGGGAAATAAAGGAGAAAATAAATATAAAAAAAAAAAAAGGGTTGCTTAGAAAATGGTGTCCTGATTCCTGAAAGGAACTTCACTTCTACATAACACATTGTAGACTCCTGTAGACATTGCTCTTTTTCTCAGACTGTGCTGGTTTTTGCACACACGGTTTTCAGCCCTGTCTGAGGCTGTGGGGTCACTTACCAGGAGCTGCAGCTAGAATGAGAAACATCAGTCAGATGTAACGGGAAGGTAGTTTCTCTCCCAGTGAGAAACTTTGTAAACTAAGAGATGTTTGATACAAATGTTTCATTTTTTCATGAAGGTGATAAAATTTCACAGCAACAAAAATCCATGCCTTTAGTTTTGGGAGGGCTTTATTTAAAGAAAAGGCATATAAAATACTCACTATTGGCAAAATATATCAAGTAATCAGATAAATTTGAGAGACGTTTAAGGCTTCCTTTAAGCTAAAATAAATACTTTATAATGATATATTAATAATTCATATTAATTTAATCTATTTGACAGTACATTGGCTGAATGTATTTTAATTGCTTTGTCAGCTCTGAAAATGCAGGAGTTTTGCTGGTAGCCATCGTTCAGTGGGCGAGGCAGACTGGGGGGTGTGCAGTTTGTTACTGGGATAGAAGATGACCGCTCGCCTATTTAATCTGCTTCTCAGATGTTAAAAGACTCAGATTCTTTTTATAGACCAGTAGATCTTTAAGTTGCACTGTTTGATGAAGAGTTTACTAGTGTCAGTATTAATTTCATGATAAACTCCTGTTGAGTTTATGAATTTATTTATGAATTTATGCTGCTTGACAACAGTAGGATAACGTAGGCTGTATGTATGATACATAAATTACCTTACTGTCTGTTCTCAATCTTCTATAAAAAGCTACACAGCTACAAAGCAACTAGTGCTTGCCAAAAATACCAGGGATTTTAATTCCCTAGTGATATATACGCTTAATTTGGTTTTCGCCTAAAAAAATTAAATTATTTAAAATTCCTGCCCAAAATCCCAGCCTCTCTCAAACAGCTGTTGCAATATCCTTTCCAGCTTAGCCCAGTGGTCTCCAGCGAAGTCCCAGCAATGCAGGACTCCCATTCAGGCTCGGCAAAATTCCCCTGCCCTGGCAGCCTTTGCAGTGAAGCCGTGTTCAATAGCTGAAAACAGTGGCAGACAGTTTTCAATAGTACATCATTTTGTCACAAATATTTCTGGTTTCCTGTTTGCTCCCTGCTTCCACCACACTTTTGCAATGCGGAAGGCTCGTAGCCCAGCTCTCGGCACTAGTTTCCCGATTGCCTTGAGCAGTATTGCTTCCTTGCTCTCCTGGCTGCATAAACAATTCCACTTCATCTGTCACTTGAACCCCGAGGGGTGGGATAGACCCCGCACTGTACCGCCACTTCCACTGGCCTCTTGTCAAACACGCGATGCGATGCCTCCTGTTGGTGTCTTCTGCTACAGTGGGTGACCAGTCCTGGGAGATTATTACAAATGCTGTAGGAAATTTTGCACTCAGTGACCCTGTCTTGCCAGTACTCCCATGAGTGCAGTGCTATGTCTCTGTTACACTGGAAAACTCTCTTTGCAGAACTACAGTTCTCTGTTGGTGAAAACTCCTTTTGATAAGAAAAATGACAGTAACTCTTCACGCTGAGCAACTCAAATTAGCAAAAGGACTTCTGCTACAAAAGACCTACAGAGACACTAACAGACGGAGCTTTGGCGACAGAATTAATGGTGACAGAATTCTGATGACTCAAGTAGGAACATCAGGCCATGCCACTCTATAGTGGCCATACACCCCTGCTCCAGTGTAGGCAAAGTTTAGCTCAATTCAAGGAAATCCTTAGAAAACCGGATACACACGGTTCTGCTTTCTGGGGATATTTAATTTCTGGGAGATAACATGGAGCCTGGCAACACAACATGAGCTCGCAAGACGGGAGTGTTCAGATTCTGGATGACCTTTGTTTGCAGAAATCACTCACTAACGTGTGTTACTCATTTTATTTCCCCGGGGTATGGAAGCTTATTGGACATTCTTAGTCTTGGTAGTCTTGACTTATAGTGTTTGCTGAACACAGAACAAGCCTTCATGGTTTATTTAACTGTTTCGAAAAATCACTTTGTATTCTTGTCTGTTGCAGTCTGCAAACTGAATAGTGGAAACTGCTCCCTTAAAAATTCCTTATGAAATCACCCACTGCTTCTCTTTTCTCCCATGGCTAGACCCTGAATTGTAGTTTCATAGAAGGTCAGTGACTTTTTAAAGCTTGTTGCCATGAACTGCCTGAACTTTGCATCTCAGACCTTGTGGAAGTCAGGGCTTTAGACCTCTGCCCTAGAACTAGAACTAAATGCAAGTATTGTTTGTAAAATATTCCTGAGTTTCAAAATACACTCTCAGCAGGTACAAGAGAGTAACAGAGCTATGCTCTTTCCTTTGCTCTTTCACTCCTGCACAAACCCCACACTCTTCTGGGGGAGACACAGACCACACCTGCTAATTTAGAACTATTTATTAATACCATTTTGCAATCTGATCCTGTCTTCCAGGGCACTCCCAGCCCCTCTGATGTTGGTATACATAACCTGCACGTTTTTATGTGTGGTCTTTTATAAATGCATCAAAGAGGGAATGTTAAACAGGTTTGCTCTTGGAACAGACACTGGGAAACTCTACCTGAAATGTCCAGTTTGCCAGCAAATCAGTGATAATTGTTCTTTCAGTGCTGCTTTGCATCCAATTAAGTATCTGTATTATATTGAGTGCTTCTAGCATTTTTTTACTAATATGCTTATTAGATGTATTAGGCTGTGCTTGTTATCATATCAACATATACAACTTTTAACACTTTTCCCTTTTGCAGTAGACCAGTTACCCAGAGACAATTAAATCTAGTTGATATCGTTTGTCCTTGTCAGACTCATGTCAGGTACAGTTTTTATTCCCTCATTATTTCTCTTTGCCTCAGAAATGATAATTATGTTTCTTAGTGCCTTTCAGATATTGCAGCTGGAGTAACTGATCACGAATGTCCAGGGGCCTCTGTTTTTCTTTTCTGGATAAATATTGTATCTGACATTCTGTGGCCTTCTGGCCCGTCCCACATTCCATATATACCCTCTTAGATGGCACAGAGATTGTTTTGCTAGTCCCTTACATAGTCTGTGCTTCAGCAATGGACTGTGCCAATCAGTCTGTGCCAAGGTGAATATTTCTACTTTCTAGAAACATTCTTTAACTGCTTCTTTTCCTACTTTAGGCTAATACCCTGTTGAATTCAGTTGTATTTATGATTGCTAATAATGAGATTGTTTTGGAAACCTGAAGTAAACAAGGCATAGATTATATGACTGTTTCCTATATGATCCCTGATTTCCTCTACTCTTCTGTTAGGTTAAATCTATACCTTTGTTTGTCCTTTCCTTATAATGTGTTGTAGAGCTTAGCCTTGCTCTCTCCGTCCCTCGGTAACTGGTATGCATGTTGTGTCTCAGTGGTGTTGCCATACATCTGGGTGCTGGTTTCTTACATTTGTCATTGCTCATGAGTTTGCTTTCCATTTTTGTGCTCTTCCTTCACAGCTTTCAAGCCATCAGGAGCCCCCAGTGCTGTTGCAAGGCCTCATTAGTACGTTCCTGCTGGTGCAACTCTGACTCAAGGTCATTCCCTTGGTCATTCACTCCTTCATCCCAGCTGTTTCTAGCAAGTCAAAACTACAACACCGATAGAGATAGAGGTGTCTGTGTTCAGGGTCCCTTCCCTACCCTATCTTGTCTAGTCCTTCAACAAAGAGGCAGGAAAAAAAGCAGTAAGAAAACATGGAGATGTTTTTGTTTTCTTTTCCATTTCTCTCATGTGTTTTTAGTTCCTCAGCACAGTAAAGAATAACCAGTGCCTGTATGCTACATATTGCTGAAAAAATCTGTTTCTTCTCTTAAAACCCAAGTTACCTTGGCCTCTTAAACTACAAGCTAACTGTATGAACAGAGAAATAAAGCGTCTTTTAGGTTATGAATTAGTGGACTGGTAGGAAAACCACACATGGCTGTCCTTTTTTGGAAATGCACACGAGATACAAAATGCTTTATATCTGTGCAGAAAGTGTGTAAAATCAATACAAGTGTACTCTGTTACGGAACGGTTCAGCACCCACTGGCACGTGCATCTCTGCACCGGCCAAAGTTTGGGGTATAAGAAAGCAGCCCCATGGAGAGGGACCTTGGTGTCCTGGTGGACAAGTTCTCCATGGGACAGCAATGGGCCCTTGTGGCCAGGAAGGCCAATGGACTCCTGGGGGGCAGAAAGAAGAGTGTGGCCAGCAGGTCAAGGGAGGTTCTCCTCCCACTCTACTCTGCCCCAGTGAAGACCACATCTGGAGTAGTGGGTCCAGTTCTGGGCTCCCCAGTTCAAGAGGGACAGGGAAATACTGGAGAGAGTCCAACAGAGGCTACAAAGCTGCTGAAGGGACTGGAACATCTCTCTGCTGAGGAAAGGCTGAGAGCCCTGGGGCTGTTCAGCCTGGAGAAGAGAAGCCTGAGAGGGGATCTGATCAATGGTTACAAATCTCTGCAGGGTGGGTGCCAAGGAGAAGGGGCCAGGCTCTTGTCAGTGCTGCCCTGGGATAGGACGAGAGGCACTGGTAGCAAGGGAAAGCACAGGAAGTGCCACCTCAACAGGAGGAGAAACTTCTTCCGTATGAGAGAGACGGAGCCTTGCCCAGGCTGCCCAGAGAGGTTGTGGAGTCTCCTTCTCTGGAGACTTTCCAGCCCCCCTGGATCTGTTCCTGTGTGGGCTGCCCTGGGTGATCCTGCTCTGGCAGGGGGGTTGGACTCGATCTCCAGAGGTGCCTTCCAACTTCTAACATTCTATGATTCTATGACTTTGCTCCACAAATACTCAGAACTAACCAGTTTGCTAACAAATGTATTAGAATTTAGCACCAAAAGATTCCTGCATGATGAGTAATGAGAACACTCACAGCTCTGAGACCAGTGAGCACCCCTTAGGTGCCCCTTGTGTGCTGCACAGCACTGACATGGGTTGAGGAATGAAAGCATTTTAGTATTACCGATGAGTCTGTGTTATCTAGTTGGACAAAGATTCTAGGCCTGGCTCTGTGACTGACGTGATCCCTTTGTACTTGAGATTTTAGTTTAATTAAACATTTGGTAAATTTGACATGATCTGTAATTTAGTGAGCAGCAATTGCCTTGGCATCCTGACTTGGATACTGCTGCTCTGCCTGCCCTGTTTGCGCGAGACTTACAGCTGATAATTTCTGTTACAAACTATCGTTGGAAAAGGACTCAAAAAGGCAGGGGGAAGAGATTATATTGATGATGAGCAATTAAAAGGAAACAAAGGTATCATTTTTATATCTCTGAGAGCTGCCTCCTGCAATTAGGAGTTTGCATGCTATCTGCAGCAGCTTCGTCTTGAGATTTCTCAAAGCATTTTGCATATATTTTCTGACAGCTTATGCATTTTCCAAGACATAAAAAGCAGTGAACATTGACTCTTTAGCAGAACAGATATTTAGCAGACAAATTTGTTTTCTGCAGCGCAGTCTATTCTGGTGTTGATGTATGGAGCGTTTAGAAAGAAGATTAGTTTTTATGAATTTTACTGTCTCAACAGTGCCAAGAAGAGAAGAAAATGAGTCTTCCATTCCACAAATAAACTGAGCACGTATGTCATCAGTACCATAAAGGAAATAACTCAGAACATCATTCATCATGTTGGTTTTGTTTACTTAAAGTATGAATTTACAACTTGTAGATTAAAGAGATTTTTTTACAACTATTTTTGAGTCTAATGTTTTAAGAAATTGTTGTATGAGACTTCTAGAATTCAGGTTTCAAGGCACTTATTTTATTCACAAAACATATTTTTCTCATGTTTTTTTTCATTTGTTTGGGGTTTTTTCTGGTTTTTGTTTTATTTAATGTTGAGTCTCTTGGAATACTTTCATCAAACTTTTTTAGATTTTGTTTTAGTTCCAAGAAGGTTAAAACATATTTGCTTTCTTCAGAAGATGCCCACGTTTTTGTCTTTTGCTCAGATGACACCTGCATTCTTCAGTTTCCCTGGGACTGCTGATCCAGCCACTGACTGGGTAAGGCTGAGAGCACTGGTAGTTGGCTCTACACGTGCTGTGGATGTTGCTAACGATGCAAGTTTGCCTTTGAAATGTGAGTTCGTTAAGGCTCTACTTCCATTTTTCATGGGCACGTATTAAGTCTCTGCTTTTCAATTATAGTTGTTGTGATCAAGAGTAAGCTTGAAGAACAATATGGGGAATTTCTGCCACCCCCTTAGGGCTTTTAGATCAGGCAGGTGATGGTGGGAGATCTTGGCTGAGTCAGGTTAGATGAGGTTCTTCATTTCCTTGATAAACAAGGTCTGAGCTGTATATGGGTTGGACCACAGTGGAACAAGGGATGCCAGCGTGGCACACACCGATGTGGCTTTTTCCCCAGCTCTTCACAGGAAGCTGTGGTTGAGAACGCAGCGGTAATTGTGAGTTTACAAGCAGACTCAGGTCTGCTAGAATAAATGTATGGGGTTGGTGGATTACCCGTTAGCAGCTACAGTACTGGCATTTATTCATTTGTGAAACTATCATTGTTTTATTTGGTTGGTCATTTTTGCCTCTTTCCATTCAAGTATGTACTTGTGGATGTTTCTATCTTACAGCTACTGCACGGTATGGGCCATCCATTGGTGGTTGAGAAGCTCAACATGAGCCATCAGTGTGCTCTTGCAGCCCAGAGGGCCAATCGTATCCTGGGCTGCATCAAGAGAAGCTTGGCTAGCAGGTCGAGGGAGGGGATTCTCCCCCTCTACTCCACTCTGGCGAGGCCTCACCTGGAGCACCGCATCCAGTTCTGGAGCCCCTGTTACAGGAAGGATATGGAAGTGCTGGAACGTGTCCAGAGAAGGGCCACGAGGATGATCAGAGGGCTGGAGCACCTCTCCTATGGGGACAGACTAAGAGAATTGGGGTTGTTCAGTCTGGAACAGAGAAGGCTCTGGGGAGACCTTATTGTGGCTTTCCAGTATCTGAAGGGGCTACAAGAAAGCTGGGGAGGGACTTTTTAGAATGTCAGGCAGTGATGGGACTGGAGGGAATGGATTAAAGCTAGAGATAGGTCGATTCAGGTTGGACATTAGGAAGAATTTTTTCCCCATGAGGGTGGTGAGACACTGGCACAGGTTGCCCAGAGAGGTGGTGGAAGCCCCATCCTTGGAAGTGTTTAAGCCCAGGCTGGATGGGGCTCTGAGCACCCTGCTCTAGTGGGAGGTGTCCCTGGCCCATGGCAGGGGGTTGGAACTAGATGATCTTTCAGGTCCGTTCCAACCCTGACAATTCTGTGATTCTATAAGGTGGCTTTTGTGCTTAGGCTGCACTAAGGCCCAGATTTGGATCTTGCTCACATTTGAGAAAATGAGTTCCAGAAAAGTAAATGGCATAATATCATGAAAAGGGTTATAGAAAGCAGAATCAGCACTAATCAGCTAAGGTGTATTAAAAGATTACAGGGCAGTAGTCTGAGTGCAGATCAGCAGCATTTCATTGAAGATAATGAATCTACTGTCAGTTGGACTGGCTGAAGATTTGACCCTGGGTCACACACAAATGGGATATATGCGTATGCTGCCTGAAAAATTTACACTGCTTTGAAGCTTTATACTGGGAAGGATTTTGGGTGGTTTATCTGTAAGTACTTTTTCACCATGTATATCCACAGTGGTTTGAAAGTTCACGACTTGAAAGTATGTAAGCTTGCTTGAGTATCTAAGCTTGCTTTAATATGCTCCACATTTCAGGAAATTCTTTTTACTTACTTTCAAAAAATAAGTGGGTTTGTGTTTTTCTCTTCTGAAAGCAGAACAATGTGAACGAGAGAAAACTTGTCTTATATTTGTCAAGATTTTGACAATCTTGACATGTCTCCATTCCAATCAGGAAGATTAACAAGTCGAAGTTACATAGCTGTGGCAGACTGGCAATACTGCAAATATTCTTGTCTGTTCTTGATTTTCTTGTCAGTTGTGACACTGTAAAGTGAAATATACTGTGCAGGTCATGCTATACAAAATAAAATAGCATCTAATAGCATCATGTGGTTAATAATTCCTTTATGCTGGGAAAATGATGGGGGATTTTTTCTGATAAACTATTGATCTCATAGCTCTCGTGGGATTTTTAAATGCTACCATGCTGTTCCCTGTGTCTGTGCCTTGGGAAAGCAGAGACTCTCCAAACAGCTCTTTTAAGTATATAGCCTTGACAGCAATTAGACAGAGTCTTTTGTGACTGTATTTTGAGAGTGATTTTAGACCCTGTTTCGTAACTGGCAAAACTGGACATAACTGGATGTGTTTCTGTAGTTGTCTCTAAACGTGGTAGAAGTCAATACAGTGCCCTGCAGTGGGGCCAGAGCAAGGCCTCGGGAACTTGTGGGATCTGTTTAACATTGGCAGCCTTTACTAAAGGCTTTATTTATGCTATTTTCACTGACAACTTGATCTACTAGTCCGCTCAACCTCTGTGGAAAGTGTTAGCAGAAGAGAAGGGAAGGCAGAAGGGGCTCCCTTCATCTCAGCCAGGAAACGTTCATTGGGCCAGGCTTAACAGCTCTAAGGTCTTCTGAGATGGAGATACAAACAAATGATGGTCTGAATGTTTCCTGCTTCTCTCCCTAGTGCTTATCTAGAGGACTGTCTGCTGAAGACAATGTTTATTGTCCAGAAAGGAAAGCAAATACAAACTAATGCATACCAACGAATGAATCATAGTACATATATCCAACCTGGAGTATACCCCCCACAGCATGAGCAGAGGACTTGACTCAATCCCACAGATACTGATGCATGGAATATGTGCTTAATACTGAAGGGCAACTGGTTCTCCCCCTGCTTCCATGTGCTTGGGGGAGCAGTGCCACCATGAAGCCCCGATGTCCCCAGTCCTGCAAGCTCAGACTGCCCATGTATGACAGGTGAACTCATAGCCGGGGAGGTAATCTACCCTCCAGAAAGTCTCAGTCA
Source organism: Todiramphus chloris collaris (assembly GCA_025345505.1). Taxonomy (NCBI): domain Eukaryota; kingdom Metazoa; phylum Chordata; class Aves; order Coraciiformes; family Alcedinidae; genus Todiramphus; species Todiramphus chloris. The sequence goes on from JANVCC010000040.1 coordinate 14,076,522, forward strand.
ACATCAGTCGTGTGATGTTGTCATTAGGTGGAATCATAGACCTGTGGGGAGTTACCTTTCTTTTGTTGTTTTCCATGATGGCTGAACTTCTGATCACTGTCTTTATGGGAGCAGAGCTATCTGAGTAATTTCAGATGGATTTATTCCAGAGATGTTACATTTGGAGTAAAGATTGAATATTATTACAGAAGTCAGTTTATGCTTGCTCCTACCTTCCTTAAATTAGAAAAAATTTACTCTAGGGGACTGGCTATCACAGAGCACTCTAAAGCAGAACATCTTGTGCATGGCTGTTAATGGGAGCTGTATGTGTTTTATTTAAATCTCATAAGGAACCATTTTCTTGAGATGAAACTCAGGCTGGAATTTGACTGTCTTCAAAGAACTACTAGCATTCAATTTTGAAACTAAAATCTGTACTACAGTTGGTATCAGAAGGCTATTTGCAATGAGGGCTGTGAAGCTGTGTTTTGCAGAGAGTACAAGGAACAATTCCGTCATCTAGCTTGCTAGCCATTTCTAACTGTATTCATTTCAGTGAAATTACTGTCAATAGTTCGACTGTATTTAATAAAGTTTGTTCATGATTTATTTTTCCCTTCAAATTAATTTCTCTTTTCATTTAACTAAGTTATAGAGATTTTACTTCATGTAAGTTAATAACATTTTTTTCCTTTTAGAGGGAAAAAAATTCAGATGATAAATGTTATTATTATACTTGTTAACAAGTAAAATGAGGGCACACAGCAGCTTGAAGATTAGTTTCTTTATCCTTTTCTGTAAGTGTTGTGGGCAAGACTCTTTCATATTGCAATACCATAAATTCTGCGATCAGCTGTGGTGGGAGTTACTAACATATCCAGTAAATTCATGTACCCTGATCTGATATGTCATGCACAGCTAATGCAATCATGTCTACATTACAGACAAATACAGGTTTTTTCCTACGCTGTGTTTTAATTATTAAGGTCCATCAGAAAATGTTTTTAAGTACTAAGGCACAAGGATAATCACTCTGAATGTCAGGGGTGTAAACCATAATGAAAGTATTCCATAATATATTTCCTACATATGTAGGAGATAGCTAAACATGCAGTAATACATTTCAGCAATGATATGAAATATAGTTCTGAACATGTGAGCTTATGATCCCATAGAGGTCAAACTGAATTTTTAAAGCAGTTTCAACCACTGGTAGAGAAATGCTCATACCTGTTTATCACAGGAATACTGTGGACACATAAACCAACAACATGTTAATACAAAAGATGTGGGCAGTTCAAAAGAAAGTCCTTTGAAAATGTCCTTAAAATTTCTGATCAACAAAAGGGCTACTGTGGAAAAGAGTTTTCTATTTCTGTATTACATGTCTGCTGACATCTTTTCTAAGTATTTGCTCTTATTCCCAGTAATTACAGTACCAACAAAGTCAATAGCTTAAAACTGGAAAGACCTTTGAGTTGGTAAAAACTTAGAACTGGTTGTTCCCTGACTTACACCAGTGCAAATCAAGAAGAGTTATTCTACTGTTACTGAGGCTGAAGTTGATTTTATGTAGCTTGGGAATTATTATCTACAGAACATTGCAGGAGTTTTTGTTGCTTAGTAAGGATAAATCTTCCCAAGTCATTTTTACCTGCATACTTTTGTTGGCAAGCTGAAAGAGATGTGGACAAAGAAAAAAAGAGGTAGCATTCAAAGCTGGTTTATACTACAGGTATTAAAAGCCTTTTACTCATGTTTTCTTCACACAGTAACCTGGACATGTGCATTGTGGCCTTGTCCCGGTTTAAGAAACAACAACCTATCAAAAGACAGCTGTATCAGGGCAAGTTCAAGTGTAGAGAGGGACAATTTGAGTTTGTACCTTGGCTTTGTGTGAGTGTGAGCTCCACAAATAAAACCGATGGCTTTTCCTTGGGGTTTTCACCGGTGTAGCTACATCAATACCTGACTCTGACAAACTCAGAATGAGAAGCAAGACCTGTGTTCTCAGTCAATAAATGCAAGGGTTTGCTGAAGGTTAGAATGTTGTAAACAATGGAAGTATCCCCCCAAAACTCAGAACACGGAAAAGTTTATTTGTAAGAAAATATAATGGCCAAGGTATTTCCAAAGGCATCTTAACTTTTTCTGTGGAACTGAGACCTTTTTTAACACAACTGTTTTCTCCTTCTTCAAGAGATTGATTCTTCCTGGAATGTATATGTTACATCCTATTATTGTAGCTGTTATTTTCTCTCCTTTTTCCTTCATCTGTAGAAAATTATGCCTTTTTGTTGTTGTTGCTGCTAAATAGCTGCTTTGTAGCTACATACTGCAAAAAGGTTTTTTTGCTGCGAAGATCTACAAGACAGTACGTAGTTGAAACAAATGTTTCCTCCCCCTAGTTTCACTGTGCTGATGGTTCTGTTCATGCTATAAAGGATGGTATCTAGGCAGCTGCTGTTGGCAATTACCTATTACCCTGGAACCCAAAGTCTACTTATTTAGCAGAAAATAGCTTTCTTCTTTATGTATACACATTAGTTTATTTGCTAAACACAGTGTGAAGGCTGCATTAGTGGCAGTAAAATTCAAGAGGATTTAAGATTTGGACTCATCATAAGCAACAGGAGTGGATCACTGCTAAGTTCCCAAATCCTGCTGGTATTTCAGAAGGGACTTTTTTTTTGTGGTAGCAGCAGTTAACGTGTTCCCTCTGGGCCCACTACTTTGGTTTTAGTTCTTTTTTTTTTTTTTTTTTTTTAAGATGCTTTCTTATAGGCAAATTATGCTGTGGAAAGATGAGAGAAAAGCTCCTGTGTGCACAGAGCAGCTGATGGGGTTCCCTGTTGCGGGGCTGCTGTGAGCTGCTGCAGGGCAGTGGCTGTGATTGCTGTGTGGGAAGGTGGCAGGGCTGAGCCCTGGGCTGGACCAAGCAGAGCCTGCAGCCCCGTCCGACCAACTCAGAGACAGATAAACTTCTCTTCAGCTCCCTGACCCTAACACGCATGGACCAAATCATCCTGTTGTCCCAGAAGTACTTTTAAATATTTGGGAAGCCAAGTGGTGAGGGCTATGACTCTGAGGTTGCTGTACAACTGGCACGTTTTTGTAAACCTGGAAATACTGTTTTTCTTATATGGTTTGTTTGCCTATTTAGAAATTATGAGTAATCAGGTAAATTACATGTTACAATGCACAAGCAGTAAAGGCAAGATAAACTGCCTGTATAAATAAGCCAGCTCGCTCAAAAAAGGGCTATGTTTGAGGAGAAAATTAGGCTCAGTTTGAAGAAGGGGCCCTGGACACAGTGGCTGAGTTTTGCAGTAGAGCCAAGTCCTGGCTTCATGTTGTGCATGTTCCTGTTTCCCTACACAGGGGGTGGGAAACACAGGCTATGTCCTCCTGACTGGTAAAACCAGCTTAACTGATTGGGGCACTGCCTAAAACCACCACAGAGAACACTTCAAAGGGTTTGGGGAAGCTTATTGCAAGGAGGTCTTGTTAGGTCCCCATCAAGGCTGTAGCTCCTCCAGTTCCCATCACAGCCATCACCAGGGTACAGCTAGGGTCAGAGGCTCAGCTCAGACCCAGTCCTCACTCTGCCATGCATACTCTACTCCGAGCTGCAGGGAGAAATTACTGGTTTGGGCTGCTTTGTCACTCTGAACTCTGGGGGCTGGTGAGTGTGACTGTGAAACAACCTTGCAAATGACAAGTGTTGGCCTTTGTCTTTCTATTAACTTCACCTTTTTCTCAAAACAAAACAAACTCCGTTGTTGTCTTTTAAATAAGGCTTTGAAAGGGAGCCCTGGGAGATAGTCCTCTCCACAGCATTTGTCGGGAGGCAATACTGGGATTCACTTCTGTCCTCTGTATCTATATTGAATATAGATTCAAATCTTATCTTTGTCAGAGAATGCCCTATATCTGGGTTGTTACAGTTACCCTTCATTTACTTCAGGCATTGTTAAAGTAGCAGAGAGTATAGTTAACATACAGGTGAGGAAGAACCCAGACTTGATGGATTCAGGCATCTGTTGTCCTTCCAGTAATGTTGGCAGATAAATTGCTTTAATGCCACAAATCTCCAGGGTAGTCTACATGCTTCTCTTCTCCCCACAGCACTTCCATATTCACAGTATGGCTGTCTACTGCAGGGCTGGCCTGAAAAATGTGGCAGCAGGTCTCTCAAATCAGACAGCATACAGCAGCTCCTATCACACACTCAGCAGGGCTTTCTCACTTTTATGGAGCTGCACCACGACTTCTTCCCTGCTCCAGATCCAGCACTGCAGCCCATGTTGTCTGTGAAGGAAGCTGAGGAAGCGCTAACACGCTGCAGCTGCTGACTTGCCACTTAGCAGACGTAATTCTAACTAAAGGAACATCACTGCAATTTACATTCCTCCCACACATCTGATCCAAGGTGTAGTTTCTTCCAGACAAGGAGACCCAGCTTCAGAGATCTGCACTGTACCCCTAGTACCTAGACGGTGCATAGAACTAGGGAGTGAAGGCAAAAAGCTGTTCCTCTACCTCAGACTGAAGTTAGGTGTCTTCCCCCCAAGCCAGAAGTATTCACGGCCAAACAATGCTATTCCTGTCAGTCGATGGCCTGGGTACCCCAATCAACCCGTGTGACAGGTTGCACCATCAGGACACCTGGGCAAGTGCTATGTGATTCTGAGGGAACGTGGCCTTCCAGCACAGAAAGCCAGTTGCGTCCTGGGCTGCATCAAAAGAACTGTGGCCAGCAGGTCCAGGAAGATGATTCTCTCCCCCATTCTCATGAGACCCCGCTTGGAATACTGTGTCCAGCTCTGGAGCCTCCTGTGTAAAGAAGGCATGGACCTGTTGGAGCAGGTCCAGAGGAGGCCACAAAGGCGATCAGGGACAGGCTGAGAGAGCTGGGGGCGTTCAGCCCAGAGAAGAGAAGGCTCCGGGGAGTCCTTACAGCAGCCGGCCAGTACCTAAGGGGAGCCTCCAGGAAGGATGGGGAGGGACTTCTGATCAGGCAGTGTAGTGACAGGATGAGCAGCAATGGTTTTAAACTGAAAGAGGGTAGATTTAGATTAGATAGAATATAGAGATTAGATATAAGGTATATATTAGATATAAGGAAGAACTTCTTCACTGTGAGGGTGGTGAGGCACTGGAACAGGTTGCTCAGAGAAGCTGGTGATGCCCCATCCCTGGAAGTGTTTAAGCCCAGGCTGGATGGGGCTCTGAGCAACCTGCTCTAGTGGGAGGTGTCCCTGCCCCTAGCAGGGGGGTTGGAATGAGATGATCTTTAATGTTCCTTCCAACCTTGACCATTCTATGGTTCTGATTCTACAATCAAGATACGAGTGTGCTTGATTAGCATAGATAAGCCTTGAATGATTTCAGTGCAGAACTAGAGAAGGCAGAGACCAAATATGCGTATGCCACAGAGGCAGATAATAGAAGAACATCTGAGAACCCCCAGTTCCTCCGTTATTTATTCTCCAGTCACAAGGCAAACTTGTCAGGGTATCAGTGTGACTAAAAGCTACTCCTGAGCTTTTGTCTATAACCTCAGGCAGCCTCCAGTAGTCCAGGTTAACAGCAGAATTATGTTCAGATCAGTGGTGTCAGGTGAGAACAGCTTGAGGAGAGATTGTCAGGACCTGAATGAGATCCTGGCTTATTTCTGACTTCAAGATGTGTATATACGTGGAGGAAGTTGAAGATCTCACAGACTCACTTCCTTGGTTTTCTGATGGGGCAAGAGGAGAGGCCAGGGAACACTCTCTGTTTGCCATGAAAATTAATGCTTTAATTACCAAGAGGACTAAGAGGTACAGAATGCTAAGAAACCTCATGACCAGTTTAGTGCAGTTGATCCCATGGGCTTTCACCCGCTGATCTGGCACGTAGGAGACTTCCTAGAGGAGGGGAAAAGCCTTTCAAAGAAAAGAAATAGAGGAGAGCAAAGCAAGAGCAGCCAAAATCAGTGATAAGGTTTTGTGAGCAGATACAACAGATTACTGTGATTTCAAGTCACTGAGGGATGATCAGGAAATGTATCAAATTGACTGCAAAGAAAATTTTCACCAGGAGCTCCAGCACTGACAAAGGTCAATACAGCAAGTGTATGATCAATGCTGGTTTCAACATCTTTCTGTTCTTGTCTGTGATAGATAAACAGTGCTGAGCTGAAACAATAGTGCTAGCTATACCGGCTTCTGGTAAAAGAACTGGTCTGTAACTTGCTGCCTACTATCTTGCAGGATCAGACTGGTGATGTTATCACAGACCTTCAAAGATTAAATAAAAAGGTCTGAGAGATCCTACCCGCAGGCGTAACTCTATGGGGTTTGTGGGGGATGAGGGAAGAGTGGAGGAGAAAATGAAAAATGCTGTTTCATTTCTCTGATTTTTGTAATGTTTCCTGATTTATAGAAACAGCAACAGTCATCAGAAATTGGTAAGAGTACAGGGAGGGTAAGCTGATGAAAGATTAAATTAATAGCAGTCGTATATGCTTAAGGGATCAATGATGTATTGGTGCTATTTCTATTTCAATGTCACACGCTGCGCTGGTGCAGTAGGCCAGATGATATCTAAAGACACTGACCTATAATCTGCTCTGCTCCCTCAATGCCTTGCTAATATTTTACCGAAGGTTTGACTACGCTGCAGCTTAAACCAGAACTTTGCCAACTGCAGGAAAAAGATACAAAAGACAATTTCTGGTGCTTTGTACAGAGCTGGATTTAATCATTACTCATAATCCTCTCAAGCCAGTGGAGCCCAAAACAGCAGTGAGAAAAAATGACAGAGACCTTGCCTTGGCCAAGGATTAAAGTCTTCACATTGTAGTGTATGCTGCCACAGATCCAGCCCCTTGCCTTTGCATTCCTGCTAACTGCAGAAGGAAGGGACCAAGAAGGTGCAACAGGTTCTAGACAGGGGTCTGTGTTAGCAATGCTTAACACTAAATGGTGATGCTTGCTCTGCTCCGTAGTGGCCACTTCCAGACCAGTTTTAGTGCAAGAGACTCCACTTATCTTGTCAGATCTGATGAATTGCTTCTGTTGGGTTATCGTGCTCTTCTTGGCTAAGAACTGTTTCTGGTTTTGGATCCTTTTCCTGCCTGATGGGCTGCATATGCTGTCTGATCCCAGCCCTGTCCAGTCAGCTGCTCTTGCTGTCTGATCCCACAGTGCCAGCCCTGCTGCTGTCAGATCCTGTTGTTTTTATAATCAATTGCTTTCTCCTCCATTCTGTTTATGATATGCTGTTTTCTATCTGTGTTGTCTGTTCCTGGGGCTCTCATGTCATGTCTTGCTGCCTAATTTTGATGTTGTCTAATACTGCAGCTGCCCCATAGTTATGCTTACTGAGTTCTTGCTGTCTAAGCCAACAGCTGCATGGCCTCCTGTTCCTCAGTTCCAGCTGCCTGATCAGCTGCTTCTGCAAAGGTTCCTTCCGTAGCCTAATCCCATTGTCTGGCTCAGTAGCTCTAGGATCAGTTCCTTTTGCACAAATCTGGTTGTGTAATTATATATTTCATATATCACCTAGTTAATCACTTAGGACAGTTCCAAATACCTGAATCTGCTCTCTCCTGTCTTGCCTTTCTCACGTTTCATTTCAGTGCACCCTGATCACACACCATTTATCCAACGAATTCCTCTTTCCTTTCTGATTTCTTATCAGCTGCTCTTTAGCATCTATTTTTCCTTTCACAGCTTCTGCTAGTGATTCTGATGTGCGAGTTGCTATTCCTGCAGCCCCACGTCTACCACCATCCATTTAATCATCTCTATTGTGTGCTGCTTCTGCTGTTCAATCAGCAGCAATTTTTTTTCCTTTTGTGCAGGCCTGCAATGACCTGATCAGTACTTTCTGTCATATGATTGCTCCTGGTTATCATCCCTACTGGCTAATCATCACAAGGAACTCTGTTCTTGCACATTCTTACCGCTGTAATGATATTGCTGCACTGATCGTGTACTAGCCAATAACAGATTTCCACCCTTTCCCTTCTGCCTGTCATATTGTTTCTTTTCACATATTCCTCTGTTTATGCAGTAAATATGTAATGGCTCTGCACTACCACGAACGCGTACATCAGGGCTATGGTGTTCATCTCTCAACTCCTGTTTCTTTCTAGGTACTTACCCGCCCAGCACGGCTAGAGTGATCCCTGGTTACTGCTGTATTATAATATGGAATAAAAGGACAATACTCAAATGATGTAAATTAGCATAGTTCATTGACTTCAGTGGACCCCAATAATTAAGACAGTCATCTCAAAGTCTCTGGAGGAGAAGACACATGCTGTGACTAAAGAGCACTGTCTCCTGTTGCTGGCTGAGAAAAGTAGATTGATTATCTTTGCTTTCCAGAAGAGGATTAGGAATTAGTTGAGAAGAACAAAAGCATATTACTGTCTTACTGTGAGCTTTAAAAGTTATCAGCCAGGGTGATGCCTTTTTCCCAGCCATGCAAGAATCTGTGAAGTTGTGTATAGGAGCAATCTATCTTTCCTTCCTTAAAGATTACTTTTTTCCCCCCTCACAGACCTTAGAAGAATGGCCAAGGCTGCACTCGATGCTTTACCTCTCAAGGTGTGACTGCCTGCCTGGGTTACAATGCTGATTTGTTCTTAAACAGTTTAAAGCAACTTGAATTGCTAAATTTGCTCTCTTCTCATCCCACATGAAACTGGTATGCCGTACCCTGACTCCTCTTGCAGATGCTTAGGGGGAAGAAGTCAGAACTTTCCTGAACCTGGACAAAGCTATCGATGGAGAAGCAAAAAAATATTATCTGACTATTTCCTTAACACTTTCCAGCCCGGGGAAAGGAAACTAGGATTGAGAGACTTACATCTGTTGAAATTAATTCATCTGTTGAAATAACCTGAAGGGATGCAAAAATTAGCAAGTTTTGCAGTGGGAGGGTGGATGATGACAGCCTCCTGAAGTAGCTTCCAGTCCCATTCTTTATGATTGCCTTTAAACTGAGTAAACTGATTTATGAAGCTTTATATTAATTTATATTTTTATATATTTTATATAATAATTTATAATGTTTATATTATATGTTGTATATTCCATCCTTTCCATCCGTTCTTCTTCACAGTCTCAGTAGGTTAGAGATGCTTCTTGTATACTTCTGGCTGCTGTTTCCGTATCAGCTCAGCTTTATTTAATACAATGTCTTAAACATCTAGTTAAGTGCTCTGACAGTAGAGTATTAAGAATTCTTGTAGCCTGTTTGTGTAAGGTATAAATCAAGATTTTTTCAAGTCCAATATTTAGAGCCATTGGATGTTAACTTCTCACTGTAAAAACCTTAAAGGTGTTTTAGTTTTACTTATATTCAGCACGATTCTGAGGCAAAAAACCCTACAAAGCTGAATGATAATACGGGCTCTCTTTCCTGCTCAGCTTGCTGATGTTCAAAAACCTCTTTACTTTACACCCTTAATTTTACAGTTGTGATTTTTCTGTCTCTTTAGGTAAAGATAAATGTATCTTATGTTAAATTTAAAGGAATTTGATCCAGTTAAGAATGAGAGTTTATACTGTCTGTCTAGAATCTGGTAAAATATACCTGGTGTTAAAGCCTGACAAAGGATGAAGATAATATACTGGACTGAATCCTGTAGTTTCTTGAGATATCAAAACTAAATGAAGAGCCATCTTACACAGATTTCTTCAAATGTCTTAAAGGCATTAAAAATTCCAAGAAGAATTACAAAAGCATTTTGGATCTGGCAGTGCTTGTAAGCCTCTGTATCTCTCATTATCTCTCCCAGTTCTTGTCAGCCCATGGGGTAGCATGGGAAGCACTCTCAGCAGGATGCTATCTGCTTCCACTGCTGATAGTCAGGAGCAGTGCATGCATTTGTGGGAGCCTTCAGAGTTTTTCACTGAGTGGCACTACACTTCAATATAAATACAGCATTCTGAACAAATCCAACTTCACCCCCCCACCCACTTTTTTTTTTTGTTGGTTTTTTTTCCCCTACGTAGGATCTATTCATTTTTCATTAGATTAAAACCCAGTGAAACTAATGTGGTATAATGGTAATGTTTAAGCCTTCAACTTGCTTCATAAGCCTGCTCCAAGACTCTTAAGCCGATCATGAGGAGAGTGGATTTTTCCTTTGACTTCACTGCAGTCTCTGAAAGATTGATGGACCACCATAGAGCTGCCACTATCTTTTTAAACACATGCTTAGATATTAATTAAGCAGAAGAGGAAAGCAATTTTTATCTGCTTATAAGACTATTTTGAAGAAAGTATTCTCTATTACGGAAGCCATTTACTAGTATAAAGAAGAATAACATGCTATTTATATTTAATAATCAATTTTAAACTGAAAAAAAACCAATGAGCCAACACTGCTTTTATTTACTCCATATGAATTGGGAGGAGATGCAGGTAGTCAATATAATAATCCAGGAAAAATTGTTCCTTATGGATTTGGAGGTAAAGGTTTGTTGGAATGTACGACTAAATTTGTAAAGCAGTTTCTGATAGGCTTAGCCTGTCTATGTTAGACCTAAATCTTTGCTTAATGCCCACAGAAGACACAGTAGAAAGCAATGGTGAGGATTTATAGAGCTCATTAATAATTATAAATACTTAGCAGGATAAGTAGGTGAAAAGAACTCCACAGGTTTCTTTTGAGACTTGTCATGCTAAGTTCCTTATTAACAACAGGGAAAAAAAAAAAAAAAAAGAAATAACAAACTTATATTTTCTCCTTTCTCTCTCTCTTAGCTAATTCAAAGTGAAGCTGTTAATTAACACCCAGAGTACAGTCTTTAGTTACTGGATTAATTACACAAGACTTGCTGTGGGTTTTAAATTCTCTTGGGATATTTTTAAATCTGGTGGGCAGTAATACTGCCATCTGTTTTGTACGCCGATGGTTAGTTCTTACTGAAATCATTAAAATCTGGAGAACTACACTGTCTGCTGTCAAGGTTGGTAAATAAGTGGCTTTTTTAAAAGTAAAATCAAAATCTTCTTATACTCTACTGTTCCCATCTGAAACAACATTCCATGTACCTCCCACACACGTCATGGGTAAATAGGTGGTCTGGGAAAGCAAAATGAACAATTTGTCTGTACAGATCACATCAGATTTTCAGGTAGCTAAATGAAAGTTACAGCTGTACAGCTTCATGTTACAGAAACTTTCCAGCAAATAAAAGTCTGTAAATAACAGTGTTCTAAAAAAAGTCACCAATTTTCATCTGATGCTGGAAAAATAATTGATCAGAACTTGCTGCTGCTGTTAAGCTGGCATCCTCTGTAGGCTGAGAGGCTCATCTGCATTCAGCTCTCTATAGAAATAAAAGCTGATTTTATTGGGAATACTGTTGAACACATACCAGAAATGCCCTAAGAGGAAAAGATACCAAAATGTAGACTGATTGTAGATTACTCAGTTCTCTCTTATTCTAAAATAGATGTCTTCTCATTCCTTTTCAAAACGCTACTGGCTGAGGTTGTTTTCCATCTGTATTGCTGGCAGAAATCTGACAGATTTGCAGAGATCCGGATCATTTCCAGACAGATTTGCATGCAGCAATTCATTTAGTGTTTTCAATCAATACAATTGTCAAGATCTGTCTGATGGTCTCTTTAAGTACAATTACTTTAAAGTACGTGCTTGTTGGCTTCGAATTCTTCATTCTTCTGTTTTATTTCATGTACTTTTCAATGATCTCAAAACTATCCTATTTTTTCAGCTTAGGACTCATGTCTCAGCTGATGTCTGAGTTAAACGTTTTGGCATATATCAGTTTAGAGTAGATAATTGTATATTCATTATATACTACGCCATGAAAGTATTGTTTCTTTACCTCCTCCAAATTAAAATTTGGTTTATGCCCAAAGGATAAGTTACCTTCTTTTTTAAAGAAACAAAATCTTTTGAAGGTCTCGTAAAGTTAAAAGGTGTAATATTTCAGAGTGGATTCATATCTATTTGCATCACACTTGAACAAATGCACCTTATGTACTGTTAAATTAGAAGAAGATCAATCATGAACTGCTCAGTACTGTAGCAGCTACTAAATGGCTGTCTTAGATCTTCGGCCCAATCTGTTGTTTTGAGATTCCACTTGCAGGAACAACTCAGACTGAAATGTATCTTTTCTGGGGTATTATCTCACAGTCCCAGCCTGCAGTGTGAACATACTTTCCCCACCCTCTCTAAAGAAAGATCTCTGAAGCTGTGCTAGACCAGCTGGTGCGCACAGCGCCCACTGACGTGACTGAGAGAACTGCTTCAAAAATATTGGACTGCAGATGCAGAAAAGAGAAATGAAAGTGGTTTTTCTCCTCCCTTTACTCTCTTACTGTTTCAAGATTAATTTTGGATCTGACCTTCAAAAGCTTAGATATCAAAAGAGTACGTATTTTAGATTTCATCTGCGCAGAGTGAAAAAGTCGCTCTTGGTACTTTCTGACTCAGGAGAGCTTTGCGAATTCCCTGATATCAAATCCCTGAATGTATCGATTACCACTGAATCTGATCCTTCTCACTTGCTGGGTAAAAAGGCAACCTTATTTTTCCTAAGGCAATTTCACCTACTGTATGGGTATATGCCAGTAATGCCAGCAGCTCATGAGCGTATTCTCATGCGATTACACTACTGACTGTCTGTTAGGTAAAGATTAGACAGACCAGCTAAATACATGTTCTTTAATGAGGGTTTTTTTCTAATCTGTCACTTAAAAGTTACAAAAAGTTATACCTGTGCAGCAAGAGTTAAGCTATCAATTTAACACACTTCAGTTTAAATACAGTACAAGAATTCTTATAGCTAGTAACTACAGAACACACACACCCCATTACAAAAAGCATCATCTTCTCCTCATGCCAATGGTAATACGCTAATTTCACTATTATTTCCAGAAACCAAATACTTACATAAACATTTGTCTATGCCTCCTCAAATCCTATTTGAGTTTTACGTGCTGATAACCCACGAAATGTCTCAGTATAGATACCAAGAACTTGGTAGAGTCAGGCAGGCTGGCTCAACACGGCAGCGCACATCAGCACTCTCGCTCGCCCAGAGCTGCTCGGGCAGAGCCACGGGCTCCCTAAGGCAACTTACATCCTCCAGGCAGTTCCATCATGCTGGAGTCAGTTCTGCAAACAACAGTGATCTTGGAGATCCAAGCAATTCTTTCAGACTCCTTTTCTTTTTGTTATTGTATTGCTCTTCATTTTATGAAACAGAAAAGTGGTTTACCCTGTGTGTTCAGGGATTTCCTCTCACTTCCACCCCTGAACTACAAACCACTGACAAACTGGATAGAGTAGGAAGCAAAGAACTTGGGAGATGTCTTAAGTTTTGAGTATCGCAGGGAAAATGACTGCCAAATGCTAGTTCTGTCCTGAGGAGATCTTCTGGAAGTTTTTTTTGAATACCCTAAATGTCAGGCTGGAGAATGTGAGATAATCTCTTCTGTGAAAACTTACTTCAAATCAATACATGCCCACGACACATTTTCTCTGACAATTAAACTTTTGCAGCCGATTCATTTAAAGAACTGCATGTGTTTTTTCCTTGCCCCACAACTTCTCCCAGCCCATTTGTACATGCCTGATTTGTTGATCTTTTCTTTGTAAATGTTTCAGCTGTGATGGGCAGCAACATTACTAACATTTCCTCACATTTTAGCTTTTTGGAGTTATTGCTGCCCTATGCCAAAGAATCCTGAGTAGATAATATCACTTTGAGCTCTCTTTTGAGAGGTTGCTAGTGGTGGAAGGGAGGCATTTTATGGAATTAAATAGAAAATCAATAGGATAAACAACCCTTTAGCTAGCATGTTTATTTTTATTTCCTGATTGTATCTCTCCGAGAATTGCCTGTGGCAGAAAATGTGAAGCTCTGAGATTAATGTTTCAGCTGTACTATAAAGGTTTTGCTAGGGCAAATTGTAAAATAGTATGAGAATCACCACCCCATTCTCATAATCTCAAAGTAACCTCCATGTTTGGAAGAGCTACTGTGTAACTCAATGGTCTGAAGTCTAGCTATTGCAAAAAAGCACTAACCAAATTATATAATTTATTTGAAACTATTCCCTTTTTAGGTTTTGAATAGAAATCATTCTAGATAAATCTGAGCAACTGGATTATATTTATTCAGTTGTTTTGGTAGGTGGATGATTTCCTTTCAGCAAAAGTTAGAGGTGGGGAAGTTGTCTTTGAGGCCTTTTGGAGTCCTTGTGTAGTAAAGAGGTAAAAAGCAAGCCCTTCAACCTCCTCCCCTATAAAGATACAAAAGTAAATAGTATGTCTTTTTTTAAAACTCATTTTTCTATCAGTGGGTTTTCTTTGCAACAGGAATTTAATCTTCCTTTTGTCTGTATCTTTATATCCCCAATGATTTTCCTAAAGTGCTGTTCTAGCCTCATGGGCCTGATTTGTCCTCCAAGGGAACTACTCAGGAATTTCAGAATAGCTACAGAGTAATAATAATGGCAGTGTCAGCTCCTCCACATAGCCCAGACTGTAGGGAATCTTAAAGAAATACTGGAGTGCCTGTTAGGGTATGACTGCATTTCAGCTAAGAATTTCTTCTAATGTTTTCTGTGACATTTGTTGTAGGTCATAAAGATTAGGGTCTGGAGGCCTGAACTTCTTTGAAGCTCTCACATTCGGTCTAAAAGTCAGAATAAACCTATATGAAATTACCAGTATTTTTCAGAAATGGTATTACATAATAATGTTTAAATATTTATTGAAAGGGTTTTTCAATAATGTTACATAACATCATTGAAAAATGAATATTAAAAGAAGGATTGTTGTGGAAAGTGGTTAACACAGATAAGGATACTAAGCCTGAGCTATCCACATACAACAGCAATATGCAAGTAGGGCAATAAATAAAAAATTCAGGCTCATTCTTTTGTTTTGATGAGTATTTTTCATGCTACAAAGAGTAATGGTATTTTAAGAACAACTCTCTGGACCCCATCTGTGAATCTGCATTCTATCCACACACACCCCAAAGAACAGAAGATTGGAATTCTTGTGAAAAATCTCTGGAAGACTAAAAGCTTAGTATTACAGTGCAGAAACATAAACCTTACCTATCAAGTCTGAATCTAGTATATCTAGCTACCATTCATGTTAAGAGTGTATGTGGGGCCCAGAAACTGGGGGGTGATTGCAATTTTTGTTTTTGAGAAGTCAGCAAGATTTGGGAACTAAAGCCTGAGCAGGACAAAACTGGCCAGATGTGTATTTCCACTCCACAGCTTTAACACAGTGCTCTCAGAGGTACAAAACTCATCATGGAGTTGACAGTTGCTGCAATAACTGCTAATTTCTTACTGTGTGTTATAGAACCATAGTACTCTCTTTTAATCCAAGCTTTTTCTTAGCAGCCTTCTCATGATTTCGTATGAATTAAAAGGGGGTGAAGGGGTGTTGCCTTGGGGCTTCTGTTGTTTGACTTTTTCCATCATGTGCAAAACGTTTTGTTTCTCTGTTGTCAAGACATGACTGAGTCCTATTCTTGCTTACAAATGCCTAAGTGTTAGAGAAACCAGATAATTCAAAATAAATAATTTATTAGGCAATGCTTGGCTTGCTTTATTTGCCCTGTGCATAAAAAGCTCTCAAACTGTTTATGTTTCTTCAATGAAAAATTCTTCATGAGCCAGTCTGAGCCTGCGGCTTACTCACAAATTCAGCATATTCACTAGGTGTGACCTTACACTCAAGCTGCTGTAATGGGTCACCAGAGTCACATTGTTCCACTTTTATTGTTTCAGTTCCGTGATTGGATGCCATAAACTGTATATGTTGCTCTTCCAAAAATGAGTTTTGTTTGGGGACTCATTCTTTTATCCATACTCAGTAAAAGCAGGTACTCCAACTGCCCTAGTGGGGGCCTGTACCTGTGCCAGGGACTGCACCAGGGAGTCAAGACTTATTAGTTCAGGTGGAGAAACGCACTAATATGTAATCAGCTTTGAGCCTAATCTGGTTCTCATGCTTCAGCTAAAGCACCAAGGAGAGATGCACAGCAAGGAATGACTTGAAGCAATCAGATCCCTCTCACCAAGTCTCCTCATAGCAGACTACTGCACAGGGTGTCAGCAGCACTGCTGCACTCAGAACCACGCTGGCCCCAAGAAGCGGTGGGAATTGCACAGATCTGCAGATGGAGGCTTACTGACCACTTCCCCAGTGTGCCCACGGCTTCTGGGAGTGTTTCCTCATAAAAGGAAAAGGATGCATTGCCTTTGAATACTTTGTGTCAGCAATTCTGATCCAAAGTGCTTGACATCATTTGGAAATGTATCGCAGGCAGAATGAACCCCGAGTTGAACTGTTTTAAAGTGATTGAATCCACTTGGGAAACAGTAGTACAGTTCACTCAGTTACCTAAGGGAAAAAAACCCACTTTTCTATATAGAAGAAGAAATTATGTGTTCTTTACTTAAAATCTGTTAAACATAGACCCTATTTCTTACTCTTCATATTAAGTTTTATCATCCTTCCAAAGACTGAGCTCTTCCCTATCCTCTTATATTTATTACTCATTCTTAACTTACAGCAGGCAACTGCTCTTGAATTTTGTTGAGACATTGCCAAAAACCTCATTAATTTCTGAAGTTGACAACAATGAATTTTGCTTGATGCAAACGTGGGCAATTAGAATTCCAAATGATTATTAAAGCTTAATAAAGGTGAAGAATCCAAAGTGCTCAAATCCAAATCTGTGAGAGGGCTATTGAAAAGAGATGTACATATAAAGGCTTTTCTACATATTTCTTTTAAATCAATCCATTGTCAAAACATATTGAAAGTGTCTGAGATTACAGTCTAGATACCCTACTACAAGACAGAATCCATCTATGCCTTCTGTAAAACTGGTTTCTTACCTGACCTGGAACAAATCTCTTTCATCTCCTTCCTTTGACAATATAATGACAATATAAACTGTATATTATCTTAATAGGCTGGATTTGAATTCAGAAAACCTAATTTCTACTTCTACCTCTTTCACCAGCTTTCAGGTTTCACTGAAATTAATGAAAACCAGAGAAACATGCACTTACACTCTTTGTATTGACTTTTCTTTTCTTGCAGACACGGGATATACTGGCTTGGAGAGGATTTTGGAGAAAATCAATATAATATATTTATGATAGCAGGTAATATCCCCCTTCTGCCTCTGCTCCCCCATTTGTCAAAAAATCAAAATGATCCAGATCTCTGTTGTGAAGTGTGTTGATGTGTATGAACAAAGGGTGCTTACAGGAGTGCCAGATATTTTTTGATATCTAAAGAATACAAGTAACGTACCTATAGAAAGATCTTATACAACTCTCCTAGCCCTAGCCATGTATCTTTCTATATTAAGTCTTTATATAATCAATTTTTTTCTATTTAATCTTTATTGTCATATTCAGTCTTCTTTTATTTTTCTAATTATATAATCCCAAGATGTTTCCTCCAAATACTATTTAATATTTAGTAACTTCATTTTTCCCTTTACAGTCTGCATTATGTTGTCACGTACATATGATAGCTAGAGGAAAGTTGTCAAGTGTTCTTACTACTTATGAAAAACATACCATTTTGTTGGGATACTCTTCAGAAAGTCTTATTCCTTTCATGATGCAGCAATAATATTCTTTGTGGATGATACGTTGAGGCAGGTAGTTAATTTTCTTACTTCTTTAAATTGGTGTTGACGTGGAATCTACATCTCCATTAGTCCTCCATATTTTGCATTTAGGAAGAGGTTTGTAATCATACCGTCCCCTGAACATGAAATTGGTTTCTCAGTAGAAGTGAATCCTTAAGAGTGTATAAGGAAGTAGAAAACACTGGAGTTGTTTGATACGGTTGTGTGCAGTGGCCCAATATTTGCCTTAAACAGAGTTTGAATCAAGGACATTGCACCAACCTGCAAAGATGTACAAGAAATGCTAGCACTGAGAACAGAGAAGAGAAAATGGCAGTATTCACATAGGGAATTACACACAAGCTTTTGTGAACCTGAACAGGAATCCAAAGACAGAGAATAATACATATTTGATGAATTACTTTTATCTCAATTTCAAGTTGATTTTATAGTTGATATAAAATATGAAATAAATAAATAGAAAATTTAGCTCTTTTTTCTTGGTTTTTTTTTTTTTAGGCTAATCACTGAAAAATGCATTGTGCCAATAATTTACTTAAAATACATTGCCAAGTAAGTTGAATTTATCCATATTTGAATTAAAAATCCATCCTTGAGGTCTTACATTATGAACATGGCAGATGAACAACCTTCTGAATTGACACATTGATTTTCATTTGGCTTAGGCTTCTTGTGCTTCACACATGCTTCAGAGAGATCATGCACATTTGTTTCTTCATGAACTGTAAAACATTAATGGACATTTTCTGCCTGAAAAACATGGTAAGTGAGCTGAATTAGAATAGAGTGATGAAAACAACAGTTCCTAAATGATGTAATAAGTCAATGTTAATTACAGCTGCCTGTATATGTATAAAGATATTGACGGGTCGATGCACACTGTGATATCTAATCTTTTATTTTGGGAAGCGTCTCTGAATCTTTGCCTTGGGAAGAAAAGGTGGTGCTGCAAAGCTGTTCACTGCAGAAGGCAAGAGTGCAGCAGAGAACAGACAACAGGAGAGGTTTGGGCAGAGCAGGCACAGTAACAGCATTATTCATAGCACTCATTCAGTGCAGTAGGATGCGTTGTCTGTTTAGCATCTTTCATGAAATATTTATTTGCTGTAATGTTTCTCCAGAGAACAGTCTTAGCTCCAAGAATAACCTCAAGTTTTTGTTTGATTTTTTTTTTTTCTTTTTTTTTTTTTTTCCCCCCTACTTTTTACACATTATTTTTCCATGCTGGCCTTGTGATCTCTATGCACTCAGTGTTCTTTCTCATAAATGATGTAAGTGCAATACTATCTTCACAGCAGATCTAGTCAGATACAGGTGAATGGACAAGTAGGATAGGAAGTATCATGTTTCTGACGTAGACAAATGCAAACAGATGCACCATGCTAAAATTCATCAGTGTAAGCAGAGTGCATAACTTCTTTCCGGCTTCTGGAGCAGGGAGCAAAAAGTGTCCAGAAGACAAATCACGGGATGTTTACAGATGTTGCAATAGCAGAGGAATGGGTACATGCATTTGTGGGATTGCCTCTATTTTTCCTTACAAATCAACTTGAGTTATAGACGTGGAGCTTAGATTCTGAAGCCTATCCTCTTCAATTTAGGATTCTTAGTAATTAATACTTTGAAGGTCTGTAATTCAGGAAACTCCTCTCCATGTTTCCTCTATCATCAGTGAAAAGTGAAAATAACTTCCAGATTCGGGTCTTGGACAGACTTTTCCCCTTGGGGAGCTAGCTGTCCGCAGTGATGATAGGGAGTCAGCAATAACTTGACTCTGGAATTAGCATGCATCCTAGCTAAATTTAGTCCTCTTTGAAATTTGCTTTGCAAACTAGCTGTGCAGACAACTGTTCAGATCAAGAGCACAGATCCAGTTTACATCTCACACCTTTGTTACGGATGCTATTCATCACATCAGTCAGCACAATTATCCTGCTTTGAGGGCTTAAGCAGCTATCTCAGGTGGAACTACAGGAAGACCTGTAACATGGTACCGTTTTGCACTCAGTTGGGTTTCTGGGTTCTCTGTTTACCCATCCATTCAAACTGGGTTTCCCAACAGGAGCAGGAGAGTGCAGGCTGCTCACCACTGTCTTTCAACACTATCTAAGAAACGTTAAGGGTGACAAAGACAGATCTGGTTCTAAATCAAATTGTTATTCATGAGTATTTACACATTTGCGGTGTTATCCTCCTTTATCATGCTTCTTATTCCAATCACAACACATAAATTAATAAATAAAACAGAAACTGAGCATGTAGGTATAAGATATAAATTAATAAAAGCTTGAAAATATGAATTTGACAGTGCGGTGTCCTTTGGTAGGAACTGATTTTATGAGAACATCAAAGTTATAATGCATAAAAGGCAACTTGAAAATGTATTTATGGCACTGTCTTTTATGAGGTCTACTGTGTTAAAAACACAGGTATGGAAAGCTGGGTCCTTCAGGAATAGGAAAATGTTGTTGGGTCCAAAAATTTCTACTTCATAAAGCTATGACACAGATTGACTTGTTTGGCAGTTTTTACAAAGGAAAAAGATGTGGGGAAAATTAATGGGAATATTACAAGCAACTGGAAAATCTTACGAAAGATGATGGTATGACAGTTGCCTGTTCTTTATTTGGGTTAAAACTAGAGTGTTTCTCTCTGGTTCAGTAGTATTACGCTCCTTCGTGCATTTCAAGAGTAAAGTAGATGCAAGGAAGATAAACTTAGCATACATTGCCCTTATTTGTTATAGGGGAAACCCACACACAGCTCCTCTACGAGACATTTTCAAAGACCTACAAAAATTCATCTTTGAGTGCTTTTCCCTGTGAATCCACAGAAATGCTCTGTCAGCGTTCACACAGCCGCGTGTAAAACATTGACATGGAAACACAGTAGGATACTCATTCTAGCCAAGAAATAACCATGTACCACACAGAATTAAAACACAAATGCCAAACACCTCCCCCCTCTGTAGTTCTGGAAAGCTGTTGTTATTCATTATGAATGTACCAGCGTGGTTCAAGTTGAACAGTAAATATGGGATATATAGAAAGTCTGCACTTGTTGGAAAGAATCCTCTGAATTATAAATGATTATGATGATTTTACAAGTTAATTAAGGATTTATTAGAAAACCAAAAAATTTTCATGAAGATTCATTTTCTTTTGCTTTTTCCATATCTTTTGTTGTGGATGTGCTGGCTGAATTTTTTAACTCCAGAACTGTGCTAGTTAAGTAGCTAAAAAGGATATAATTTGACAAAATTATTATCTTGAGGTCTGTTTTCTTTTGTTAATGTCCAAATCACTGCGTTTCAATATAAAAACTTTGGGAAGCATAGAGTTTACAAACAGCTGTAGATAAGACAGTAGCAGCATTGCCAATAAGATACAATTCCAACAGCTTAAACCTTGCACAACATCCTTAGTCAAACTGACTTAAATGAAAGAAAATAATTTGGAATCTTTACAGATACCTTTCAAAAAAAGATTTAGCTTACGTTTGCAGAAAGTCTAGGAAGTTATACAAATTGCCCTCCAAGTAGGCTGGCTCTGACAGGAACTACTAATAAAAGAATACATTCATATGAAACCGGATCCTCAGTTGAATCAACTTGGCCCACAAGTCAAATTATCTTTATGAACTCCAGTAGGACAAAAAGCAAATGCAACAAAAATACGTTTGCTCTTTTAAAAAGTATTTTGCATTAATTTTTGTGTTATGCAAAGTTGTTTGTGATGTTCTTTTCAAAACTGCCAAAGAATTATTGAAAGGGAAAGTGAATTCAAGGTTAAACCTAGAAGTGAAGCAGAGTTGATTCCAGGAAGAACGGGAACAGACTCTAACATTCCTTTAGGTTCCTAAAATCCATGATTTGATAACAGGATTTGAAGTAATACTAATTTAAAGTCTTTGTCTTTCTGTTGTATTCTTCTATCATCACCTCTTATTGAGCTAAAAGCTGTCCACATGACATTCAAAGAGTTCTTCAACTTAAAAATTTACACAGAACCGTAAACTGCTACAAAGGAAAACCAACTAAATATTGTACATTCTTGAGTGAGTTGCACTAGATAATTGCCAAGTATTCAATTAATAGTTCTCATTATGCCTTCTCCACAGAAAGACAGAATGCCAAATCTGAAGAAGGTCATGTGGTTTCAAATTTTGGCCTTCTGGCATAATAAAAACTTCATTCCTTATAGTCTGACCTCTACAACATAATGTAGCTTTAAATAAAACCTGCATTTAACCTTTT
Organism: Todiramphus chloris collaris; assembly: GCA_025345505.1. NCBI lineage: Eukaryota > Metazoa > Chordata > Aves > Coraciiformes > Alcedinidae > Todiramphus > Todiramphus chloris. The sequence continues at coordinate 14,098,446 of JANVCC010000040.1, forward strand.
ATACCTTGGTTAGAAATGGTTAATTTTTCCACGCTTTATTCTTTCATGGCTGCAAAGATTTAAAATGCTCTTTTTAAGCTTTGAGGATAGGAATTACAGAGAACTTTTTTGTTATTGCATTTCTTGGCACTTGGGAAAATGTGTTGAGACTTCAGAAATGTGTGTCCTACGGGACTGAACCTACTAAAGAGCAGCAAGTCACTTACTAGAAAATGTCTGCTAGTCCCTGAGGATCTTTTCCTATTACCTACCTCTAAATGAATGACTAACATAATGGATTAGTCTTTTCACCCTTGATACATGACTAGAAGACTTTATGAACTAGCAGGAACATATTTTGATTTCACTGATGTCCTTCCCCATCACTGCTGTTGAATTTGCAAACGCTTTTGTTACTCTCCAGAATCCAGAAGGAGATTTCTCTGAATTGTGAGGTTGTTGTTCTGATTCTCTTTTTGCTTCACCTCCATGCGTCCCCTGCATAATTCTGCCTTTACCCAGCATCAAATCTGTGACAAGATCAGAAATGGATCTAGTCAGATAGCAAAGGTGTTCTCGGCTCAAAAGTACAACTAGAATTTTAACAAGAAAATTCAAAGCAAAAATTCTAAACATGTATATGCATAAATGAAGATAAATGTATTGGGTTGTCTTAGCTTTATACCATAAGCCTGGATGTATTGATCTTTGTGAGGCTCCTCTATACTGACTTTGAAAAACTTAGCCATGCAAGCAATGTGTATGCAGGATATCTTTCAGAGAGCCCAGTTTGAGGAGATATGTCCTGCAAGGATGCATTTGACCATATCCAGCCATCTTTTTATTTGCACGTTACATCTGTCACGTTCAAAGGTTTGGATTTTGACTTTATTATTATGATCTCAGAGACTTTGTTATGATTAAGTATGTTTAATTAAAGCTGTAAAATAGAAATAGATGTATCTAAAATGATACAGATTTCAGTTCAGTATTGTGCTTTTGACGAGGTTTGCTTGTCCCAGAAACTGGGGTTCTGAGATAGTTCTGGGATGGCTGAACGCTCTGATCTCATCTGTATTGTCTCCAGTGCAGGTCAGAGTAACCCGTTACAGAATCACAGAATCCCTCAGGTTGGAAGAGACCCTTGGGATCATCATGTCAAACCATCAGCCCTACTCTACAAGTTCACCCCTAGACCATCTCCCCCAGCACCACATCCAAGTGATGTTTAAACACATCCAGGGATGGGGACTCAACCCCCTCCCTGAGCAGCCCATTCCAATAGCTCACTACCCTTTCCATGAAGAATTTTTTCCTGATGTCTAGTCTAGTTGTCTCGCAACATTTTGTAGCAGGCTCTCTGTAGTCATTTCTGAAGTAACATCTCTGAAACTCTTCGTAACAATTTACAGACTGAGTGAAGTCTGGTGGAATCCTGTTACGGTAATTCTGCATCCACTGGGCGTTTTGACTACCCACAGAACTGTTAACTAGCCACATCTGGCTGCATTCTTTTTGAGCTTATATTAGAGAATACATGATTTGTTGGGTTACTGAAGGGTACTTCATCTCCACAGAAAATGACTGGTTTCAAAAACTACCTAAGAGGCTTTTGAAGCCTCCTGGAGGATTTGCTACAGACAGAGAAAAGCAAAAGCATTATTACCTGTTTCCCTGTGTTGTAAGGGGATGCTGGCTATGTCCATCTCTTTCTCCATGCCATACCTGACCAAATAGGCTTTATTAGTGACTGACCTCCCTCCTGAAGCAGGTATCTGTCAGGCTGCTAAGTATTTTCTAGTACCTTTCCGTGAAAAACAGCTCAGCTCATCAAGTCTGTGCCATCAGGTGCCACTAATGTTTTCCACTGCCTTGTCGGCCCTCCAAGGAAAGAATCACAGAATCATTGAGGTTGGAAACAACCTTAAAGATTACCAGGTCCAGCTGTCTACTAAACATTATAATGACCACTAAACCATGTCCTGAAGTGACACATCTAGATGTTCTTTGAACTCCTCCAGGGATGGTGACTCCACCCCCTCCTTGCTCCACCCCCTCCTTGGGCAGCCTGTTCCAAGGCCTCACCACTCTCTCAGTAAAGAAATTTTTCCTAATACCCAACCTAAAGCTCCCCTGGGTCAACTTAATTCCATTTCCTCTCATCCTATCACTAGTTACCTGGGAGAGGAGACCAACGCCCACCTCACTACAACCTGCCTTCAGGTAGTTGGAGAGAGCAGTAAGGTCTCCTCTCAGCCTCCTCCAGTCTAAACAAACCTGGGTCTCTCAGGCACTCCTCATAAGAAGCCTCTGTCCCGATTGCTTGCAGCAGGGCCTCTGTTTCTGCTCCTTTTCTGAGAATATAAACTGATGATGGTATTAATTACTCCATCTTATTTTGTATTTCTCAAAGCTGTGGAAAATACCAGGTTTTCACAATCCTTTTTCTCACTCCAGCGTGGCATTGGCAGGTGTCAAAGATGCTATAATGAGCAGGTATCTTCACAGACAAGAGTCTGCTTTGCCAGTAGCAGGATACCAAGCAGAGTGTTATCATTTTCTTAGAAATGCTGCTTTTTAACAGAAAACTAAACGATAAAGAAAATTACTCAATGCAACAGTACATGTCTGCTTTTATAAGAAACTAAATGCCACTGGGGGTTTTGGTAATGAACAGTTTCTATGAGAATTGCCTAATTCTTAATTAATTGGTATGTAAACTGAATGATAATCCACATGAAAAGCTGTAGCATATGCTTCGAAACTGTCTTTCTTAGCCTCTGAACCCGAGGGGAAACGAATCAGAGGTTAGCTGAGAAGTCTGTTCTGGTCACTAAACAAACACTCTGCAATTAAAGGTTCAGATGTTGACTTTTAAAAGACACCAAACAGGTGATTTGACATTCTAGACCGTGGAACAGAAAGAAACGCAGATGCTGTCTTTAGCAACAAGACAGATCATAGTCTGATGGTTGCAGGAGAATTTTACACTATGCTGGTACTGCTCAGCAGAGATGAGCAAACTGTGAACTAAATAAATTGCAGCCAGTGTAAGTTACGCTGCACAAAGAAGGAACAAAGAGAAGATCAAAAGGTACGGGACTCTGCAAGATTAGAACAACTGAAATTGTTCTCTTTCTTCTCACAGGATCAGCTTTGCTTCATGCGGCACTGAGCAAGATCTGGGCAGTGCTTTCTGGGGAGAGCCTCTTTTGAGGCAGTGCTCTCATTATCAAATAAGGGCATTTGTTGATTTTTAAGATGACTATACAAAAACTAACAGCAGCCTTCAATATACACTTGCTTATGTTCCTATAGCATAAGCTGGGAATTACAAAATATTTGTTTAAAACAGACAGGGGCAGCACTAAAATAATAGAGCTTTTGTTTTCCCTGGAAATCACTTTTTTCCTGTTGATTCTCCCCCATCAAATGTATTGTTGACAACCCTAAAATTACAGCTTTTTTGTTTGGTGGGTTTTGTGTTGGTTTTGTTTGGTTTTGTTTGGTTTGCTTTTTCTTAAGAAAAACGGGACTCAAGGAAAACAAAAGCATTCTAGTCCTCTTATCCAGTTATTTTAAGATACTTTAAACCTAATCAATGTTTTACCATCATTCATTTTATTGAAAACTGACAGATACTATTGTAGTTAAATGTCCAGTGTACCAGAATATCTATGTAATTTAATCTGCTTACAAACATAGAACCTCCTTGTGACTTCTAAACTCACAACTCTGTCCTCAGAAGAGAACAGGCACATGGAGCTGTCTCACTGCAGTTTTATTGGACTTCCATAATGGAAATGCTGAATAGGTAAGTGTTGGCTTTTAGATAGAGGCTATGCTAGATATTTCAGAATGCAATTTACTGGTTGGGTGCTTGAAAAAGCAGGGTTTCCAGGGGGTGAGCACTGTTCATGAATACCTCATCCTGTTGAGAATCAGATATGTTTATGTTTCATTAAAAAAAACCCAATATTCTTCTCCTTATACACATCTCCCTCACTCCCTCCCTCCCTCCTAGCACCTTGAGATCCTGAGAATCCTACTGGGAATTCTACTTCCAGTTTAAGAACATAACAGAAAACAAAACAAAAGTATTTTTTGCAAGTCACTGTACTTGCTTTCTTTCTGTTCTCTGTAGATACATAAAAGAGGTGTCAGTAGATGAGTTTGTTGTGCTCGAGGATGGGAACTATCATGTAGTAAGACTCTGGCTTGTATGAGTATTACACACTTCCAATGCAAAGTCCAAAAGCATAATTCCACTCAAGCCTGCAGAGATATAAAAGGGATCAATACAGAAAAATAAAGAGGAGCACTTGTATTATCAACTTATTATTTTCAACACTTGACTATCATCAGTAGGAATAATAATTGATCAAGATATCTGAAAATTATGTACTTTTATTTATGTGCTTAAATATGATGATATGTACTTAAATATGACAACTGCATCTTTCGCTATGTTGAAAGAACTTAAGCACCTGAATTTGCAGATAGACTTCCAGTATAATTTTTGGATGTGCTTATACAGCATTTATCTGCATCTTTAAATGCCTAATACATTTTAAAATGTAGCCTTTTATGTGTAACTTCAGGGATTTTTTCAAATGGCAAGGAGAAACACTGCCCTTTCTGCAAAAAAAGGAGAGGAATAAAAAAGAAAACCCAGTCACTTGTACTGTCTCTTCCCTGTAGTTCCTCCTTTTAACCTGTGTGTCCTCAAATAGAAATTATTTTGATTATTTAAAAGATAACAGGTTTCTGTACTAACAAAAGATCACAAGGTTTGACCATGGCGTTCCTTGGAATAAGCAAATAATTATGTAGAGGTGGACATAGGTTTTATTAAATTCAGTCTTAAAGGCAAAGAGGAAAGAATTTACTACAGACTGAGACAGTTTCAAGAAATAGCGCATTCCTTTCAGGGTCTTGAATTTCTCACAAGATATAAGAGCACGTTTGAGTGAAGTGAGACAAGCAGCTAGCTGCAGAATGACTTGACAAAATAAAGGGATTACTGAGCTACTCGAGAGCCTTCTCCCATCAGTCTGTTCCAACCAGTGACGCGGATCTAGTGATTACATAAAGTAGTAGCACTAATGGAGAGCTTTTGTTGGTACTAGAGCAAGTCCACTGCCTGCCCTTTGACTGACTGACTCGAAATACCTGGGTAACCTTATCTGATATGACATTTTCTAGCCCTAACAAAGTCGAGTGCAGCTCTCTCTTTCACATCTTAATATCCAGGTTAATTCTCGTTTCTTAATAATTTTATCTTTTGAGCAAATGGAAAGATAGCTGTTCTGAAATTCTTTAAGTTCTAGTGAGTAGGGAAGAGAGACTTGCAAAGGCAGCTGGAGAGATGTAGTTTCTGACAATTAAGATACATGACCACTTAATGGGAGAACAGACCAAATAATGAGCCTGACTGCTCTTAAAGGGGATGCAGGGATAGGGCAAGGGTAGTGGACACATGTTGGAAAACAGTACATCACAAACAAACGTGAGAAAAACCTTTTGTTACCGTAACAGTGGTCAAGTCTTGGAACAGGAACTGACAGAAGTTACGGAATCTCCATCTTGGGATATATTCATAGCTCAACTGGAGCCTGAGGAACCTCAACTAACTGGACCTGCCTTGGGCAGGAGATTGGACTAGAGACCTGCAGGGGTCCTGTATAAGCTAAGTGGTTCAGGCACAAGTTCAAGCTGACCCTCTGGGCCACATACTAAAGTTAGGCTGAATATTTTACTGTCTTTAGAGAGGACTAAAGAAGGAGATGGAGTTGGCAGTGACACAGAACTTATCTTAGAACTTCATCTGGGCTTTGATGTAAAATACTCCTTTGGATTGGCATGTACTGAGACAGATTACAATAACTGAACCCTGAACGCCCCAACAAACCAATAAAACCATAGCAGATGTACTGACTTTCTCCAGACACCAACAAGAGAAGGGGATTTGTGCAATGTAAGCGTATTGTTTGAGTTTTGTTTGCTTTTCACAAGGTCAGCCATGCAGTCTCCATTAGTAGACTCTGCAATTGATGCAGTGATGCAAATGATGCAGTGGGTAACAGGCACAAGAAAATCTGACTCCTACAATGATCAACAGCTCTTGAGCTAAAAACCAAAGTGAAAAAACCCAAACCTCCAAATCTAGAGGGTAATAGGTATAATCAATTTATGTGAGCAGTCCAAAGTGATTTTTCTGTTCTGAAAGTCCTGCCTGGAATGCCCTCCTGCACTCAGAGCTCTGGACTCCGAGGCCACCATCCCATGCTTTCCCTCTAGAGGGATGATGCTAGCTGCTCTATCTCACTATAGTCATGTTGTATAAATCACCTCTACACCTTCCAGATGGAAGTCTGCAATGCTAATAATCACTTGGAAGAATTGCATGTCTATGAATATTTAGAGCCCGACCCTCTTTCCGCTTAAGTTATGTGAAATTTTGGTCATTGGAACCGGTCTGGGTTCTTATCAGGGACACAGTCAGGCTTCAGAGACCTGGAATCTATCTTGTGAATGCAGAGTCTCCATCCTAGTCCTGAATCTGTGGATGCTTAAGCAAATTGTTCTTCCTGCTTATCAATCTGTCAGGAACTGCTTTTCCCAGGACATTCACTGAACATGTCTGACCTCTTGAGGGGATAGCGATATGGGTGACTTTAAAAATTGGTTTTCCTTATGGAATGTCTCTGATGCATAAAAATATTCTCCGTTTTTTTAAGGTTAGGCAATGTTAGAGAAATACCTGTAGAAGTAAATTTAAAATGTGAGGTTTTAGTATCCAGAGTCCAAGATGACATTTAAACAATTTATTACCAAGAAGAATAGTGGGTAGTTTCCAAAATTATTTTTAGGCAGGTCAGTGTATTTATCGATGTAGTATGTCTATAATATGGCAATATTCCCTCTTACTTTCTCTTATTATTTCTTTTAATGACAGTCTTGATTTTTTTGGCATTAGTAGATTTGGTTGTTTTGTACGGTGCACTTTTTTTTGGTGGTATCGAGAAGTATTGTTACTTTATTATGGAACATCAAAAACTTTTGGAGACATCTATATTTTATCACAGATTTTTGGGAAATCACTGTAGATGGATGAGTTTCCTTTTGATTGTTATAAAAACTTCTGTGCTACAGTCTTTGAACGCTAACCCATAAATATTAAGGGCAGAAATTTTATTCATTTCTAATCTCTGTAAAATGATAGTGAAAAAAATATAGTAAACATTCTTACAAGCAAAGCTTGCTGATATCTCATTAGAATGAATAATGTAACTTTTGGCTGGGAAAGTTTACCTTATATATATACACCCTGGTGTTTTGAAGCTTAATTGGGACTAGTTCTGAATTGTGATACTGAAATTCAGAGGAATGCTTACTAAATAGGAGGCTTATTTACGTCTAACAGCATGCACTGAAAAAGCCTTTATTTGCCTCCATTCCAAGTGCACTGCAAAAAAAGTTTGCCTACAAGTCAAGCATGTGGATATCTGTACAGGTGACAAATACTTTGGAAAACAACATTAATCAGCTGAAATTTAAGAGACATTTGCTTCTGTCCTTAAACTCCTTGGCCTGGAACGGACTGCATTGGAAATCGCTCAGCCTGAAGTCCTGAACTGAGAGAGTCTGTGTGAATGCAGTTAGTATACTGTGCAAATCTGTTTCAACATTTAAAGGATGGGCATAAATTTAATGTCTATCATGCTGCCATTGTGTTAAATAGTGACCAGTGATTGTAGAAAGGACACTGATGAACATGCTTTTTGAGAAGCCTCCAGCCAGTGTCAAACATATTAAAAACTACAGCTAATCCTTTTTATCACAAGGATAACTTCCAAGACTGATATTCCTTATTTGACACAGTGTAATCTGTGCATGCAGCCAGTGAGAGCTGAATGCTTAAAATCAGTTGTTTCTTCTTTGTATTTAAGTATATTAGTGATGTCGATGAGACGTCAAAGATTGGACGGTTTGTTCTCTAATGCTATGAACTTGGCAACATTTCTAGCAGAGAGTGGCATTTCAGCTTATTCCATTATTTAGACAAGGAAAGCAAAAAAAAAAACCCTTCACATTTTAAAAATAAATTTTAATAACATTCTGAAATTTGCAAAAGGCCGTCAGACCCTGCACCTGCCGTGCTGACGTCTGGTGACCCCTTCTGACAGCAGAAAGCACACTTAGGTTATTAAAAATAATGTAGAGCATTAAATAATGTAAGCTGGCAAGTTTACTATTCTGGAAAGAGCCAACTTCTGCACTTTCTCCCTGTAAGAAATCAAACCAACTAATCTTTTAGTGTAACTGCAAGTGATAGTAAAGGAAAATGATGATAATTTTCTAACTAGAAGGGAGCCTTCTCCTTGTTGCTGTACACCGGCAGAGCTTTACCAAATTTACCATCAACACAGGGAGATTCCTTAAAATGCCTAAATACACAGACATTTCCTTCACATCTAAGCAGTAGTTTGTATTTAGGTTCATATTCAGGGACTGATGATCTTACTCTCTTCTTGGGCATCTGGATTATGTTTCCTATGAAGTGTAATAGGTTTTGTTTCTGTATCCATGAAACAGCCAAATTGGACACAGGGGAATGTTGAGTATGGCTAAATGATGTAGAAATTGTCATATTTTGCACTTTACTTATAATTTTGTATGTCATATTGTTAAGCCATTTAACTAAGAGTACTTCAAAACTTCTGTCTAATGAAATTATTTTGATTTACATACCAACTGCCTCTGTCTGAGAGCATTAGCTACTCATTTACCAATGTGATCATCTTCAGGCTGAAACATTTTTTTTTCATATTTGTATGCCACGTTTGCTTTTCATCCAAATATGTGAAAATAAGTGATTAAGTGGAGAACAGAGCTACCCAGAGATAATAGTCTTTAGACAGCAGAACACAGCTTAAGCAGCAAGTTAACTCCTTGAATTATTTAACACTGATTTTACATATAAAGATGTTCTTCCTTTTATTTTGTTCCATTTGAGACACAAAAAGTAGGAATACAGATTCTGAAGTTGTGTAAGACTTAGCTCACAGATGCAGATGGTTTGTAACTCATTTTAGGCTGCATTTTCCTTTCACATTAACAGATTCTAATGTTAGCATCTTCATGATACATGAAGAGTTCTCTTGAGAAGCAAAAGTTATTTATAAAGATGTCAGTCTGCTCTAGATGGAAAACTGCAAATGCATTATGCTTTCTCCATAGTAGCACCAACACGCTATGAAACAAGATGTTTCAATACCGATGCCACCAATCTGTATGTCATTGAACACCTGCTTTGTTCCATGGTCTATTTGAAGATTAATTGCCTATTTTGCAGCAAAACCTTCTTGTCAGGAAAACCCACTTATGAATGCTGCTTTTCTAGATCATTACCCTTAATGTAGCCACATATACAACACAATGATTATTGAGTAACCACATTTAAATACTGCCATTCCCAAGTAAAAGAAAAAAAACCCATCCCTGCAAGTATTCTCTATTCACTGTCAAGGCTGCAGTTGATTTCTGAGGAAGTGTCTTTGCCTTTAACCCACCCCAGTTAGAGCTGAGGTATAAATTTTAAGAAAGATGCAAAGTAAGCTAAACACAAAGATCATTAATAACTCCAGAACTTTTTACCTAAAAACACCAACATCTGTGAGGAAAACCAGGCAAATGATTATTTTATTCTTTTGCATTTTTCAGATGCAGCATATGTGTAAGTGGTATCTTGGTTGCAGTACTCTTCATCGCTCAAAAAGATTTTTCAGTGACAAAAGTCTGAGAAGATGATGGGCCCGAGATGAGAGCTGAAGATATGTTTGATCGAGAAAAACTGTGAAGATTTGCGGTCTTATAATGCAAATGCAGTAATTACCTTGGCCCTGTCCTCTAAACTTTCTCCCATAGGAAAACTTTTGCAGACTTTAACCATCTCCACGAGCAGCAGGTGTCTGTGCATGTACAAAAATCTTAACATGTGAGCAACTTAGCAGAACGTAGGCTGCTCCTGAATGCTGGGAACCCTACAGCTTTGCAAAGCCGAGCAGCACTGTATGGGAGAAGAGCACACAAAGCATTCTTCTCTGTGTACACCTAACTAAAACTTATTTTTATTTAGTTTTGTATCCAGGCCAAGCACAAGAGAAGCAAACCTATCTTACCTGCAGTGTACTATATTAGTGTGATCATTGTGCCAGAAGTGACCTATTCTTCTTTTACAATATTATTCCTATGAGTTGGCTGCCAAAAACATTAGTATTTTGCCATATCTTCTGCATCACTTTGTGTATAATCTGTGTTACATGTATGTACCAGCTGAGATTAACACCACTGTTCACAGAGGAGAAGGAATGGTTTTTTGTATGTGATGCCATATATATTAAACAACTTTGATAAGCGAGTTGTTGTCCTCTAATTTGATAAAGATATGTAAATACTGAAGTTCTTTGTCCTTTTCGTCTCAGTGTTCAGGTCTAGACAGTTATACAACGTTGCACATCTCCAGTAAGGCACTTTATAAATGGCCAGAGTTCAATCAAATGGATGCTCGTTTAAAAAGATATCTATTTTCCCCTACTGGTAAAACAACAGGTTCAATACAGCTTGTGTTTTTACTGTATGGCAGGTTAAGCTTGGCCTATGGCCACAGCACCCTGAGAATGGCCAGCTAGGTCAGTTGTAGAGCATAAAATTCTTATTAATTTCAAGACTGTTGGCTGGGCCCAGTATTAGGTGCCCAATAAATGGCTGTGGTGGGGTGACTGTGGCCAGCTGTCAGGTGCTCAGCCAGCCACTCTCTCACTCTCCCTTCTCAACATGATGTGGGGAGAAAGTAATATCAAAAAGCTTGTTGGTCGAGACAAAGACAGGGAGATCACTTGCCAATTAGCATCACAGGCCAATGAGACTTGATTTGGGGAAATGTCATTTAATTTACAATACAGTGTATTGGGTCTGACTGAGGTGAAGTTAATTTCCCCACAGCAGCCCTCCCTGCCAGTGCTGTGCTTTGCATTGGGAGCTGGAAAGGTGCTGGTAACAGCCCTGTGTCGTGGCTGCTGCTGGGCAGGGCTCGCGCGGCACCAGGGCTGGTTTCCAACGTTCCCTCTGCAGCAGGATGGGGGGACAAGATCTTGGGAGGGCACACGACTGGGACAGCTGACCCAGACTGGCCAAAAGCATATTCCATACCATATGATGTCAGCTTAACAATAACAGCTAGAAAAATGGGGAGGGGGACAAGGATTGGCTCATCCTCTGGAGCAACTGCTCTGCGTTTGGAGCCCTTCTTCCCAAAACGGGGCCAGATAGCACCTGCTGAGGGAAAGTAGAAAATAAATCTTTTTTTCTTTTGCTTCTGCACAAAGCCTTGCTTTGCTTTTCATTAAACTGCCTTTGTCTTAACCCCCAAGTTTAATCTTATTTTCTTCCTCCTTGTCCAGCCGAGAGGAAGAGGGGGGAAGTGATCCAGCAGCTCGGTGAGCACCTGGTGTCCAGCCACGGTCCAAACCAGCACACTGAGTTACACGAAACAAAACCAAAGTTAAAACAGCAGCTTTCCCCAGCCCTTCTCCCCGGCTCCCCTTGGCTCCATTCCCAACTCGCATGCCCTCCTCCAGGGGCAGGACGAGGGGCTGGGGCACACGGGCTGTGCGCGGCCGCTCCTCTCCGCTGCTCCCTCCTCCTCCTCCTGCGCTGTCCCTACTCCCGTGCGGGGCTCCCCCAGGGCACCCCCCTCTCCACAGCTCCGGGGACCCTCTGCAGCCTCCTCTTCTCACCTCGGTGCTCACCAGGCTGCCTCTGGCTTCTCCCTTCGCTCCTAAGCGGCATTTTGCCCTTCCTTCGACCATCACCTTCTCCCTGCGGTGCAATCCAGGGCCTACCTTTGTTTTAGGTTTCACTTTGTAAACTTTTATGAAGTTTATGCGTTGTAAGAATCATTGTGTCGAAAATGTGAAGAAAAACCTTCACTAATTTCTTATTTAATAATTACTTCAAGCTGGGTACCTCTTAAAAATTTCTTTCCTTGTTTGTCTTCCTGACACAGGAAGATGTTCAATCATTTATGTTAAATGAACTTTGCTGTGGAGGTTTGTGTCAAACCAGCACCGTAGCGATGACCATTTTAGCTACTACATGATATTGCAATTAAAGTCACCTTCAGCTGTTAGGTGCTTTTTCGTATCAAATGGAAACACGACATTTCAGAGGCTGTTAATTCCCAGTCTTTTCTGCCATGTTCTTTCTCTAATGCTCTGGTAAGTCAGAAGGATGGCAGGAAAAGTTATGTCCACAAGCTTGGTTTGATCCAGCCATCCCTGGATGTGTTTAAACATCGCTTGGATGTGGTGCTGGGGGAGATGGTCTAGGGGTGAACTCGTAGAGTAGGGCTAATGGTCGGACACGATGATCCCAAGGGTCTTTTCCAACCTGAGCGATTCTGTGATTCTGTTTAACTTCACTTTGGTGAAGTTCCTAAATCATGGGCTGAGTTTTGATGAGATCTGGGCCCTCCCTCAGCATGGACAGGCAGCATGGCAGGCCGGCCAGTCTGCTGGAGGCAGATGGCAGCACCCGAGGCTGAGGAGCACTGCCCGGAGCCGGTCCCTGTCCTGCCTGTGCCCTGGAGTCCCAGCGAGGGGGGAAAGAGCTGCAGAACCCAGTGACCCTGCTGTGCCCCAGGGGCAGCACCAAGCTCCTAATGAGCTCTGCTGTCATACAGGGGGAAGCGTAACAGCTCCAGCGTCGGGGAGCAGCTGTATGGCCCTATCATAAATCCTGTTCCTGGGACACAGGCGGGTTCCTCTCTCTGTCAGAGCCAGGGACAATAGGAACATGGCAATTTAGCGAAATAGAAACTCCTGGGTTTGATAAGTAGCACAGCTGGAAGAGTGATAGATAACTAATGAAAGCTAACTATGTCTGAATTGTAATTGGCCCAGCAATTGTTTTAATTTAGACAAATGAGTGGCTCCGAAGCATTGCTTTTGTGGGAGGTGCTGTCATTAGAGTAAGGCTTAGTTAGCAGGAGGATGGGAGTTCAGCAGGTAAGGGCTTTTTTTGTTTTTAACAGAGTAGGAAAGAAAATGAAGACTGTCTAGTTAGTCATTGCTACTTCAGCTTTTTCTTTCTAGCTGTTTCATCTGTTTTCAGGCAAAAAAAAATTTCTACTTTATAAATTCATTAGTAAGGGAAAAGAAAAGTTAGAAACTGTTTTCTGAAAAGCAGCCTGCATTGCCAAATGGATAGGTTTCAAAATGGCAATTTTGAAAACAGAAAAAAAGGAAAAAAAAAAGCTCTGTTTGCTAATAGTGTGCACTGGGTAGGAGAGTTCTAACCCTTCATTTAGCATGTTATAATTTCTAGTGTTGGAATAATGCTTTTTGAAATGGCAATCATAGACCCAATAGATGAATCAATGGTATTTTACTTGCAAATTAAATGTTTACTTTTGAGATAGACTGAGTAGAGTCTAGGGTTTTTTTCCCCCCAGTAGGGCAAACTTAATGGTGTGTCTGACTGGTCAAGTAATTTCAAATGCTATCGCTTCTATCTTTTAACATTTCATAGGTGGATACACCTTTTATCCTATCTCGGAAGCCCTGCTGTCTTTATCTTCTGGAGATTTATAAGGTATGACCCAATGCAAATACTTTTATCAGTCTAAATCAAACTTCATTCTTTTTTTAATTTAAATGTTTTGAGTGCATTGATTGTAAAGCTTCATAAATGGACTAAAATGTGTGGACACCTATAAAAGCTTCAGCTAGTGTTGGGGTTTTGGGGAGTTATTCTGTTTTCCTTCTTCTCTTAAAGAATTTTTCCGTACTTGTTTGTCAGGGAGGTAAATTGCTGTACTTAAGAGAGACAAAAGGACCTGGCCACAGGGGGAGGGGTCCAGCCAGCCGAATAAAGGGGGTTGGGTGGAGCCCCTGGGGCTCTGGTTTTGCTCCCTGCATTCGAGGTGAGGAGAAGCTGCCCCGTGGTGCAGGGAACTCATCCCCACTGCGTCTCCTGCTCTCCCTGCTGCTTCCCGAGGATCCGGTGGAACACCGGGATCAGCTTGGAGAGAGGTCGTCCCCACTGCGTTTCCTGCTTTTCCTTCTACCCCTGCTGTCTCCCGAGGATCCTGCTGGACACCGGGACCGGCTGCCCAGGGGGGTTTGTGACACAGGCTTTCCATCAGCCATTGCCCCGTGAGGCCTGCGCTGGCTCCGGAGGCGGGGAGAGCATCGCGCCCTCCCTGCTCCCCGGGAGCCCCGAGAGGTTGGCACTGGGTTCCTGGCACTGTTTGCTGTCACTGCCGTAGTTATTGTTGTTTGTTTGCCTTGTTTTATATATATTTAGTAAAGAACTGTTATTCCTCATATCTTTCCCTGAAAGCCCCTTAATTTCAAAATTATAAGCATTCGGAGGGAAGAGGGTTGCATTTTTCCATTCCAAGGGGGACTCCTGCCTCCCTTGGCAGACACCTGTCTTTCTAACCAAGACAAATGGGCACAAAAGTTCCTGTTGTGTCAAGAAATGATACAGTATATTAGATGTCAGCTAAATGCATCAAACTGGCCAGGGTCACATAATGGAATAGACTATGGTCATCTTTGTCCTTCTGGCAAGTAAAAGAGAATGGGAGAGGAAAAGATATACAGAACTCGCTAGTGCTGGATATCTGTCTGCAAGTGATGTTGTATCTTAGAGTGTTCCCACTTTCTTTGTTGTTGGAAACAAAAAAGGATGTTAAAACCAGTTGATCTCTTAAATCCCCACATCACCTTGTTCTTCTGTTCTGGGTGTTTTCTACTGAAAATGTGCTGTGTCTTAAAAAGTGTTGTTCTTTGTAATACATTGTACAAATTCTAAGGAATGCAAAAAAGTGAGAAGGAACTGATGCTCACTCTTCCAGTACTTGTCTCAAGTACTGAGTTCATAAATTGAACTGTCTTATATTGGTGTATAGCAAGATGTCTAAGTCTACATATAGAGAACGTTATAGAACACATTACTAGTGACAAGTGTTTAACTCAGGACAGTATTTATCATTGCTTTTTTGAGGTTCAGATGTTGATTCATGGCATCCTGTGTCTGCATAGTGTGTATTGGTTTTTTTAGATATTTTCCAAAATCTTTTAACTGCATCAAACTAGTGTATTCCAGAAAGAAAAGTAGAATAGAATATTTTTAAGACAAGTATATTATGCTTGTTGTAAAGCAAAATGAGAGCTATGCTATCATTAATGGCTTTAAAACCTTGAGTTTTCCAGAAAAGGGTTGTGTCTCCTGAAAATGAAGACTGAAAAGATAAACTTCACTGGTTGACACATCTGCAGGGCTCTGTGTAGCGAACGATACTTCTGCGATAGCTAGTGCTTTGATTTGGAGTCATTCATTTGTGCTCTCTGTGGAGGTGAACTTGACAGCTCAGCTTTTCTTATTAGCAGCGCAAAAGGCTCTGAAAAATCTATAACCATATGCACATGGACAAGATAGAAGATAATTGCTTCTCTTGCTCTAGTTGAAGTTTTTGATAGAACTTTTTTTTTCCTAGTCTGTAACCTGTTTTATACACAAGTTCTTTAGGTCATACAAAAGTAGCCTAATGTTTAAACAAGGTTTGTTCTACCAGTTGTTATTATTAGTCAGCAATACTACCAGTTTGTGTTCTAGACTTCAGATTCAATCTAAAACATGTGTTCTGATAATAGCAAATTTTAGGGTATGTTTTTCTGTATCTTTCAGGCTGATTTTGCTAATCCATTTACTCCTGAAATTTGCTGTATTTCATCTGGCTAATGCCTGGTTAGTGGTTATCTCAAACATGCATGCATACATACACAAGTGAGTAATTACACATCCCAGTTGCTCTTAGAGCAGGAAAGACAATGAAGTCTTGCAGTGTAACTACAACACTAACAACATTGAGCTGCATTTGGACGCGAGGGGAAGGGAATTCCAAGATGATATGAGGCAGTTCTGTGAAAGGCTTTCCAGTTCTCCCAGTATGTCTGCGTTAGATGTACGCAGTTGAAATGGCAAAAATATTCTGCCAAACTTCACGCATCAGGATATAAACAGCTGAAGTGTCTGATGAATTGAAGTCGGACCATGTAAAAACATAATTTTAAAGGAGTTTTAAAAAGCTGTTCATTAAGGCTGGGTAGCTGGTAAGCCTTGTTGCTATCATCCTGTCTGTATTTCTGTGTTTCTTTGGAAATAGATATTTTTTTGCTCAATATATCTTAGTTAACTGGCAGCAAGTTTGGAGTTTTTCCCCCAAATGTCTTTCAGAGCTGTAACTAAATAGGACATTTTTTGAAGCAGCACTGTATACACTAGAGAATGTTAACAGCTGTAATGGTCTTTTTGCTTCTGTGGACTTGGCCATATGATAACTCAATGGACTCATGCTTGGGAGGTACTGTAACTTCTAGTACCTCTCTCTTCTGGCCCAGCACCTTTGTGTCTAGATGAGCTGACACCTGGGTTATGATGGCCTTAATAATCAATAGCTAATCTGAAAGTGATGCAGAAATGGGTGTGTTGTCTCCACTTCAAATTGGGGTTATGTAAAGCAGAAATTCTCATTCAACACGAGGAACAGCAAAGCTATAGAAGGACCTCTAAATGCAAGGCATTATTTTTACTTTTTCCCCTCGGTAAAAGCCCTCAGTTGACTCTGTGTTTGTTGCAGTGAGCCACAAATTTTATCTGCAAGGGACAGAACAATTCTAGTTAATTCAGGTTACACTAGGAAAGTCATTTCTCTCTCTAGTTACCTTTCACTCCCTCATTTCCCCAAAATGACGAAACCCTGAGCTGCTGAGTCTGGTTCTTTCCATAATGGATTGCAGTATTTTTTAACTTTACCCATTGTGGCACGAGTCCTAATTTATGTTCTTAAAAATGGCAACAACAATACCAAACAAAAAACCCTTCAGCAAATTGCTAAAACTTTGTTGCTTCATGCACAGTCCCAGTGTCAGCAACTTCTTCAGAGGTGGCAGACGCCTTAACATAATGAGACACTTGCTGCATGCTTCTGCTTGAAGTGACATTGACTTGCTGGGATATTGGCAAACCTGTCCAGTAGACACTCGGCTTGTCTTCCTCTGGTTCTACTTCACTTATGCTGAGTCCTCTATTTTCAGTTGTCATTTGAGAATTTACTATTCAATGAAAACCTCCTTTTGAGACTAATTAAAGACAAATGAGAGATTTTCTTTGAAGCGAAAGCACTATAAAGAATTTCACTGTCTCATTAGTAATGAAGAAATGTCTACCTTGCCCACTGAGGTTTTTTGCAGCTAATCTTGGTATAGTTGTAATATTTAACAACTGTATATATTGAAGATTGCTTTCTTGTTATTCTCCATACTGCTTTTCTTTGCATACATCTTTTCATGCTGATGATTACTGCTGTTGTAGTAAGGTGATGAGCAAGCACCTGCCACCTATGAGTCTGAATTGAACCCTTTCTCATTTCTTAAACAGATATAATATATACAAATTACTTTCATAGTTGCATTCTGAGTTTTTGTTGATGCCATTACGCTGCATGCCATAGATGCAGAGTGTTTGCTAGTGTGGTGGGGATAAACTACTGTCTAGTTGTGGTACATAACCAGAGATTTCTTTGTCTTGTATCCTTTTTCTGTCTCTGAAGTCATGGAGGCTCTTGAAATCTTATTTTACACCTAGAGACCCGTGACAAAAGAAAATTAATTTGAGCAACATCACACAAGACTATGCAGGGGGGCTATGCTCAGCTTGCTTGTATTGCAGACCAACTTGTTTTACTTCGGTTATCTCTGCTCCAGAAGTAAATCTCCCTGTAACAGTGTAACAAAGGGAGAGCTATAGTAGGAGTGAAGGGCTTTATGAAACAACTCATCATAATCTGTTGTTCATTCCAGTCTTTGCAGTTGCATAAGGTTTGCAGTGCATTCATTTCCCCTGGCTGTTAGTCTAAAAAGACTTGTTCCTTTTCACAAGTTTCCACCAGTGTTTGCTACTTAGCATTGTCAGACAGTTCATACAGCCTTCCTGAGAAGGATTTTATCAATTTTCTGTCTCCAGCTGCTGGAGACATGTTACTGCTACATGTGCCAGCTAGTATATTTTAGCAGAAAGAAAACCTAGATTAGGGGAAGAGGGATTAATAGCTAGTTAACAGTTAAAAAAGGTCAGGTTTTGAGGGAGAAGAAACTTCTGGGGCCCTGCAGAGTCTGTGGTTTTTTACTAGATCCTTGAATCATTTAGACACAGAGTGAAAAATGAAGTTACATATTTTACTCTTGGTAAATTATTCAGCGTAGTTGAAATGAAAACACGCTGAAAAAAGTTTGAGAAACTTTGAGACAGAAAGTAATAAGCTTTTGTTAACAATAGTTGGGCGATAAACTTGGAGAAATCCCCAAGTATACATCAAGATGGGCTGTAAATTCTTGGTCACTGATCAGAACAAAGATCCTAGTGATGCAGTGTATAATGTGCTATAGCAGACCAGTACTGAAAATATGAGAATGTTAGAAATTACCAGCTAAGTACTTAGACGTTAGAAGAGATTGTTTATGTAACTGGTCAACCCATAATGAACATCCTGAATACGTCGTTGTAGGGTTCATGGCTTCCTCTGTACTTCCCATCATTTAGAAGAGATCTAAGAGTACTGGGAAAGGTACAGAAGAAGTTGACTGAGTGTCTCTAGAGCTATTTAACAGCTTATAAACTATCATGTATTAGATTTTTTTTTTTCCTCAAGGTAAGAGAACTGAAAGATAAATGCTCAAGTTCTTAAAAAAGAGGAATAATGTGGAGAACAGAATGACTGTCGTGATTAAAGCTAAAGGACACTCAGTAAAAATAAGCATCAGACTTAAATTACGTGAAATTTTACCTCCTTGTTAAAGCAGAATACCACTGTAAAATTCCTTGCTAGAGGATATTGGAGGTCCTGAGATGTGCTCATCTATTCTCTAAGTTGTATCCATAAACATGTGTTGTCGTCTCTCTTATTTGTCAAGTATGGCATTTTGCAAGCTACCTGGGACACTAGCTTTTATGAGAGTGGCTGTTCGACCAAGCATGGCTTTTCATGAAGAAATGGCATTTTTTTATACAGCTTTCAGCAGTACTTTGCATTTAAAAATTTAGAATAAACTTCCAAAGCGTTTTTTATCATCTTTCCAGTTTAACATTAGCACAGCTAAGTTAATGGAACTTGTATCATGAAATCAAAGAGTACAGAAGATTATTTTAGTACTATTTGTGCTTCATGGTTTTTAAAAATAGAGATGTCAATTATGTGATTGCTTCAGTAACAACATGAGCTTTATACAGATCATGACATGGATGATCAGCTAAGTTTTGCTGTAGGAATTTTATTTGGAAACTCTTATTGAAGTCTATTATATTCCACGTGGTTTATACCCTCCACTAGTACACCAAATAAATTGTCTTAGGAAAACCTACCTGTGCTCAGAGAGTTCACTTGAGCGACTGCTTTTAAGAGCACTACTGCGATTACAGGTGAGGGGGGTGTCCAATGCATTCCTAAAGGACCGTGCATCACCTTGTATTTGCCCCATGAAACCAAACCTCTCAATCCAAATCCTTTCTTCCTCTGCCAATACCCCTATATAAAATCTATTAACAAGTTTATATATACAGTTTCAGCTAACATATTTTTATAGGGAGGGAATACAGCCCTTTTTAATGTGACTTTCAGCTGAACTGATTCTTTTAGTTTCCTCAAGCTGTAGAGCCAACCAAGATAACTCAGTACCTCTTTAATTCCAGTTCAGCACCAATGCCTATTTTTCTTTTTGACCATGCTGCTGTAATTCCCTTTTTCTTTCAACATGCATTCTTTTGGTGGATGACAAAATGTCTGCAATCTGATATGCTGACTTTAAACAAATGGTGCTGTTGTAGAAAATGAGGGTTGGCACTTGAGACTTATAAATTTAGGTGGCAGGAAGTGTAAACCAGGTTTTGAATGACATGGAAGGATTACAGATCGTCTGGACTACAGAGAATTGGCCACCATAATGTAGAGATGACTGATACTTTAAGAAACTAGCTATGTTCTTCAGCAGAATCTGGTAAATAGTTACTGAGGATGAAAGAAACTTTGAGTTGTGCAGCACCTCAAGGAACTAAAACTGATGAGGAAATGAGTAAACTTTCCTTAAATTGGTTCTAGCGATTTTGTGTCTCTGATCTAATACTTACAGCCATCTATAGGCAAAGATGTATTTAAAATGGAAAATGTTTTGGACCTGCTGAGCTGAAGACTAATAACCTTCAAGTTTAACTTACACAGGAAAGGAAATATCTCTTTCTGCCTGTGGTATTTTACAGATGTAGATATTTCCCCCAAAGTCTGCATATAAATATCCATATTTGCTTCTGATCTCAGATAGAATTGATCCTCTGGCACGCTTTCATTTGGTGAGTTAGCACAACTACAATCCTGGCAAATTTGTACATTTGACAAAGTGGCAACTCTTCAGGATTGGAGCAGAGTCATTTCCTCACAACCTTTGATTGGCTTTTAACAGCTCAGTCCATCTCTCTTGATGCTCCTAACTAAGATCATCTACACTAAGTTGTACAGGTGAACTTCCCTGAGGGAAGAAATTGATGCTGCTATAACAAGTGAACATCCCTTCTGGTTCCTGTTGCTGATGTCAGTGTTCTGCAGCGATCACGGCAACAGCAAACCTGCACACGTGTGCCTGCTGACCAGCACATCCTTTTCAGGCAGTGTGTGGGTGCATTTATCATTCTCTGAACGTTTCAGAGTGGTTACACTGATTTATTGCAGGATGCTGTGACTAACACGTTAGTATAGCGAGGTCTTGGTGTTAGCATAGAAGTGGGAGGAAGATGCCGTGGCTATTCAAGGAATGCGCTTGCATTATTAGTGTTTTCTGCTTTCACCAAGGTAGACCTGCTTTTTATAAGCTGCCTTTTCTTCCACTTGGCATCAAACACTAAATATTAACCATATCTTTCAGGAGTTTAGGGCCACTGACAAATATGTCTGAAATGTAACTGCCAAATGAGGCATTGCTGGCAGCAGTGGCTGGTTACTGATGTTGTAACCTGCACGAGGCTTTCAGGAGGTGCTCCTGCCGGGCTGCACTGTGCTTACAGGGAGGAGGTAAACCTGCCATTTCTGAAGAGCTTTTGATCACTGTGTCCAGCCTTGCAGCTTCCTAAGCACCATCTCTTTTCATTTGTGTTTCCGTTCAGCCTGAGGAGTTGATGCATATTATTAGTCTGTGTCCTAATGCTGAACAAGTAACAGGCATTCTTACTGTATCTGCTTGAACTGTAATCTCCATTTTTGTTTCTTTATAAATAGCAAATGAGTTTTCTAGAAGAGCAGGAGCAGTGTATTTTTTATTTTTTGCCTCGGGCAATGAAGATGTGTTCCTACAGCAATGTAGCCATAATTAAGGTCTGTGTTGGGTGTTCAGGTATCTTCCTATCTCACCCTCCCTCTGTGAGGCATTATTAATGAACTCTTTATTTATGTTTTTGCCCTAGAGAAGTGTTGACATTTAATTTTAGACTATTTTTTTCTCCACAAGATACAAGGAGGTGGAGGGAGGAGCTGCCACTTGCATAGCTGAGGAAGCTGAAGCCAGGAAGGCTGTGGTTTTTCCCAGATTGAGGTTGGAGTGTTACTTAGAAAATCCTGGTGTTGTGTCCAGGCAGTAAGGATGGGGGCTTGTTCTGGCAGCCTGGGCAGTAAAGACACGGGAGGGGCCTGCTTGCCTTTGCTGTAAGTCAGTTCTTAGTGCTTTTAATACTGGCTGGCACTGTGTCCATGTGGAACTGCAGCAGTGCTGCCATGATTACTGCTGCTCACTAAAGCACGGGCTCCTTAATGGCCAAAGCAGAGGAGATTAAGGACCTGCAATGCCAGATGTATGTTCCTGCCACAGCCAGGAACAGCATGTTCAAAGTCTTGAACTTAAGGATGTTGTTTTGCAAATATTTCCAGGACTAGCAGCTGACTTTGAAGGAGTACTTCATTGATTTTCAGATTGGACTTGGCCAAAAAAGACACTTGGTCACGCTGCACTGGCACGGCAAGTAGGTGGCAGCAGGGCACACCAAAAGTAATACACCTCACTGTGCTGTGCTTTGGTCAGGTCAGTCATGTATAAATAGGCCTACCAAGGTGCCCAGAGTCACTAAAAGAGACATGCCTGTGTCAGGGAGCTTCCAAGCATTCATTGCCTCCATTCAGATTAAAAAGGTGAATTAAAAAGTAAACATTAACATTTGCAGAGAAGCCTCTGTGGTGGCGTGGTTAGGAGGAAAGCCACATGGCTGAGAGGCAGACACGGCCGTAATCCATCAATCCTTATTGACAAATACTGTAGTTTAACTGAAGAGCCACAGTGCATTTAAAAAATAAGAGACAAGGAAAATGAAACCATATGAGTTCCTTTATCACATGTGCTATGAGATCTATTACAAACTTTTCTAACTTTTGCTACCCATACAGTAAGGAGTGATTACTTCAGTCATGGGTTGAGGTGAAACGCTGCTTTCCCATTAAATTCCTGCAGTGGGATACAGAGCTGCTCATGGTCCAGCCACTCGGTGCTCAGAACACAAAAGAAATTCCTCAAGGGTCCAGACCTTTTGTCTCTGGGTTTGGTTTTAAACACATGATCTCTCTATTCTTTGTCCCTGCTACATGCATTGTTAACGAATTGTGCAGTGTCTCTGTATGTGTGGGGATTAATATTCATAACGTGCTCCAGGCAGGTTAACTAGCCACCTTGCTGAATTGTGGTGCCTGACTTCTTCACCACCATTAAACATGAGTATTGAGTAGTCAAGATTTGGCTCTCCTGAGCTCCCGCTTTAAAGTAGCGTGATGAGCCACCAGTTTACAAGTGCAAACATTAAGTTTCCAACACACACAAGCATATCAAATGCAGCCACATCATTATTTTGGTATTCCCCTGGGACTGTCTTCATCCCGTTGCACCCTATAAAATGCAGGCTGCTTGACCAAGATAATGGCTGTTGAACAATGCTGGTTTATTAACAGGCACATCAGCATCTCAGCCCAGTCCTGCTGGGGCCTTGCTGCAGTGCATGAGAAGGACGCAGAGCAGCAGGGAAAAATCCTTACAGACAAATTCAGATGCCAGCTTGCTCTCTGCCTTTTTTTCCTATGTATCAAAACTCTTCAGTTTACCAAGCAAATGTAAAGCCCTCAGGAGTATAAAGGGTCAGAGTAGACTTTCACACTAAGATTGTAGAGAGGATTATTCTCTTCGGCAGATTTTCTCATCCGTGCATATTAGAGAGCAGACATTTTTTCCTCTGCCATTGACAAAGAAATCCACCCTGCTTAATCGTATTATTATCCCATGACTCGGCAATACTTGTGCTATTGTATCTCACTATTCTGGTTGGCACTGACGTTCTGGTTGACATCTGCTTAATCTCCAGCATAAAATTTTAGTAACACTGGTAAGGTCAAACATTCCTAAATGAACGGCTTTTTGTCACCAGTTGGAAGCTGTGACACGGCAAGAAAAGAGGTTATTTTAATCCCCTTGTGGAGGACTTCCTCAACTTAGAGGTGCCTTGCAAGAGCTCTTCATCACAAATTCTTGATAAAAGCTGTAGACTGGAAAAATAATGGCACCCTTATTTTTTGTCATTTCTTTTAGAGAACAGTAGTCTATAGTATCCACCAGTCACATATCCATGTCAGTATGTTAAATACATTTTTAAAAGCAGAGATTCAAAAGAGCTGTAATCAGGGTTATAATCACAAACACCAATAAACAATAATTCTACAATAGTCAGTTCATGGTAAAACCTGCACTGGTTTTTACTGCAGGGTCTTTCCTGCAGAGCTTACTCAACTGAGGTGAAATATGTAAATCTGGTATTTGGACCCTTCAAAGTTCTTGTAAACTGAACTAAACTTCTTGAAAGCAATTAATTTTCAGAAGGTTTGGTCTAGTTCTGTTTTTCAGTTGAACTGTAGTTCTCATTTCATCTCAACTGCCCTACCTGTCACTTTTAATTTCTGCACAGTGGAACAGAGTGAAGGTTGATCCAGAGATTTTATTTAAAGTATTATACCTTATTATGGATGCTTTTGCTTTCTGTTAGGATAATATTTCTCTACTTCAAGGTTTTTCCTCTGCAATCAAACTTGTTAAAAGGTTTTTGACCGAGTTTATGACTATCGCGATATGCAGAGATGACTTGAAAGATCAAAGCAAGTGTAAGATGGACAAAAGAGACATTATTGCTGTGTTCTCCACCCCCAGAAAATTAACAAAATATATTTTGTAAAGAGACCAGTGTGGATTTAGTGCCTAAAGAAAGGCAAAGCTTTACAATATGCTCGTAAATTTCAAGGCTGTAGTAAACACTTTGGAGGCTAAAATTTCTTAGCTCCTGCTTGCTTGACAGGAAAAGCAGTAGCAGCCTGCCAGGCTTTGGATAGGTAAAAAAAAAAGTGGAAATCAGTAATACTTTTTAAACACAAATTCACTTACTAGTAACCAAAAAGCTGCAAAAAAAAAAAAAAAGAGACATTTGAGTTACAGATTACTGTAAAAGCTTACAAGAAATGCAGGGGTCTAAGATTTAACAGTGATTATTGTTAGAGCTATTTAACTTCATCACCAGCAGGAAGAACTACTGATTGTAGCATAATGCAGTTTACCAGCACAGGTTTTTCCCCTTGCACTGAATCTCTGGTAGGCAGTCATTTCTGGTTTGACACTGGGTATTGCAGCCACTTCAGAGCAGAACATGGAAAAGATTTCCTGGTTGATTCATATCACTCCCTTAATACTTTAGATGAGCTAATTTGAGTTTTTTTCTTATTTTATCTGTGTGAAGAGTATTTCAAAATGTCAGTCTCTTTTGCTTAAGAAACTTCTAACAGTCTACTCACAACTGTGTATTAATTTATTTTGGTTTTTAATCTTGGAGGCTCTTGTATCTTTTACACGTGCTCTTCATTTCTCTTATCACGGTTCCATTGTAAGAGAGGTACTGGAGCTCTCAGGAATCAGTTTGGCTCTTTCTCTGTTTCAAACTGGGAGAAGAAATTTCAGGTCGTACTTTTTGGCTTAACAGGCTTGTCTGTTACACTGTTGAATATCATTGTATTTCTATTACTACTTCCTTTACTGTTGTATTTTTTGTTGGTTTAAGAATTTCCAGTTTCTTCCTGGTACTAATAGTGTCCCTGACTCTGTGTGTATATCGGTTGCTCAGGTTTAGGTGAAGTTTCACTGAAAGCTGACAGGAAAACTACAGACTACGGTTAGAGCTGTAGCTGGTTTGGTTGCCCTCAGAAACTCCAGAGCTAAGCCAGGCAGTACTGGCAGGGGGTCAGTCGCTGCTAGGAGATGCTGGTGAGTGCACACGAACAGATGATGAACAATGAATATGTAGAAATTGTGTTGTGGACAGCAGACAAAGGAAGCTTTGGGTAAAGCTGTTTCTAGTTGCGTGGCAGTTAATCTCCAAAGCTTATTCTTTAGGCATAGACACATAGTTTGTCTTGTGTTTTGTTGGTGGAATCTGATTTGCATTTCTGGCCAAGAAACAAATAAATCAAGTTTCCTGATGAAGAGGTAAAGACTTCCTGAGCGCATACCTCAGAGGGAAAACAGCATAGTCATGAGTCTTGAACTTCATAAACTTGTCAAGACCTGACAGAATGTCACTGATATTTACTGATCTGTGAGGCTTGCTCTGGGATCTGTCTTAAAGTTTTCTGCTGGTGGTGTCCACATAATACAGTAGAATTCTTTGAATTTTTCATTAACAGGTTTCTAATTATAAGACCTGTCAAAGCAAAGCACACAATTCTCTCAGGTCATGTTTGTGCATATGGTGTAATTCCATCTGCAATGCTATATATGCAGGAATCAGGTTGCCAGATGAACTGGAAATTGAGTCCACAAAAAAACTAGATTAATATGCTGGAAGGTTGTGACTGTTCCCTGTTACGACCTTTCATTTTTCCTATCTTATGTTTTCTTCCATCCTTTTTTTTTTTTTTTAAGAAAACACTACCAAAAGTTATGTAATTTACTTAAACTGAAATTCTTAATATACACATGACTTAAATTGTAGTAGTTGCTTCCTAGAGGGAATGATGTCACAGAGTAGACTTTCTCATTTAGGTGAACATCTCTCTAATTAACTACAGAACACTGAAGTTCTGCTTGACCAAGATTATCTTCTGGGTTGGGAAAAATTATTTGAAATGTTACTCAAGATTGTACATTTCTTGTATCAGGACTGAAAAATAAATATGTCAAGTGTGTTATCAGTTCTTATTTGATGAGATACGTCTAACTGCTTCTGCAATTTGTGGAGCTATTAAAAATAATTTTTTATGGGATTAGGTAAAAGGTGATGGTTTGTCCTTGATTAATAAAACTAATGCAGTTTAAATCTCTTTCTGATATTCTTTCACCATTTGTTATTTCATATGAATAAACACTGAGATTGACACTACATGTCAGTCTAGAGTTAATCTGTACTGTATAATTTGTCAGAGGTGTTCTGGATAATGAAGGAGTCTCTTATCTCCACAGATGGTTTGACATTGTTATATAATATAAAAACATTTTTCTTTTCCCATTTAACAGTGTAGGGTAGACAAGTAGGCATTGCTAGCACACTTTGACTGCATGTATTTGTGAAAAAGGCTACAAGAAAGCAAGGTCCTTTTGTGCATCCTGATTTAGTATCCTGTCAACTACACCAATTTGGTGTGATGGGGTGCTTTACATCATTTGAAGAACCACTGTCAAAGGTATTAGCAAAAGTGCTTTTAATAGGGTAACACAGTTTGGTGGCAAGGTTCACTCTAATGCTGTATGGCACAGTCATTTGAGCAGTGATTCAGAACTATCCAGGAACAAACAAAATCACCAAGGCACAAACGAAAGTTGCCTTACTACAAGGTCATGCATGATACTGGTTGCTTTACAACAGTCTGCTGGTTTTTTTGTCTGGCATGTTTTTATCCAGTGCTGCATTGCTTTGTGATCATCAGCAAGTAAGAATGGAGCAAACACCATAGAATTTTGTCATGTACTTTGAGAAGAGTAATTTATAACAGCATACACAAATTATTGATCATTTATTCTCAGCTGGGGGGAGATACTGAAATAAAGAGAAACATAAGGAAATTTTGTGCTCCTCTGACTTAAGTATTCAAAGGTGTTGGAAAACAGCTTTTCTTTTGCTAGGGGTAGACCACAACTTTGAGGGCTGATCCTCCTGGTCTTTGTCCCTTTGCAGGAAAGGTATTGACCCGTGGTTCCCGATTCATCTCCCATCAGCTCTTTCTCCTTCCTTTCACGTGGCTGTGTCAGTACTTGTATACTAAACACTCCTTCAGACCCACACTCCCACTCCCTTTCTTCCAGCACTTTCACAGATGGTCTTGCTGCATTGTATATTCTAGACAAAAAAATTTAAACCCAAAAATAGACATAGAGTACATAAATCAATCCCCTAAAGTAAAATGAAAACCACGGAACACCTGACAAAGACATTGAAAGGGTTTTTTTTAGTGTTATGAATCACCATGGACGAAGAGATGAAAACTATTGGGGATACATACATTTTATTTTTATAAATAACACTGTGGCATTATTGGCAGTTTTATGACAGTTTACCGTGAAACAGGTGGAATTTCACATAGATACCAACATCCGTCTCTACCATCTGCCTTTGTGGTGAACGAATTTCTAAAATAAAGCTGATCTTAACTTACTGCACTGTTGAAATTACTCAACTGCAATAATGCAGTTAAAGCAAAAGCCAAGAAAACATCCCCCAAACTCTCTAGGGATGGTGTGACTGCATGGTTGGTGGAATTTGATCTTTTTATGGAAGTCATGTTTCTGATGGAGCTTTATGAAAAAGGAGCTTTTTTCTCACTTCAATTTGTATACCTGATTATAATATAATCCAAAATTTCACCTGGAAATCAGGATCTATGAACACCTGCAAGTTAATGTTTGGGGTTTTTTTAAATTTGCAAATAAAGCACCATTAATTTCAAATGTCAAATTTCGCACTGTAGCAATCAGAGCCATTTAAAAATGTTTGGGAACAAAATTTTGAAGCTTTGAATGTTTTCAGTTTAGATTGCTTCTTAAAAAAATTCACAAGGCTTCCTCATGAAACAAGCAACTAGGAAATTCTGCTGTCTGAATTTGGAAAAAGTGATAATATGGAAATTGAAAGCTATGGAACAAATCATAGCTGATTAGCATTTCAATAGGACCCATAGTTGTGTTCTGTAAGGTGTGAAATCCTGGTTTTCTCTGCCCTAAAATAAACTGAAAAATGGAAAATCTTTCATTAATTATGGAAATGACTGTGACAAGGTAGACAAATACAGCTGATGCAACTTTAAGAATGAAAAAAACCCTCACTGTTTCAGATACTTTTGGAAATACTTTTTTTAATATATCTACTCCAGATGTTGTAAATCCCTCTTGGATTCATATTTACCTTGATTTAAAACTAAACCAACCAAAAAAGCCCCAAACCAACTTGTGATGAGTAGGGATACGTTCTTGGGAGTTATGTAAAATATTTCAAAAGTATTTTAGGTACAATTTTATTAATAGAAAACTGCTGCTTAGTACTGCATTGCGAGATTTTTTTTTTCTTCAAATTTGAAGAAGGGAAGAATCTGGTGAAAGGCAAAAGAATGCTCTTCATCGTAGATATGTCGTGGGAAAATTAATCGATAAGTTGTGAGGATGCTGTGAATGAAAGGACTGGTTCTGAATGATAAAGGAACACAAAAGCTTAGAAAAGCAAGTGCTTAAACTCACGATATGTGGGCTTTGTACCTGGAACATCCATTAATTCCCTCCTTGATGGCTTACAATTAGAGGCCAGGTACTTCAGTTTACTCCTCTGCAGCCATCTCCTTACTTGAACAATTCAGCCTATGGAAGGGAAGTCATTAGTAAATACCAGTGGCTAAATGCAAACAAATGCTTCTTTACGCTGCTTAGTGTGCTCTTTGAGACAATTAGACTGCCTCTGGAATTGTAGGAAGTTCTAAATTGTCTATAAGTCAACAAACACAAATCTTGGTATAGTATGTGGTATTCAAGAAGGCCACCTCGAAACCTAAATGGATTTTAGCTGGGGTCAAAACTTAAAAGGATTTGAGGTTTACAAAACAGCAAGCACTTTGGAACGTAGATCAATGGGCAGAATTAGGTTCTGGTACTTGAATATTATTGCTGGACTTTGAAATGTAAAGGGTGCAGAGAAACAGTTCCAGAGTCTGACTTATCTGACACAAACATGTTTATGCGTTAGTGGGTAGCCTTTGTACCTCCCCAGCTCCCAGCAGTGGTTTCAGCATGCCAGTCTGTAGTACACAGACCTTGTATGGAAAGCTCTTTCCCAGCCTTTTCCCATGGTAACTCCCTATTGGTTATGAAACTTTTTATTAACAGTTTGCTTCACTTGCAAAAGAGTGAGGACTATGAATTTACAATCGTGTCTTTGCAAATTGCTGCTTGTATGTATTCCCTTAGTCCCTCCAACTGTCAGATCCTGACCCGCAGCTGAGTCTCTTAAGCAATACAAATAAATACAAAGGCATGGTTTTATTGCTTTATTCTGTATATAAATGTACCATTGGAGATAACGTTACAGCAGCAAGTGCTGTTGTGAGAATCTGAAAGGCAGTAGGAAGATCTGAATAATATTTCTTACAGTATATTTAGTGATCAGTGGACTGTCTAAGACCCTGTATCTTCCTACTGTGAAAGGAAAAATTACGGCACTAAACCAAATTTGGAAGTGGGAAGTTTTGGCCATTTGGGGAAGCAAAGCAAAACTGATCTTTTTGTCAAGCAAACACTCTCATAGTTTGGGTATTTATATTAGGTATTAACTTCAGTATTTAGTCTGGGGACATAAACCAGTGTGTCCAGGTAATTGTGTAAGAAAATTGCTGAGAAATTAAAGAGGGAGCTATGTCTTAGGTATCAAAGAAAACCTTGCTTCAGTTAAGGTAGAAAAAGATCAGAGAAGAGCCAGTTTTCCTTTTAGATCCCGTTGACTAGGTGGTAGTTAAAAAACCAGAACATGGAAGGTATGTCTCTTGTTTGTAAGTACATACCAATCTAGAGGTAAAGCAAAAGAAGGTGATCCACTAATACATGTGGTAAGGAGCTACGAAAATGAAAAGTTAAGAAGTAAGTATGTTTTAAGAAAATCATAAGAAGAAGCTAGACTTTAAGGTCTTTACATCTCCCTGGGAAAGGCATGTCCTTATTTCTTTCAGCAATTTCTGAATTAAGACTACTTACAACAAATTAGTCTGAGAAATGATTCTATACTCAATGGTAACCTAAGATAAGAATCTAATAAGTAATAGAAGAAGTACAAGTACTGAAACACTTGAGAAAGTAGCTTTAAAAAATGCACTGAATATCTGCTAGAAAAGTCAAAAATTCATAAATAGAAAATTAACCAACTGGTGGAAATCATGGTCAAAACCTCCTTGAATTAAATGATGGGGGTCTTCAACTCCACATGATTCACTATCAGGTGTGTCAGAATTTCCTTTTCCTCAACTGTCAGTTCTCAGCTACAGGCAGGATGGGTTGGAGTTGGCTGTGTTGGTTTTGTACAAGGGAAACCACAGGTTATTACAAATTGTTATAGAGGCCCCTGACAGTGACCAGAGCTGCTAACCTTATGATTTTCTCACCTACATCTAGGAAATAACCAAAAGTAGCTTCTTGATTTTTCCAAAGAGTTTTCAGGCTCCATGTATTTATTACATGAAAAAGCTGCTGTTTATTCTGTGTACAGTTCCATTAGGGAACAAGTCACATGGAAAAGGCACAGGAGTTTTGCTGAAGCCAACTGAATACAAATAATTCTCATTTGTGTTTCACTCTTCTGTATTTAAATTTACTACAATGAGAAATGAAAGTGTGACTAGTGAGGTGTGAAAGTTAGGCAAAGGGCTGTTTCAAACCAACCAATTAAGTTTAAGGACTTAGAGCATCTGCATGAAAAGCCACCCTTCAGATTCACTGGGGATTTTAGTATGCAGTAAAGAACACTCCTTGCTTGGAAAATAGCCTAACTGGGTAGAATTATGAAATGAGCTGA
Organism: Todiramphus chloris collaris; assembly: GCA_025345505.1. Taxonomy (NCBI): domain Eukaryota; kingdom Metazoa; phylum Chordata; class Aves; order Coraciiformes; family Alcedinidae; genus Todiramphus; species Todiramphus chloris. The sequence goes on from JANVCC010000040.1 coordinate 14,129,643, forward strand.
AGTCCTTGGGAGCAAACTAAACTAAATCCATGATTCAGAGAATGACATATTAACAAGCCTTAGGAAGATTTATGGAGGAAAATTAAAACACAGATGTTAGTGAGGCTGCGTGATCTAACAGGTACAGAACTTGTCTGGTCACTGGGGCACGTGGGAATTTCAGTTTTTCCTCTGTCTGCAGTGTGAAGGAGGCTGTTCTCCTGTTTCCTTGTTCCAGGCTGCTGGTGGAACAGTCTAGAGAGCTATGTACCTGTGTCGTGTCGACTACAATTGGTATTCCATGACACAGCAGCGTAATTTCAGTAGTAGTGTAGAGTGAGACAATGGAATGATCTCACAATGGAACCATTCAGAGAAATTGGGAAAACTTAGAGGGTTCTCCAGAGGTTCAGGAACAACTCTGCTAATGTCTTGCTGCAGATGAAAAATAATCTGCCTGTGGGGTGATGTGTATTTCAAACCCATCCTCTGCGTTAGCAATTCCTAAAAGAGACAGAGTAATTTCATGGGGGACTATCCAGTCTCTCAAGATCCTCAGTTTTGTAGTTGATGTTTGGTACCCCATGAAGATGAGCTGATACCTCTGTTTAGGATAGCTCTCCAGAGGACAGAATGACTTCAGTTTAACTGCTGTGAATAAAATTTAAGTCAAGACAGCCTTTAAAGTAAAAGCAAAAATAAATTTAATTTAGTCCAGTGAAAATCCGACTAAAGCAGTTATGTTTAGAGACTGTGATACAGAGGAGTAAACAAATACTTACAGCTTTATGGCAGCTTGTAGCTTTTACTTTAAGATGCTTCCTCAATTCCCTTCCGTTACCTGATTGTCAAATTAAGCTAACTAAAGATATTTCACACACTTCTTCTGGGCTGGGATCAATTTATTTCTAACGCCCCATTCTTAGACTTGTTATCTCCAAAACAAATAGTAACTTGAGATCAAACAGTCCCTTTCACATTTCTTTTTCATAGCTGTGTTTCTATTTAGTGCAGACTTATTCTTATGTCCCTGCTGATTGCAACAGCAGCACCCTGAATTTATCTCTTCCCTGTGAAGTTTGAGTTCTGTCTGGTACAGCTTCCCTGCTGTCCCAGAGATGCCACTGGAACCCCTCACCAAAGCAAGAGATTTACTATCTGATTAATCTATAAACAAAGCTACTTGCACAATGACAGAATGCCTTGGCATGGAGAGATTGACTTGGATACCATTTGTGTCGCTTCTGTGTGTTGGCAGCGTATGTACATAGGAAGCTGTAAAAAAGGTTCATTTTAAAGCTCTGTTTTACTGTAAGAAGATAGAATTGAGCCCTGTGCATACAGGTCCTTTCAAGGTATTCCCAGGTCTAGTCATAGTAACAGACCAGCTAATCTGGGGATGCTGAAGAGTCTTTGTTGTGTTGCTTGCTGGGACCAGGGCTGTGGCAGTGGTAAGGAATTACTATTGCCTAATTCTAGTAGCTTTCTCGCTAAAGAGTGAGCTGCTGCTCTTCTGTTATATGTGAAACGAGGAATAAAAGAAATGGTGCTTCATCACATGGTTATTGTAATGAATAGTCCTGTTTGTAAACACGTGGGCACGTTCAAATGGAAGTTGCAAAGAGAGCCAAATGAATGTATGCTGCCTTCACAGCTAAATGAGCACAAAAGATGGTAATGGGTTTGGTACGACTGGCCAATTTGGCTGCGTGGACGAAAGTATCTGAGGAATCCATACCTCTCTTTCACTGGGAGCCTGGTATTCTGAAGCAATTCTGTTTCATGTGACTGAGCATTTTAATAAGAGCTAAATGGGAAAGGGACTAAGCTAGCATATATTTTGGGCCAGAAAGAATATTAATATATTCTGTTTTCTGCTTTGCACTGCTGGTTTAGGAAGTTTGAAAACTACGTGTTTGGCAGAGGAGGTATAGTAAGAATCAGTGAAAGAAAAATGGGTGATCCAGTGTGGATAAATGGAACAAACTGATCAGTTTGAACACAAACAATTACAGAAATTACTATCATTGTATTACTTCTGTTCAGCTTTGATAACAGAACAATATTACTCTTCCTTTGTGCTTTCTTCCAGAGAGTTCCCAAGATAGTTAAAAATCTATTATTTTGCAGATTATTGCAGATTTATTATTTATACTCTGTTGCAGATTGAGACATAACATCAGCCAGCTGATGTAAATTTTCCCTTTCTTTGTGCATATTGTATAAAGAGATGTTTTGAAAGCAGAATCCAGCTGTATAGTCCCCAAAAAGACTGTGGTGATATATTGCTTTATTTTACTTCATTTCTTACACCAGGAGTCATTACCTAGGTCATAAACCCATTGCTAAATATTAACCTCTTTCATTACCTCTATTATGTTCTTACCCATACCCTGCTTCTTAGTGCCCATTATCTCTGACCAGACCCATTTCTTTTCTACAAATCATGGTGATATCTAGGAGGTTATTAAGGTTAAATTCTTTTATTCATCAGAAAGTCAATTTCCATTTAGAAAGTATAACATCTATTGTTATAACAAAGTAGTTTATCTTTAAAGGATGTCATCTGTCATTGTTAGCTTTCTGGCAACTCTAATACTAGCAGCTGTAAAGAATAAAATTGCTCTGAGGGAAGAAAGTGAACATTCCAGTATAGCAAACTTCAAATCACAGAATAGTTTGGGTTGCAAGGGATGTTTAAAGGTCATCTGGTCCAACCCCTCTGCAGGGTGTAGGGCCAGCTTTAACAAGAGCAGGTTGCTCGGAGCCCCATCCAGCCTGACCTGGAATGTTTCCATGGATGGGGCTTCTTCCACGTCTTTGGGCAACCTGGCTCACTGTAAAAAATGTCTTGCTTCTAAGTCTTCCATCTCAATCTGTCCTCTCTTAGTTTAAAAACGTTACCCCTTGTCCAATTCCCACAGGCCCTGCTGAAAAGACTGTTGTCCCATCCCCACCCCTTCTTACAGGCTCCCTGTAAGTATTGACAGACCCCAAGAAGGTCTCCCTGGAGAGCAGAGCTGGGTGCAGCACTCTGGCTGGGGTCTCGTGAGGGTGGAGCAGAGGGACAGTCACCTCCCTCACCCTGCTGGCCACGCTTCTCTGGGTGCTGCCCAGGATGCCACTGGCCTCTGGGCTGCCACTGCACACAGCTGGCTCATGTCCAGCTTCGTGTCCACCAGTACCCTCAAGTCCTCCTCAAAATTGGTGCCCTGCAGATAGAAAGAAGTCAGAGAAGGCTGATTTTAATTAACATCATGGAAATTTTTGGGCACATTTAGGCAGATCAGGTTTTATCTTGCTCATGGACTGCATAGAGGTTTAGTTTGTTAACTATATATCAAATGACATTTGTTACTCAAATAGATGATGGTAGAATCTAAAAATTAGACTAAAATAATTAGGAAAAACTTTTAAAATTTTACTTTTTTTCCCAGAAAAGTAATTTGACTTAGTTCTCAAAGAAACTAGGGGAAAATATCGTGTCATACTTACATAATCTTAATTGATTTATTTCAGTCTGTGGGGAATATGTTTTAAGCAAAACATAATGAAATAATTTATTAGAACTGGTTCACACTTACTTCTTCTGGAGCAAGGATCAGAAGGTCTACAATGTGCATGTGGAGATTTTGCAGTTAATTTCATTTGCTTTTTGTTTTCTGAAAGGGGGAGGAGCAGGAAAGATGAACCCATGTCCTTATTGGTACCGTGTCTGAAAGCCAGTGACACAGTAAGATTGCAGCTCAGGTGGATGATCTCTGGGGCTGTCATGCTGCTCGCTTTCCGTCGTGCCTTATGCAGCACTTGACACTGCAGAAAAGTAGGGAACAAAGTAACACTGTTGTAAGTAGGAAATTACTTATCATGCGTGCTTTTATGGTCATGCTTTTATGGCTAAAACGGGAGAGAACTGAAGTCTTTATGTACCTGTTTGAGGAAGATTCTAAACTTCATAGACTCGTAGAAAGGATCTAACAAAAAATGGCTCAGATGGCTTTCAAAATATTCATCGTAATTCTGGAAGTTACCAGAAAAGTCCCTCTCTTCCTTGCAAAGAAATATGGAAGCATGAATTCATCAGACAATTCTTGATGACCCAAGTGAGGTGGTTGCTGTGGTTGGAAGTACAGGGTTTATGGCTCCCTTTCTCAGGAGGTTTGCCACCTCAGACCCGTATACAACCTTATTACAGAATGGGAACATTGAAGATGCCGAACTCTGGAACTGGGTGAACAGTAATGAAACTTTGAGAAAGTGCCACTGTCATTTTTTTTAAAATGTTCTTACATTTATGCCACTAAAATAAAAAAGGGAAGAGAGCTTTCAAATGTGAATAAATTCAAAGGTCATATTCCATCCTGCTGCCAAAAAAAACAAGTGCCCTTTTCTGCTGTTTGTTGACTTTTAAGTTCTTGTTATTTCTCTTGGCAAATTCCATTTCAAATTCAGTTTCTGTTTTGCACAGCATACAAAAACATTGCACATGCTCTGTGGCATAATGAAGCGTTATCGTGGGTCTGAGTTCCTGGTACAGGACTGAAAGTGAATTTTGCCAAGGCGGGCAGGAAGAAATCATTATCATCTGATGGCTGCTGAAGGTCACAAGTGACAGGACCATAGGCATTCCTTTTATTACAACATCATCTCCGTTAACAAACTAGAAACTGCTTTATTTTAGTGCTTGAAAGAAGTGTAAAATTCAAGTTTATAACACCTTAAGGGCAGGAGACAAGGTAGTTAAGAGATACACGGTGTGCGTGTTTACGTCCACACGTAGAACAAGATTTCTGTTTAGCAGAGAACTGAAGTGACTGCTTAATTCTAAACCATACTGAATTCTCTTCAAGTTGTTCTCAGATTAGTTGCTTCCTTAATGTTTTAGCCTGTGTTCAAGTGTTGCTGAAACATAGGCTACGTTTTCTTGGAGTGTTCTTTATAATGTGGTATACTGTTTATTACAAGCAGAATTATTATTACAGGTTTAAGTAAGTATTTTAAATATCTTTCAGATGGATATTTCTTGCCTCAGAAAGATTGGCCTTCAGGACCCCAACAGGAAACACACAGATCAGATCAAATCAACTGCTTTATTTATATCTCAAAAAGAATATTCTGACACTTGAGGGACATTTTTTGGTGTATTATAGTTGTGAAATTCATCAGAACTAACACTTTCACTGTAAATAACATAAAGGCATAAGCTGATTGAAAACTTAAACAAAACCAAAAAAGTTGACCCTACCGGTTTGTTTGGTTTTGCTTTTTTTTTCTTTTCAATTCTGTTTCTCCAGTCTACCTGTTAACATCAAACCACCTTTTCAGGAACAGCAATACACTTCTGTGAGACACTTTTTCTTCCTTAATCTTGATTCTGCACTTTTCTCATCTTGATATTTTTGCTTTAATTTATTTAAAGAGAAAAAAATATTTTAATGGTAATGCTTCCTGTGTATTATAACAAATAAATAATCCAACTTTTATAGGGGGAATTGTTTTCATTTTTTTGTCTCACAAACAAATTTAGAGGAAAATCATGTCCTAAAAATGGTTAGCATAATGTTATATATAACTGTGTCATGTTAGATCATGATTGCAGTGTACACCAAGTTAAATATGAGTAGATCAAAGACCTCAGATGGGAGTGCTGCTAGTTTTAGGAGGAGACATCTTGTACTTGATGAGATAGAGGCCACTCTGCTGACGCAGGTAATAGCTCTCGGGCAGCCCTTGAACAGCGCGCTTGCTGAAACTTTCATGTGTTGGTCCAGGACTTTTGAGTCAACAAAGCTTTGCTGACCTGCACTGTCCTTAGCTTGCAGCTGAATACCTCAATTGACTTCTGAACTTTTCTAGAAAAATCCAAAATGTTCACCTTCCTTCCCATTTTCTCTAGCCAAACTTCCCCCATTCCCTCCCCCCAGCTTTCCCTTAGGTCAAGCTCCCTTTCATATGCCTTATGAAAGGACAAAACACATCTGTCTTTTCTAGATGGAAAATCACAGTACTCCTTTTGTGAAAGGGTGTAACATTTTCTATCTCCCTGTGCCTCCATCCCCCAACCCCACTGTGTTGTCCAAAACCACTGTGGTCCCCCACTGTGTTTGCCAAACACTGAACTCAGGTTTCAGGGCTATTAGAATAATCACAAATGAGTTTTTCTTGGAAACGACTTGTCCTGATAGGTCTTAGCTTGTATTCATCTTTCAAGGAAAATTTTTTTACTTAAATCCATGCAAGGCACCTTCTCACCTTATTAAGACCAAGTTTGCTCACAGCCTCCAAGTGCCTTTTCTGTTCTGAGCTTCATTGTTCTGTAGCTGTAATACAAACCACTAATGCAATATTTCAGTGTTATCAGACCTCTGACACAGTCCTTTTATTTTTGCTTGCTCGTTTTATTTAGAGAGTTACATTGGATGTGAGGAAAGAGGAAAGAAAGGTCTTCAGGGCTGTTAAAATTCAGAACAGGGAAACAAATAACCACAATGTAATAGAAAAGATTCCTCTCTTTCAACATCTAGCTCCATAGTTGTGTGTACAGGAAAAGTCTGTGTGGATATTATTTCTGCAGCTCTAGGCAATCATGTAGGAAATTTCATTTGTGCTTCAAAGCATGGGGATAGCAGTCTGGAGTGTTTTGTGTTGTGGGAGGAAGGGAATACAAAATGGTTTGAACTAAAATACAGAGTTGTGACAGGATGTACAAATGGTTTCAGAGGAGTACTGAGCAACTAATATTTTGGATTTGATGAGTTCTGAAGGATTCAACCAGCATCAGTGCCAAGAGGAATTATTTTTACTTGCCTTCTCATCCTATAGCAATGGTGGGTCAATTTTACCAGCAAAGCACGGTCTATTCAGCATAGACTAAGCATGGAATATTCTATTCGGTTGTGTTAGTCTGACTTTGCTTCCTAGATCTGAACTCACAAAGAGCTGGATTTATTTCTAATTACACATTTAACCTTTGGCAGAATGAAGATGGAAATGTAAAGCGGGCCATGTATTCAAGGTTAATTGCCTGTGGTATATAACTTTCTGTTTTACTGTATCTTACATAGCTAACTTAAAATCTTAAAGGACCGATGAACAAATAGAATGGTTTGGACTGCAGAGAGACTTAATGCAGTTTCTCTTCATTTAGTGAGTGCAATTAAGCTGACTCTGTCTTCTTTATGCCCCGTGTTTCACAGTGGCATTCACCCAAGAAGGCACTGAGAAGCTTTCTGACATTTGCTGGGCTACATGGTCAAAGGAGAGCTGATGCTGGATCCAGGCTAATGTTCTTCAGGTTGGGTCTGGAGAGGTAGCCCTCGTTAGGGGCTGGCTGCAGGTCACTACAGCCCGCTTAGCATGCAGAGGGGAAGGTCTCTGGCAGTTCCTAGGCTAATGCTGTGGTGTTTTGATGTGTGCCTCTCTTGACCTTTACTAATGAGAGCTTGTTCATTGCACTGTTGCCCTTTTATATATTGTCAAGTCATTTAATATTTCCATTATGTAGATCAGAGTTTTTGATTTATAATCTCTCATGTCCACTAGAGATAATTAAGAAAAGTAAATCCACTGCTAATCTTGGGCAAAATCCTACTTGTTACACCTATTTAAATGTGGCTAGAGTACAGTAGTGTGCATTGAGGTGTTTCTTGTATAACTGATCTGGCACCTTGAATGTTTTTTCATTTTCAGAGGATTTTCAACAATCATTTCTGAAGCTCCTTATCTGCATAAACTAGAATTTGTTTTAGGTGAGTCTACAAGACAGAGACCTACCTAGGACATTGAGGTGTCTGCCCAAGACAGAGACCTACCTAGGACATTGAGGTGTCTGCCCAGTCTAACAAAGCTCTTGGACTAAAGAATTGGGGTCCTTGCAAAAAGTAATTTCTTTTCAAGACTGGGATAAAAGTGGTTGACTCAAGGTGAAATTACTGTAACTCCTTTAGATAAGTGTCAATTCAACAGACTGTAGCCACTGAAAAAAGCTATCCCACTGCTGAAGCTCAAAAATTAGATACTTAAGAAAAAATAAACATTAAAAAATGCACACACTGCTGAGCAATACAACGTGCTGTCGCAGGTACCAGTGCAGAACATCAGTTCTGAGAGAGGCAGTAGCTCATCGAAAAACTAAACTCTGAAGCCATTAGTAGTGATGCCAGATTGCTGTAGAGAAGCTTGATTATCTTTAATAGTCACTAGACACCAAGCATGAAATGATGTTGGCTACAGCCTGGGCTCGGCAACTGATTTCGTTTGTCATAAATTACAAGAGTGTGGAGGCCAGTCCAGTATGACCAGATTACTGGAGATAGCTTTGTTAGGAGGGGATACTGGAAAGGGATTTAGATGTGTAGTGCTTCAGGTAGGTTGATGCCTTTAAGGCAACGTGAAAGCTAATTTAATGAAATGCGAGATCCTTTGTAAGGGCTCTTCAGTACACAAGTGCTCGCTGAGAAGGGAAGAGCACCCAGTGTACACTCAGGAGCCTGTATAACATGTAGGAACTGATGTTTGCTAATGTATATATACTGTACTTGCTTACATTTGAGTCTGTGTACCAGAACATATAGACATATTTGTTCTTTCTGAAATGAAATCTCTTTCTGCCTTAGCTTTGGGAAGAGAGTCTTGTATAGGTTTCAGAAGCAAACAGTATGCCTGCTTACCCAAGGCATTATTGCTGTGAGAAGTACGCCCTGTAGGGTCAGCCCAGTGGTTTTACTGCTCTCTATTAATACATATTGTGGCTTTTCTGAAGAGCCCAAGAGTTTAGTGTTAGTTAATATCAATAATCTAATCCTGTTATTGGGTATCCTGAAACTATTTGATAAATTTTAACCTCTAATGTAACATGAGATCTTGAGATGTTTCTGGGTATGAAAGAAATCAATTCTGTTTCATGTCATAGCCTGCCTTTTTCCTCTTCTGTTTTTATTTTTTCTGTTTTTCCTTTTCCTGTACTTTGTAAGTATTAAGGTTTTGTTTGGATTTACCGTTCCTCAATATAGTTTGTTTTAGTCCTCAAGACAAGCGTGCTGGAATGACAATAGTTATGCTGCTTCTAAATGAAATAATCTAACTCTATCAGTCTTTAATGAGCTTAATTCTTTGTAGTGATGTTCATCAGTGGGAATGAGAGAGAAAATAGTCTTACTTCTTTAAGGATTTTTTTTTTTATTGCCTGTCTGGAAGAAGTTTCAGTGTCTTGCATTTGTTTGACAAGCAGACTAATCTGATCCCCTGTATTCCTTGTCTAACATCAGAAACATGCCTCTAAATCCAGACAAATAATTTTCAAGGGTTTTCCCCAAATAACTGTTTCGCTGCAGTAAGTGATGTGAGAGTGCCCACGTGGTTCCTTTCAGCCTGGGAAGCGGCACCAGCATGAGGAGATCAGTGGAGGGTGTAGAAGACAAGGCTACAGAGGATGCAGTTCTGTCTGAGACAGATGGCTCCGACCAGCGACGCTGGTAAGGGTGCTGGAAGTCAGCGTGTGGAGCAGTTTTTATAACTCAACTCCTGTCAGCATTGTAAGCTGAGAAAGGATTTACTCAGTGCTCCGGTGACATGCGATTTATGCGCCTGTAATTTTTGTCCAGTGAAAAGGACGTTCACTGTGGGATAAAACTTTCCTGTTTTATGGTACTGAAAAGGAAAAGAGTTTGAGGAGGACTTTTTACCATCATTGGTCTTCTTTCTCAACCCTAAAAACATTCTGGGTTTTGCTTTTTTTAATCCCGGTCTGGAATCCAACACATTTCTCTCAGAATCCAGCGCATTTCTATCACTTGCAGATGTTGTGTGGAGTCTGGTGATTTAGAATGACCCAACATACCTGAAAGCATTCATTAGCTTTCAGCTCACAAACTGAGTGTAGCTTTAGTGTACACATTTTAATGCATCGGGCATAGGTTGACAAGCTCTGCAGAAATTTACATAGTGTAACATCTGCTGATGAACTATCCTCTGATAAAAAAATGGATTTTGCTTCACCATTGAAGACTGGGGTTACTGCCTCCAGGTTTTGCACGGGGTTTTTGTGTTCAGAATAACCCTGCATCCTTTAGCCTTCTAGGTGAAGGTGTAAACAACAGACTTCTCTGGTGAACGCGCTGAACAAAGTAATTAGTTAGCGTGCTGCTAAAAGAATTAAACACAATGAATCTAGATGTTTAGATTGCATGGAGTGAAAAAATCAAGCCTTATTTTTGCATAGAGTAGATACAGCTTTTGTTACTGCTTTTTAAATGTAATGCTTTGGCTTTGATTATGAAAAGCTTTCTCTGGATTGCGATGGTGTTTTTGAAGCAATGCATTGGTATAAAACTATACAATTAAAGATAACTGCAAAACATGCTTACTAAATACAGATGCATTAGCAGATTAATAAATTTCTTAAATTACAGGACTGTTGTTATGGGTGATTAGTATCAGAACAATACACTCTCTCTGACTGAGCTTGTTAATATTCATCCTTGCTGCCAGAGCAGAGCCAGTGCACTTAACATGCATTCCCCCTCCGCTAGAGCTGCGTTTCCCAGCTGCTGATGCTGGTCCCAGGTCAGCAGATGGAAAGCTGCTCTGGTTTGCTGTGCCCAAGGCTCAGCGTGTATGTGCAATAGGTATGTGCAATAGGTACACACACCGAAACACAGCGGGCCACCCAGCTCAGCCATCTGCCTGAGTAGCTTCATCCTGGGTCTATGGTTTGATCATCAGGGGAACACCTTTTTCCTGAGGTGTCCCTGATCCTACTCACTGGCCACTTCAACTTGATGTTCAGTCAAGTTCACGCTCTTGCTGCTGGGGAGACCACACTGTATGGAAGTCCATATCCAGTTGCTGGTCCTTAGTCCCTTGCCCTTTAGACCCACAGTTCCTCATCACAGATGGGTGCTCAGACCTCTTGCACTGCTTGGTGGCTTGTCAGCCTCATGTCTCAATACTGTTTGCACACACAGGCTCAGAATAGAGAGCATGCCTATGCAGAAGCTAGTTAGAGTATTTAATAAAAACGTGGGATAGACTGCAGTGCTCAGACCAGTGTGCTAAGCAGCTTGCTTAAATACATTCAGCTGCTTTTGTTCCCCTTTCCCTGTATTTTCCCACACTTATTCCTCGCTCGTGTACCTTCATCCCTCCCTCGTATACATTTATCCCTCCCTTATTCCTCCCTTTCACCCCCTGTGGCCCTTTAGGTGATAACCCTCTCAGGTTGCCTGACCTTGCAAGAGGGAAGGCCTTTAACAGTCATCTTGGTGGGTATCTGCTCCAAGGATATTATGATTCTTCTCTGATAGTGTAGGATGAGCTTCTTTCAATGTTTTCTGTCTGTTCTGGTGAGACTGATTAGTTATGGTCATTGATCTGCTCCTTGTTGGGTCTTGGTTTATTTTGATTATCCTTTAAAATGACAATCTAACCTCCTGTCATCTATCACTAAAAATTATTAGTCAGTCACCTCTGTGAATAATTTGTGTTTTCACAGCATATCTGGAGATTCAGAAGTGGATGAATAGGCAGTAAAGAGGAAAAAAAGACTTCCAGATATTATGGCAAATTTATTCAAAGCACTTTTTGAACCACGTGGAGTAGTTAACAAGCTCTTTTACCACTTCTCGTCTTATTACTGAAACAGTGGGTCCTTTAAAATCACTTGACTAACTTCATCTTTAGAATCATTTTTGTAGGAATGCCATTAAGGACATAAGAGCAGATGACCCAGGCTGGGTCACTGCATCCTGCTAACACAGACAAGCAGTCAACAAAGGCCTAGCTGAAAAGTTCCTGTAAGTAATTTACTTGCAGTTTTAAAAAGAACAAGCAAACTTTGAGACATCTTCATGTACCATGCACCACAACGGGCTGTAGCTGGAAAAGAAACTGAGGACTTTTTGGAAACAATATCAATATTTCTCACAACAAGAAGGTAGTTAACTGGTTACCAGTAGTGTAATTGCCAGAGAGGAAAGCAGTGATCCACTGTTAGTCATGGCACTCCATGATACTGAGTCCAAGATGCTCTATCTATCAGTCACTAGCAATAGTTTCTTGAAAGGAAATGAAGCATTTTTATTTTATTTATTTATTTACTAAGAAGTAGTGTTTGCTGTCTTACTGATGTGGAATTATTGAGACTTCCCCCTTTCATTCACAGTCCTTGTGATCTTGTATATTTGGCAAGGGCAGAACTGAATCCAGGTAAATCTTTCACCTGAATTATTATTTCTACCTATCATTGGTGAGGTCTGTGGTCAATGAAGTTTTTTTTTCATTGAAGAAATTATTTTGTATTTAAATAACTTTTCTAGGTCTAGGTTCATAGTTAACACCAGTATGGAATTTATTCCTTCATTCATTTACAGTTCCTCCCTCCTAGTTGAACAGTAATCTCAAGCTATTTTACTAGTAAAAAATATATATTAAAAAAAAAAAAAAGAGAGAAAATGATCAGGTTGGCTATTGTATGCAAGCAGATATTTTTAGCTTTCTTAAACTCATTTTTCTTGTTAATTATTATTTAGCTTTTCTTTAACAATTGGTTATTTAGGTCTTTCCATATCAACTGGCCAGACAGAAACTTTGAAGACTGTTAGTTGAGTACTGGCTGTAATAATAACCTTGCAGAATCAACACTGGTACTCTTCTTTCTGCTTCTACTCTCATCGTTTTGTGCTCAGACAACCTTGATGCTCATAAATCTAGCAGACGCCAAGAGCATATGAATAAATAAGATTTGGCAGGCTGTCATCTGGAAGAGATACGATTATTTTTATTGCTTTGCTCTGGTTCTGCCAGAGCTTGACCTTGAGTTTGCAGGTGGTTTGGGATGCTATTTACTGAATGTCTCTGACATAATCCAGACAATATAGAGCTTAAAGGGAATTCAAACCAAATTTGTTATTAGTTCATGTAACAGGTACCCCAAACACTGAAAATTCTTCACATTCTGGTCCATGGCAAAATTACACTGCTTCTAAAGGGCTTTATTGCAGGTTTTGTTGCACAGAATATGAGACATGGTGGAGAAGGGAAAACAATGAGAACTTTCCTCTTTCTTTTTGCCAGACAATAAACCTGTATTTAAGGATAAACTTGAGATAGTTGTTGAGGGAAAATGATACTTGAAGACCAAATACCCTATTACAGGATCTCATATATGGTGGAGAGTAAATGAGTGACATAAATGGGACTGGCAGAAACACAGCTATATTTCACACTGAATTCAAATGGTGACACGGGTAAAGAGTAGAGGGGCAAATGAAACATCTGCAGTTATTGGGAAGGTAGAATCACAGCTTCTGACGTGTAGGGAAAGTATCCAAAGCTGCTGGTGGGATGCTAGATTGTGAATGTGTGAAAGAAGGGAGTAGATAACCAGGTGATGTTCTCTGTCTTACTTAATTACACAACTAAGGAACACATAGTAATTAAACCTTCTTCTTCTGAGGGGGGGGGGAAAGAAGCTATGCGTGGATTGTTGTGTGCCTCTGACAAAAATTTCTAGGACTTTATTCCTAAGTATACAAACCCAGTATAATCTTTACTTTCGGTTGAAGAATCGCGTTAGTTACGAGAGCCAGCCTCTCCAACCTGTTTGCTCTCCCTTCTGCAAACTTGCCTTTTTTTATCCCCACAGGGTCACTTCATATCAAATGCTAACTGAGCATTATGCATTAGATCTCTTCAAATCTGACCCCATTAATGGAACACTGAATTGCATGGAACGACCAAACTACTGGAACCAGAAGCCTAACTGGCCATGGATAAACTCATGATTCCAAAAAGCACTTTCTGTCTACTGAAGGTGTTTCTGCAGATTGGGAAAGGTCTCCTAAAACAACTTTAGGAGGCTCATTCACAGTCACATTTTCCTCTGGCTCTGCTCTAGTCTTCAGGCAGAGTTTCTAGCCAAGAACTCTTGACCCCTGCTGCTGCTGTGGTGGCACTTTTGAAAGCTTAATTCAAGCCTTTGGTGTCACTGCGTTCACTGAAGTTAATTATGGGGAACTACTGTGTGAAAAAAAGACAGTCTCCTTCCTTGTTTCAGCATTACATTTACTGGTCTCCGGGGATGATGAAAGATCATGATGGCATATTCAGGTCACTCCAGTGACATAGCAGCTGTAGGCTTAACTTTTAAAAGTTTGATTTCAGCTATGAGTTTTTATTGGCAATTGACACTAGCTAAAAAATATGATTAAGTTCTCACCCTGTGCCAGCTTGTCTTCCTTAATTTATACTTATTGAGATAAGACGACAGCAGTTTAAATTCCAAAAAATGTGCTGGCTTGGAGTATTGCACATGGCTCATGTAGAAGTGACCTAGTTCTGAAAGACTGTAATAAATCTTTATGCAGTGCTAGTATCCTCTATCCTGTCTCAAACTGTTTGCAGAGATTGTTATTGTGGAGAGAAGTTACAACTGTGTGTGTATTATGATCTGGGTTTCATATCACTCTGCCACTAAAAATGTACAATTCCTCATGAAGAAAAAAAAATGAACACGACAACAACAAACAAAACCAAACCAACAAAAGCCAAACAACAAAAAAACTCTAAACACAGACCTGTGCAGGTATGTTAAGTCCATTTTCCACTGCTCTGGTGTTATGGTTATGTGCTGAATTGAATACACTCAGTTTGGGCCAGTGTAAGATGAGCTTGTGGCAGTGTTCACTACAAATGTTGCCTCTTTTTTGATATGGTGCCAAACATATTGGAGCCCCCACTTCCAAGACACTTAATCACCTATTATAAAAAAGAGCAGGACCTATTTGTAACTCTCTTCCCATTTACTAAGACGGGACAGTGAGAATGAGGAGAGCAAATACAAGCAGTAAAATTCATCTCTAATCAGTAGAATGCATCCAGATAGAACTGCACTAGTTCCTGCAGGGTAGCCTTGTGTCATACAGCAGAAGTTGCTTATGTACTGTCAATGAACAAATAACAGTAAGTTCTTTTACAAACAAGTGTGTTTTGTGCTAGTGTATCAAGTTGAGATGAATGAGAGTGTGGAAATGGAGAGTGAACGTATTTCTTATGGAATCAACTTGGTACATTGGTACTTTGCAGGCTTTGTCTGTCTTTTCTCAGGGGGAGGGAGGGAAAAGAATCACTAATTACTAAGTGGGAGTTGGCTGGTGGAAAATACTACCCTTGGTGTTTTGTAGATAAGAGGAATTAGAGAGATGAAGGGATGTTGAATAGAAAAAAAACATATCTCAGGCCTCTGGTAAAGTTGCAGGTTTGGCTCAGTTTCTCCAGAAGGCTGAGAAATCAAGGATTTCACCACAGAAGACTAGGTAGGGAAAAGGGCTTTCATGGGGTCTTGTTTGTTTTTAAGCAGTGTCATAG
This sequence comes from Todiramphus chloris collaris, assembly GCA_025345505.1. Classification (NCBI taxonomy): domain Eukaryota; kingdom Metazoa; phylum Chordata; class Aves; order Coraciiformes; family Alcedinidae; genus Todiramphus; species Todiramphus chloris. Next base: position 14,144,985 of record JANVCC010000040.1, read on the forward strand.
GCTGAACACACTACTTACTGATAATTGCTGTTTCTAACCTAACCTTCAATTAGAAATCCTAGCAAGCTGGGTGAAAATGCATACTGAAGGTGTAATAGAATTTATGGCAACCAGATGCAGAGTATGCATATACTGGCCTTCACCAAGAAGATAATTCTCAATGCAACCAGTGAAGGATGGGTGTGAAGCCTAGAGGAGAAAGCATATGGACACAGAGCTATAAAGTGGTTTTATTGAGGAATCTGTGGATTTGGTTTCCTTTATGGAACAACTGCAGTCTAATTGGAGACTAATTACAACTGCAAAGGAGTCCTGCCATTTTTAGAAGTCTGTCATCACAGCTGGAGGTAGTAGCCTGTTCAAAAATTCCTCTCAACATGATTTTGCTGTCACTTTTCGCCCACATAAATTTGGTTCAGAAGACAAATGTAAGACCATTTGCGAACTCATGTCTTCCCTTCTCCTCATTTAATTTTTCAATGCATGATTACTCTTAACTGCTGTACTGTTTTCCAGTTGAGAATGTTGATTTGTTCCTTGAGAAAAACAAAGAAGAAACCTTGTGACCCAGTTCTGCCACTTGGTGACTTGTAGAAGACACGGGCACCTTTCAAGGTTCAGCCTTAAGTCTCTCATTCATTGTTCCCCACATGGCTGGTAAAAGTAACAGCTAGAGTCCAAGATGAAATATTGAGAAAAGCCTGATAGCTAAAACTGAATGTTATTAGGAGCTAGGAAACTATGGAAAAAGTATCTTGCTGATGTTTGATAAGGTGACTAAGGATACCAGGTCTCTCACACCTTGAACCGTGTGGTCATAGTTGTCAGTTTTCATCAAGCCATTAGATATTTGAATCCATCTATAGAGACTGCAGTCACATTCTGTGATAGAGCTGAGGTAACATGAGCATTGAGCTGTTTTCTATGCACAGTAACATTTAAATGAATATTGTCTTAGAGATATTAAGTACTGTCCTTAGAAAGGACTAAGGAAGTTTTAATACCTCAAATCAAGCTGTGATAGCAATCATTTATACATCATTTGATGTGACAAATGCATCATATGTTTGTTGGTTGCTTATTTTTCAGAGTGCATCCTTCTCTAGATATGGAATTAAAATTCAAACACATGAAGAAAGGGCAAAAAAATTGTGATATTTTTGGCAGATGTTATTGCAAGAGTCCTTTGGAAACTAAGAAAATGGAACCACCTCCTTGCAAAAACTAAAGTCAGACATTTTGGCCTCATTAATAGCTTTCCCTTTAATCTTCAAGGTGAAAATTGATCTGTTTTTAACCATCTGATCTATGTAAAACAGTATTATCAGCGATAATATTTCTGATGAGCTCTGTTAATGACTTGCCTAGATTTGCCAGTGATAGTTCTGAAGCAGATTTACCTTCAGGTTACAAATGTTTCAGGAATACCTTGTACTTTTGGCAAGGCCTTTTTGCTTTTTAACTCTCCCCATATGGATGCTTGATCTTCTCTTGGGCCACCAGCCTCAGCTGCTGCTGGGTACTTCCAGCCTTTGCTCTGCTCTGCTCTGTTCACAAGCGTGCACTGTTTGTGGGTGATGCTCTTGTACAGAACTTTTTTAACTGGATCTGATTATCACGCCAATCCCTGAGATCAATAGAAGGCCACGAATATGAAAAACAAATGAAATGGAGAAGTTGTTCGAAACACATCCACAATAACTTCCTTTTGCTTGTGTTAAAGCATGAATCAAATTGCCCAGTAGAGTGAGCAGACAGTGTGGCTTTAGCACTGTTTGCTTCCCAGGATTTTCAGACTTGATTAACAGGTGCATCAGAAAACTTCCTATGAGCTGAATCTTACTCTTTTTTTCTCACATCTTTCTTATTCCTTTTGATTTTTTTTCTTTCTGCCTTCTATGTTTTCTGAATTGTGCTGCATTTGCACTTTTGGTCCCATTTCTCATGCAGCTTCGGTCTTCTGAGCTCTCTTCCTATCACTGTATAATTTCTAATATTCAGTGTCCTTCAGCAGCTGTAAAATGTCAGATAAAAACTAAAGGAAGTGATCTGTCATTGACATGGTGATGTGCATGCCTGAATTTGGAGGTGTAAGAGTAAGATGCTATAACTGCCAGGAAAGAATGAGGTACAGAGAACTTCAGCATCTCATTTCACTCTAGCTTTCATTTTCTGCACATTCTGTTCAGCTGCAGTAAATCCAACTGAGGCTTAATTTACTTCCTGCAGAAGATACCGATGAACTTCTGGGCATGGAGCTTTCAATTCTGGAGCCTCTCTCCTTGATGACTTTCAGTGCAGCTCTGGAACTGTACTGTAACAAGTGAAAAACTCTGCCTGCCCCAGGGAGGGCATTGTAGCACTTGGCTGACCTGTGACTGAAACATTTCCACTGTTACTTTTTGTTTGTTATGCCAGTACTCTCTGAAAAGAAGAACGTTAGAAAGAGTGGATGTGATATAGAGTAACATGGAGAAAAATCCTGTATTTAGAAGATAATAAAAAAGAGTGTCTCTTTATTATTTATGAATTTTCTTAGACTTCTGGTCACAAGGACAGTAAGACATTTACTTCCTAAACTGGAGAACTGTGTTTTACATGGAGTTACTCAGCATAACTACCACTGCAGTCTCAGTGCTGCCTGAGAAACAGGCACAAGTTGGGCCTTTGGAAATGTCAGACTCAAGTACCAAATCAAGCAGGGGAAGAACTCCATCCCAAGCTGAAAAACCTCTGAAAACAGGAGTCTGAGATAGTTTGTTGCTAGGATGAGAAAGAGTAAGTTTCACAACAAAATCCAATGTCCTTGAGGCCAGATATTATAAGGTTTCCTAGCTGAGGAAAACACCAAAGTACATTCTGAGCTATATCAAAATGCTGCCTTTAGACTTGTTGATTTGCACGTGTAAATATGCTGAGAGTTACTGAAATCTGTGGTTCTAAGGCAGGTAGCACCTTGTGTGGGTAGAAGGATAGAAGTCCTTCATGTTGGATCCTGAAGACTTGCCAAAATCCTCCTGAAGGTCAGTGTTAGATGTGCTGAAGTACATCTACTTCCGAGCTTCAAGTTAAAATCTAGTAGAAGAAAACTCAGGACGTAGCTGATGCGTCCAAAATGGCAATGGTGAGAGCAGTAGTCAGCAACTGCCAGGCATTCTTGCAGTCTGAGCAAAATCCTTGCTATTTCTGTGTTTTATTGGCTAAGCTGGAATGGTTGATAATGTTACTTTAATTTTTATAAAGACTTTGCCATTGTTGACGGACAAACCTTTCTCTGTTGAGGGAAAACAATGATACCTCATCAGAGCTGTGCTCTAACTGTAGACACTTTTCTGTCTTTCCATGGTGCTGTAGGGAGACCTACATTCTTCTGGTTTAGTGAGTGTTTTTATTTTGTGTGTGTGCTTGTCTGCATTCTAATTATGTTCATTTGGGTGAATAGGGTGTATGAGGGGTTAGAAATGGCATATACATATAAATATTACAGCTATTACCAGTTCTTTTTGCTGCTTCTTAATCATTACTAATTATATGCTTTCATTCTTAGTGGGTGGGTTGGCTCACCTAAAGAGTCAGTTGCACTGAAAGTACAGATTGCTATTTTAATGGGCTTCGTGGTGTTCTCTGAGTAGACCACAATAAAATTGCTACAGGGATTTGTAACATCTTGAACACAGCTTATTGTGCACAGGTATCTGTTTGATAAGAGCATAGCTTCTGGAATACTGGTAAATGCTGACTGATTCCTTGGAGGAAATGGCCTCCAATAAAAAACCCCAACCCCCTGAAGATAGTAACAGATTAACAGTGTTTTCTGGTGGGGAGTTAAAGCAGCCTAAACAAGTGAAGAGAGGCCTTGTTAAATGTGGTCATTATATTTCCAGATTAGCTTAATACAGTGTGAAAGTAATAGAGATTATAACAAAAGAATGGGATTTGTCCTGGTCTTTCACTTCCCTCTTTCTATAGGTTGCTAAAAATATTTTGTCAGAAAGCTACATGGAAATCTTCCTGTTATTTTTCAGTCAGAGAAAAAAAAGCACTCAGTGTCGAAGGTCTGTCTGGTGAATTAGTACCAAAAAGCATACATGCCTTGTTCAGTGGGGACATGTGGATAGATGTTTTGCAGGGATAATTCCTTTCCAGGAGGTAATGAACGTAATCTTTTTCTGCAAACCTATCTAGACAAATAAGTATTGGAAAGGATGCTAAAATACATTCTGTAATACATAGAGAGTTCATATGTAACTGGGAAGAAGTATTGTCTGCAATATTCTGCACTTGGGGAGAAACTTCCATGTTGGTATTTCACAGCAGCCTGCCTATGTTAGTATTAGAGCTGTTAATCCATACCTGTGAAGAACTGTGGCTTTCCTAGTTTATACATGAGGGCACTGAAATACTAGGGGGATGGGTTTTTCTCAAGGGCAAACAAGGACTGCTTGCAAATACAGTTTTCTGCCTTCCAAGATTGAGCTTTGTCTCCTTTCCTGTGAGGTAAATCATCATCCATTTCTGCCTTAAGGTAATATTCTTCATTTTTTCTGTACAGGGAATAAGATTATCCTTCCCTTTTGGGGAAGGCTCATCTGTACTGTATTTTGAGCACAGACACATGTTTGGGCTGAGGTTTGTGAGCCTCTGCTCGAGCTGAGAGCGCAATAGCCCTTAGGGAGAGATCGTACAGCCCGTGTTTTTGCATTAAATATGGGCCACATCTATTAGGCTTGATCTGTCTGCCTCCCTGCTTGCAGCACAGTCATGCTGCTGGTCTTGGACAAATACATTTGATTCAGTCTTAGAAGGTTCTCAAAACCAGAACTGGAAAAACACGCCATTTATTTTTTGGCGGGGTAATTTGTGGGGCAACAGTACAAGTGCTGTGATTTTGATGATGGGAATGTATAGAGTTAGGTTATAAAGTCAGTGAGGCTTTAGACTCCTGTTTGTTCTGTGCTTTTGCAAGGAAGTACAGCTATATGGGTTAGATTTTTCTGAAGGAGTGTAAGGACATGTATTTCTCATCAAATTTCAGGGTTTTGAGAAAATCAGCACCAGTTCTAGTGAGTTCACTTCAGACAGCCTTTTCTCTTATGCTGTATTTTTTGCCATGTTTCAATTACAGAATCACTCAGGTTGGAAAAGACCCTTGAGATTATGGTGGCCAACCATCAGCCCTACTCTACAAGTTCACCCCTAGACCTCCAACACCACATCCAAGCGATGTTTAAAGACATCCAGGGATGGGGACTCAACCCCCTCCCTGGGCAGCCCATTCCAATATTTCACTACCCTTTCTGTGAAGAATTTTTTCCTAGTGTCCAGTCTAACCCTACCTTGTTTCAGCTTTAGGCCATTCCCTCTGGTTCTGTCCCTAATTACCTGAGAGAAGAGCCCAGCCCCAGCCTTTCTACAATGTCCTTTCAGGGAGCTGTAGAGAGTGATGAGGTCTCCCCTCAGCCTCCTCTTCCTCAAACTAAACAGGCCCAGCTCCTTCAAACGCTCCTCATACGATCTCTTCTCCAGTCCCTTGCCCAGCTTCGTTGCCTCCTCTGCACCCGCTCCAGCACCTCAAGATCTCTCTTGTCCTGAGGTGCCCAAACTGGACACAGTACTGGAGGTGAGGCCTCACCAGTGCTGAGCACAGGGGGACAATCACCTCCCTGCTCCTGCTGCTCACACTGTTTCTGATCCAGGCCAGGATGCCCTTAGCCTTCTTTGCCATTTGGGCACACTGCTGGCTCATGTTCATTCCCCTGTCTATTAGAACCCCCAGGTCCCTCTCCGCCAGACAGCTCTCCAACCACACTGCCCCAAGCCTGTAGCTTTGCATGGGGTTGCTGCGGCCCAAGTGCAGGACCTGGCACTTGGCCTTGTTGAAACTCATGCCATTAACAGTGGCCCAGCTATCCAGTCTGTACCAGTCTCTCTGGAGAGCCTCTCTATCCTCATGCAGATTGACACATCTGCCTAACTTGGTGTCATCTGCAAATTTACTGATGGTAGACTCTATGTCCAAATTAAGACAGACTTCAGGTAAACCAAACTACCAAACCAAATCCTCAGTCTAGCTGGAAAGAACCATTGCTAGGCAGATGGCTGTGGTACTTACTGAAGGATGTTTCCTGGTCTGGAATTGCACCTCACAATTCAGTGGTTTTCTGCACTGGTGGCAGGACTGTCTCCTTTGGGATGTTGTCACACAATCTTGTTTCACTGCCACTTCTTCATGTCGTTGTTACGGGTATGTGGCAATGACTAGCATGGAACTTCTCAGTTCAGTAGCCCCTCAACCCTTGGCAACTAACTTCAGCTGCAGTTTATTGCCTTAGTTTAACCTCTGATATTCAGCAAGGGGAGTAAAATGAAATAGAAAAAAAAAACGGGTTTTTTTTTGTTTTGTTTTGTTCTGGGGTTTTTTGTTATATTAATTTTTAGGCAAGATTGGTGTCCATCTACAAAGACAAAGTCAGAAGGTGTGCTTCTGCTGCTACAATATCAACTTGTATATTAATTTTTTTTTAAAGTAAAGCAAACACATTTATGACAGTTTATCTTTAATATGCCATCCATCTTTCAGTGAAAGTTTTAGTCATAGAAGCAGAGTACCAATCTATTTTCATCTCATAGAGTCTCTTGTCTGTTGGGGATCAACTCCACACGCTGTACCATGAAAGAGAGCACTCTGTCAAAGGCTGGGAAGGTTTTTAGAGCGAGCTTTTTCATGGGATGTCAATAGGTGGAGCTAGCAAGCAGGAACAAGCATTAAGTTTTCAAAATCAAACATTTTTTTAGAGAGAAGACTGCTTGGAGTCCTAGGAAACAGGCTTCATGCCCAGTGTTTGGAAAATGCCTTTCTGAGCCTGGTGTGGCTGAACTGCCAGTGAGTGCTGTAGCATTAATGCATCCTAGTGTATATGTCGGGCAGTTTGCAGATTCTGGGGAGAGGGGATTAAGTCTTATCCTCAAACTCAGACTAAATTCAAACAGCCAAGCTATTCAGGATATTAGTGTCAAAATCTGCAAACCAATGAGGTTCAAGGATCAATCTAAAAGGGTTTTACAATGGGAGTTTGCACTGGACTGGCTTCCAGACCTCTTTGAAAACCTCAGCCTTCATCAGCAGGTGTGGAAGGAGCTGCAGTTCTTCAGCGCTTTCTATTGCGCCTGAACTTGCTCTTCTGATCGTGGGCATTGTTGTTCACTCCATCCATAATCACTTGTTTTTCCCCAGTGAATTGCCCTTAGTTCATAAACCAGTGTTTTTCTTTTTGTCTTCTTTCTCCTCAAGCCCGCTAACGCGCTGTCTTTGACGCAGTTGGGCTCCAAATAAATGGGATTTTTGGAATAGAGCACACTGACCTTCCTACAGTCTAGGCAGCACCTCCATTCAATTCTTAAGCCTTCTCTTAAGGTGACAGTTCTTTGTGCCACACTTCTTATCTGAGTGTTCTGTTACTTAGCTGCCGAAGGATTTACATCATTTAGAGGAAAACAATACAAGTCTCAAAGCTTCTTGATACTATTGTGACTTATTAATTATATTCAGTAACTGTATTCCCATTCTAAAGGCAATTCTCCTCCTTGTCAGTACTTCACTGCTTTTCGTTAAATAATAGTTTTGGTTATCTTAATATCCTTCTGAAAACTGTTTAGTCAAGATATGCGTAATTATAACCTTGATGCTACAAATAAAGTCATGTTGATGCTTCTATTAATAAAACATCCAATTGCAAGCAGGTAAAGTGTATGTTTAGCTAGATTTTGTCGTAACCAGATGCAGACACAAAGACTGTTTTGCACAATGCGAAATATTACAGCAATAATGGAAAGTCTTTTTCATGATTTAACTCTATCCTATAACCATGCCAACTGAGGTGTTGGGGAGCAGACAGTAGAAGTGTTTTTCTCACAGAAAGTATGGTATTTTCCTAAGGATGAAAATTCTTCAATTTTGGGGGCTTAATCTTGGAATCTTTCTCACTTTTGGAAGGTCTTTCTATTTTGATGCTGTGACTGGCAGGTTTCCTGCAGTTCTGGGCTCTGAAGTCGATGGATAATTACTTCATCAAATGGCAGTGTCAGGATCTGCAGACATTCTTTTGGGGCTGGGTTGCACCAGCACATAGTTTAACATAGTTCTGTGTCAGCACTGTGGTTGTGACTGTTTATTGCCTTGCAGGCCTGGGATACCGTATTTCCTACGACTGAGCAGTGCCAGTAGGTGGGCAGGAAGATTCTTTCTTATCAAGTTGGTTTTTGTTTGGTTGTTTTTTTTTCTTTGCTCATTAAAACTCTGAATGTGTTTTCCTTTGAAGTACTTCTGTCTCTTTTATTTCATACCAATCTATGGTATTAGATAGAATAATGGCTTGACACTTTTAGGACCATATATTTCTTGACCTACTTCAGTAAGCCTTAGCAAGGCAGTACGTTGCTTTTCTTTCTCTGTTTGTCAGTGGCTGCTTTGTCAGTTATATGGAACATTGGCATATAGGAAGGTTAATCCCCTACTGCCTGATCAGTTTCAAACAGATCCTTCTATACATTAAACAGAGCTGCAAAATCTTAAATGCCGAGTGAAATTAAACCTTGATGAAGCTCTAGGTTTACTTGCATCTCATGGTGGAAAAGAAGCTGTATGTAATGAGATTGCTGGGCACATGCAGATCCTTGGACATGAGTGTGGACCATTTCTACTAGTACAGACACACTGTACACCTAAGGTCAATTCAGAAGTGAAATTGCCCTCAAGTGTCATGAACACCTAAACACATAAGCAAGAGTCACGTTGAGATGTTCTCCAAAATTATATCAGGAAACAGAACTTTCAGGTTTGATTTCAGTGAGCGCAGTGCACAACTGCTGCCTCCTCCCACGAGTTTTTCCAGCTGTTCCTGTTGTACCCGTGCTTTGATCAGAAAAACCCATGGTAGAGAAAGTATAAAGAGTGCCATGCTTCCTGCCATACACTGATGGCACATTGGGCTAGGATGAGATATTTGTGCTCAGTTGCATGAGATCCCAGCCCTGTCACTTAGCAAGTAACTCTGGAACCGCTGCTTACTTAAGATGGACCCACTGCTAGGAGGCTATGAGAAACTGAAGGGTGTTACCCTTGTCATCACCAAATCCACTTCACATTAAGAAGTGGAAGAGCCACTCAACATTGTACAATACCTAAAATCTTATGCAGCAATAACTTTTCTGTCTAATGATAAATAAAATATGGGTATTTCAGTAGCTTATTTACTAGGAATGAAAGAACCCAAGCAGTAAGCCATATTGCTTTTAAAAAGCTATCTTGAAAGTTTAAGGGAACTGATTTGTCCCAGTGCTGTCCATATTTTGCTTTCATGAGAGGAGCCAGGTTGCTGCACTACTACAGCTTTTCCATTTGCAGGTTATTTATTAGCAGGCACTTAGTCTGAGAATTTCCTCTTGCATGGCGGCCAACCAGCAACATTAAAACCACAGCCCAGCTTTTGAGTGGTGGCAGACTTGAAGTGTTTCTCTCGTGGAAAGCTGCTTTCTGACCATGCACTGGCTACTGCAGTGAATCTGTGAAATGATCATTATTGTGAAATCTTCTGGAGGGTACTCACATTTGAGATGAGTGGTAGGAGCCTGGCTGGTAGCTTGCAGTTAATTAGTGAAACACCATATGTTAGCAGCCACACAGCAGATGTGTGTGTGTGTGTGTCCAGAGCAGAGTAGAAAATTCTGCAGTTGCAATTCAAGCAAAAAAAAAAAGGCTAATCTAAGCCAAGGTTCCAAAATAGCAACTTTGGGTTATAATTTTTTTTTTTTAAGTAGCTTTCTGAATCCTTAAAAGTGTTTATGTTTTTACTGTGGTTATTGCCGAGTTAATTCTATTTGTGTGACTTCTAGTGTTGTCTAGTTACACGGTAAGTGAGATCTCTTTTAATTTCCAGTGACTGAAAGCTCACGTGCCGAAGCCTCTTGTGTCACACAGCAATTTTTCCAGGTGTGTCTATGGCTTATATTGAGAAATAAAAATTGCTTTTGTGTAACCTAAGCACTAAAATAGTGCTTATTCTTTACATACTACTCTTAGAGTATTATTAGACCATTCCTTTAAGGGAGATTGTATTTTTTTTGCCGTAGTAAATGATCGTTAGTGCCTTCTTTTCAACTTGATGTACTTGGTGCTCAGCCTGCTGGTTATTATTACTATTTCATATCACTTCAAACACTGCCAAATCCAGCTGGACAGGATACTGAGGAATCAACCTCGTGGCAAGGCAGATCTGACACGGGGATGGAGTTTAGATGATAAAAAGCAGTACCACTGGCATCCATTTTAGAAAGAGTCTGCATGGGGGAAGTTTGAAGAGATCACACAGAAAATCTGTGGACAGAAAGAGAATTGCACGTGGATGGATAGTTACAGCTTGTGGCTGGAGCTAACCAGTAGTCTTCCAAGAAAACTTCTGGTTTTTATCTCCCACAAATTCCACTCATGGAAAATGTTGGTGTGTTTTGGAGTGAGGTACAGACACATGGCAAGATGCAGCTCCCCTGGATCTTGCAATTTAGGTAAAAGCAGGCAACTGGAAATTATAAGGGCAGGTTTTAAACTGGGGGAAGAGCAGCACCAAGAAAAGACATGGCTCATCTAAAGCACAGGAGTAGTAGAAGAGAACCTAGTGTTCCTGGAAGATTATTCAGTAGCCTTTTGTCGTATTGGGTGTTGTTATACCAGTAGGTTTTAGAAATTTAAATAAGTGATATCTTGGAGTTATGTTATCAGCACTGCATTTTCAGAAAAGTATTGCAAGAATTTCTTGTACCTGTAACACAACAAGAGTTAAGTCACCTCAGCTGATTGGGGAACATTTATGCCTGTGCATATATCCCTGGCACTGTTGTGCTATCTTACTTTTTTGCACTGAATTGCTTCTCCCTTGTCCCTAACCCAGCCATTCCTTTTTCTTCTGCACCTGCCATCCGTCTCCCTGTACACCCTCGACTTCTCTTCTTCTCAGTTAGGTTGGAAAAAACTTCTTGCATAAGTAGCAGTGTTTAAGACTGAGTAAATAGATGAGTGATTTGGCATAGAGACATTTTAAAGGGATGTCATGCAGTTGTTGCTTTCTTAAGAATGGGAGTCCTACAACCAACAACAAGTTTCTTTTTCTTATTTCAAGGCACTTTCTGGCAAGGTATTAGAACTTAGATCTCTAACTTTTAAACCTGGCTTTTCATCAAGGTCATACAGCGTCTCTTTCTAGTCTTTCTCTGTTGTATAAAGAAGCCTTTTTTTTTTTTGCTTGTTTTATTAGCTGTTTGCTTCACCAGTGATGGCAGCCCCTCAAGGGTTGCCTGCACCCAGTACTGCCCCACCAGGCTTCCACTGCCTACCAAGCATCAGCGTTGCCTTAGCAAATCTGAGCAGTGCAAAGTGAAAGCTCAGAACATCAATGGTAGCTCCTCAGAAAGCCAAATCAGAGCTCTGCATTACCCTAGTGTAAATAAAGCAAGGATGATATGTGGGGAAGGATTCATTTCTTGTCACTATGCATGTATATGGCGAAAACGCCCTAAGTAGGGGAGAGACAGGTCATACATGATCATCAGAAAGAACAGCGAGGTGTCAGCAGTTTTGCCCCATCATGAATGAAGATTGGAGTAAAAGGGATGCGTGGCTTGGGGGGGCCTTTCCCCCAGAGCATCTCGGTGAGAGGAGACGGGTTGGTGAGCGCTTGATTCGGTGCGGGGAATGCAGCGCAGTGCGGGGCGAGTACCAGCAGAGGGCACGGAAGCAGGAATGACAGCATCAGCAGCACCGAGAGACTTCAAGTTACCTGTGAGGGGTAGAAACTAAGTGCTGCAAAGCAAATCGAATAGTCGGAGAAAGCACAAAGTACCAAAGAAAATTCTGTAGCTCAAAAACCTATAGAATATAGTACACTACTTGCAAACCTAATGAATGTGTCGGGGTCTCCGAAACAACCAAACTAAAAAATGCAAGGTAGAGCATCAAACTTCAGTACAAAAATTATCTGCTCATAAGATGTTACTAAGTCATACAGTGGATGAAAAAGCTTTCAGAAGGATATTACGAAAATGAAAATCAAAAGTAAAGTGCCATTCATCCCAGTAAGAAGTGACAGGTTTTTAATAAAGACACAATTTCTATTCAAGGGGAAAAAACCCCTTGGTTCAGGTTAATTATATTTGGTTATTCAGTCTTCTCTTGGTAAAATCTCAGCAAAATTTTCATGTTCGTGTACACTAAAATTGTGTTCATTTGGTTATTAAATCATGAGAATTACTTCATCTAGGGACTGGAAAGGTGAAGCTTGATTGGGAAGATATGAAATTCCATTTAGTTACCCAGAGATACTTTCAATAGTCTGACTTATGTCAAATATATCAGACTGTGTACACAGTGCTGTTATTTTTATAGGACTTATTAACAAGAACCAAAAAAAAAAAGTCTATTTGTTAATGTAAAGAGTTTGGCATTTTTTTTTTTTCAAAATAATTATAAGAAATGTATCTTTTTTGTTGTTGTTGTTTGTTTGCTAAAGTAATGAAGCTCTAACCGGGTAATAGCAATCAAAGAGGAGGAAGGAAAAGGTTACTAAGTACCTAGATTTCTGGCCTCTCTCTCCCTAAATTAACAAAAGCTATAAATCACTTGGATGTGCAAGTGGGATGATTTTCAATAGCGAAGGCAATACAAAGCAATTCCCCTAAATGCCTTTTATGTTTTAAATGGTACTACAATGATTTCTTTAGAATGAAGCGTGGCTCCATTAGAGACAAATCTTTAGTTTGTAATGAAGCCGCTATTGATCAGCGTGAAAGGGTTGAGCTAAACACTGAAACAATAGTCTTTATTATTTGCAGGTCCATTTTTTTTTTTATATGCTTCTTGTTTGTGTACAACTGGTTTTTGTTGTCTTTACAAATGTGTAACTTTTACTATTGTACGTTACTATTTCATTCAAAAATTAGAAGTTTGAGGCTTTGGCATATTTTAGCCAGGGTTTTAAATTGCTGAGAAAACTAATCCACCTTTTTTTTTTTTAAGAAGAATTAAAATTAATCTTTTGAAAATAAATATTAAATATGAAAATATTTAAAATATTTTCTAAATATTTTTTCAACATTCATGTCATTGAAGTTGTAAAATGGAGATCTGGATCATTAGAGGAACTTTGATTATACTGTGCTGAATTAGAGTTGTGTAATTGCTCTGAAGAGGAGGAGGAGAGGACGTAGCAGTTCTTTTCCTTAGTCTTTCTTCAGCTCAGCTGGTCAGCCATAAATGAAGGTACACTTGGACTGCAAAATGAGCAATGAAAAGCTGATCTTTTGATAACTATTAAAATTTTTTCCTCTAGAATCTGTCGTGTTGTGATAAACATGGCAGGAGAATCAATTGTAACACCTTTCAGAAAAATAACGGATTTCAGAGGTAAATATGAACCTTTGGAGGGGGAGGTAACTTTAAGTTAGAAAATGTATATCCTGGTACTTCCTTTTTGTAGCACAGTAGGCAGGATTGGGCTGATGGCAGCTTTCACCGAGACTTACATACGATAAGTGGGAATATGGTCTGATGAAAATGAGTATGTTCAGTGACTTTTATGACTTTTACTTGGGGAGTCTTTGATCCTACATTACAATTGTGATTAATTACTTATAGATGTATACATTTGTAATTATTGCATTAAAAGAAAAAAAAAGACGACTTTTATAATAATAGATTCAAGGTCATATGTATCACAACTGGCACAGAAATCATTCTGGGACAAATCAGCTGTATGACTAGAAAAATAACCTGTAAAATATGCACTGATAAGATCTAAAATTAAACTAGGTATTATCCTGATCAAAAGTGAAGTTTGTCAGCATTTTACAGGCTGGTCCATTAAAAGAGTGATAAATTTAGCTGCAGTTCCTAGAGGTAAATCGCTTCCAATGATGGCAGCACTGAGAGTCTTTAGGAGCTCTTTCAGGGTCTAGGATCCTTTTTTCTCTTGCTTCTGAAGCAGATAATTCCTATGTACTCTATACCATGTTATACCCATACTGTCTGTATCGGAGACATTGTGAAGCAACCAGCTAGTTTCATCTGAGAGAAGAGGTCTTAAAGGATGATTTCTTTTGCCAAATACCTTTGGTAGGTAAAACAATGACACATGAGAAACACTGACTGATAGACCTTGACATGAACTTGATGTGCTCAAATGTGCCATGACTGGGAGTTTCACAAGCTGTGGACTATTTCATGTCTAATCAGGAGTGCACTCCTCTTACTACAGCTTTAGAACAGTCCAGCTTTGAAAAGATGCTCACAAGATAGAAATGATTGAAAGACAGCATTTCTCCTGCCAGTGTTTACAGAACTACATACTTGAAAGGCTAAGCACTTAATATTGTTTGGTAGCAGTGACGCATTCTAGCCTCGGCATGTGATTCTCCCTGCACTATTAGCATATGCCTTCTAGCTTTACCTATTTCAAGAACATATAATAGTAAATTCAGGCCACTGTGACTTTGTCCTTGACATTTATTTATTCTTTTGGTGTGTACATTTCATTGCATTTGCAAGTAACTGCACATTCTCTTCTACTTTGTGTCCCTGTCCTCAAAGTATCTGCCCTTTTCACTGTGATCCAGCAGGTTATGTTACACTGCTGTAGGTTCCACGTTTTCTGTTTCTGCTGCCTGGATGATATTTAGGCAGTTGCCCCTTTGTTGCTCATATGTCTTCAGTGGAATAAAGCATGTGCCCTGAGTACAAGTGATCAAACAATGTATGAGCAAAAAGGGCAGTTTTCAGTGATGAACAGGAGGAAATACCACAGAGGCAGGCAGTCATAAAGTGGGAGGCTAAACCTCACCTGGGGGATGTCACTATCTTTGTAACACCTTCTCTACCTCTCAGGTAGAAAACTTGCAGGAAACCTCCGAAAGGTCACAGACAAATGCTATGCTGACCTAATAGATCCATTATTTTTATGTGGGGAAAACAAAATCATGGGATTCTGCTTTGTATATAATATGAGGTATATCATGATTCTTAAATGCTACTTCCAATTAAAAAAGAAGCTACAGAAACCCTCACTGAAGAGTTCTTTGTGGTACAATAGCTACCCTGTGAGGAGTTCTGCAGTAGAATTGACATGCTTAGTGCTGAGCATTATCTCTTCTGTAGCATTGAATAAACTGTTCTCTATCTCTTCAATCCTTCTGGTTAAAATCTTGCTCCCCAACTGCTCAGATACATGGTGTACTGCACTGGATAATCTTCTCTCACTCTTTTTTTCTTTGGTTTTCTTTTATTTCCCTTCATCAAAATGTTAAACAAACAAAAAACCACAAACCAAAACCCCAAATAAACAAACAAAATACCTGATGCCCCTTGCTCCTCAAAGAAAAAGCCACACAAACCTGCTTTCAACTCCTGCAGATAAATTCTAATCAGAGATACCTCTTTGAAAAAAAGATTCACAGCACACTATACCACTGGAATATGGGGGTTCTGCTATTAGTAGCTATGTTCAAAGAATCAGAAATTAAAACAAGCGATATGTTTGCTTGAGATTCCAGAAGCTGAACAAAAGGAGAATGAAGAACCTTGCACTAGCTGTTAAAGTGGTTCACGCTGCAAGAAGCCAGACCTGTTGTGAAAGGATTTCTATTGCCTGGACATCAACTGGGTAACAAATCAAATAAACCTAAGCCAGAAATCCTTTGTACTGAACTTTTAGTTCTCATCCTGAGAAACCAAGACTCGTGTTGCAAAGCAGTTTAAAATAGGAAACAAATATTTCATTAAGGGAGAACTGACTATGGATAATAAATTTACCAACAGTGATGTAAATTATTTAGACCCTGGGGAATGTGGTTATGCAGCAGGGGCCGGGGTACTGCAAGTGATTGCAGCAAGTCTAAGATAGCCAGGAAACACTGGACCAAATTTTGTCTTTGTTAAGCAAAACTTTTATTGTCTTAGTGACCAGAGCAGTTGGTAAATTAGATGTTACTGTCAAAGTGAGCTGTGGGAAGGCAAAAGCTTGAAGTATCTAGTGGCTTAAGTTTACACAGCAAAAGCAAGTACAATAAATTAAAGCAAAAGCAAAAAAAAAAAAAAAACAACCCACAAAAAATGGACGTGTAATGGCATGACATTGTTCTTGGAGTTAAAAAAAACTCCACCTAAATGATATTCAAATTCAGTTAATGGTTTCAAGGAGGTAAAAAATAGGAATGAGTCAGTGCTAGCCAAGGGGAAAAGTGGGTGATCCACCCTGAAGGGGGATGGAACCGGTCATGACTCACAGGTCTGAAATGCTGAGCTCCAATTTAAACTCCGATTTTAATAGGGAAAACAGTGTCAAGGAGTTGAGCAGTCTGAAACCTACTGGCCTTGACAAAATTGTGCTTATTAATTTAAAGGCCTGCTGAATTAGCTGCGTGGTAAACAAACTTAAGGACCTGAGAAAAGAAGCATCTCTGAAAGGTAGCCTGGTGATGTGCATGTGAACAGGGCAGGACCTAGTTTATCAGCTCATCATGCCTCTTTCTCACCTCTTGACCATTTAGATCCTTAGCTTCCAGTTAGAGTGCAGGAAATAAGACACTGCTTGACAAATGAATATTGATGAGGAATTGACTGAAAGGTTTTAACAATTTATAACAGGGAGCATAGAGGAGGGTGCCTGAATTCATAATAAAGGTCTGGCATGGTAATGCTTTTAGACACAGAGGATCACCACTACCTGCTCTTGAGAAAAGTGCCCTGGGTTCTAGTGGCTCCCTCGCTGTATTTTGAGGACAGTCTAAACTCTTGAAAACTGTTTTCCGGTTGTCAGTTTTTGCAGCTTTGCACAAGTTCTGCTCAGAAAAATAAAACGGAAGCACTGAAGATGATACTTAAAAACAAAAACACTTTTCTCCTCATTGCTTCCAATGTAGGTTGTGCAGGACTCAGGAAATTAAAGTGTCAGTTATGTAGGCATGGTTTGTTTGTTGTCTTTTTTTCAACATATTATTTATTTATTCTCCCTCCGCCCCCCCCCCGCCTCCGAAATCATAATCTGAGTGAAATGGAGACTGGCTGCACTGGTGAAATTGTTCCCTAGATTCTCTAACTTACTAGGTGTATGTTACCAGAGATTTCAAGAACCTGAAAGAAGGAAAAAACCAAAGTAAAGCATTACTTTTCGATAGGAACTTGTGGGTAGGGAAAAAGAATTGTCTTTATTTCTAGAGTAGAGCAGGGGGAGACAGGGAGTGCCTCAAGGCTGTGAGAAACTTTGCAGTAGAGCTAGAACACAAATCCAGCACCTTTAGCACATGTCTAAATCCATTGTTACTCCAGTTCATTCTGTTAATCTGTTGCCACAGCCTTACCCATCACCATTTTGGTTGAAAAGCACATTAAAATACAAGAAACATCCTTGGTAATGTATTATTTCCCCCTACTATTTTTTTTCTACTTGGCAGATCTCTTGCCTCACAGGTTGTCTGTATCTTGGCTGGTTTTTGACAGAATTTGTTCATCACGTAAGTCACTGGGAATTTTTCCTTCTGTATAGCCTCTTCCATCCAAGAGAACCTTCCTTCTGCATGCACTACCACTTCATATTAGATGCTGAGCGGCGTTAGTGTTTAGTGGATTGTATCTGTCATACTCATTTGGGGATTTTCAGTTACTCCATTAAAAATCTTAGCTCCATTATCTGTTTAATTTAGATTAGAAAGCCCATTGAGAAGGATTTACGCATATTCTGCATGTTCCATATCATTATCTGTAAGATAGGTCTTCAACAAATGAAATTGTGTGCTTACTAATAATAACACTATGTTGCTGTTTTTTGCAGTAACCTGACATCAGTTACTGGGTTTTTTCCTAACTGATCCTCTTTTTTCTCCTTCCCAGGAAACTGTTTTTTGCTAACCAAGCTATAGTTAAACAGAAGTTACTTCTTTAACTCATTTTAACTATCAAAAAGGAAGGGAAAGTGCCAAGTGATTCTTCTCAAATCAGAACATACCATCAAGTCTATTTACCTCAATCCATGATCCTTGATCCACACCTTATTCCTGTTCTTGACCAGTAACTCCCATTTATAGGGGGACCCCTGCAAGTGCATGCTCACCCCTGAGCAGGCTGTTCCCTTCCTGGCTCAAACGCAGACAGAATGTGAAAAAAGGCTGCCCCAACTTGGTCACCTCTTACTTTCTCAACCATTGTAAGATAAATCTCTGAAGTGTATTTAGTTTGCAAACAAAACTAGTATTGCATCTCTCTCTGTGTGCATTTTAAACCCGTGGTTTTGTTCCATGTGATAATGCTTTCTGTTGCTTATGACACTCATTAATGCTTTATGAAGTGCTGCATTTATTTGCAAGCTGTAATTCCCAGTCCTTTCTGAACAGCCCTCCATCGGCTGTACCTCCCTGCCCAGCCCCAGTGTTCAGGGCTGCTTAACTGGGCAATCAGCAATTCAGAACCTACTGCGGTTTTGAAAGGCACAGGAACAATTGTATTTCTCTCCAATGTAATACAGAATGTAAATTTGATTTATAGCTGGCAATAACAGAAATAGATTGGAAATTGGTATGGCCAATACAAGCTAAACTTTGCTTAAGCTTTGGGCAGGGGCAGAGCACGGCACAATGGTTTGTTTTCTGGCAGAAACCTGTAAATAATTTGGTCAGTTAAGGGGCACTGGTAATTCAGGAGGCTGTGGTGTGTGCTCTGTTTGCACTCCAGCACCTGTGACTCAGGCTGGAGGTTGGGTCAAGTGCTGCTTCACCACTTAGATAAAATCCGCCTTTACTCAGGCCAAAGGATTTCTTGGTTGCTCCGTTTGATTCTTTCTATAGCACGGCTCTAATTTGAATCTTCCTGGGTCATGATGGTGACTAATAGATGTTTCCATAATATCTTTATCTCTGAATTGACAGAAATATCTGTGATTAAAAATGAGCAATGAAGTAGATCATTTAAACTGAGAACATGCTTTGTGAGCATGGATGCAGATACAGTCATGAGTAGTTCCTATGTTCATTCTGGTGAATGTGCTGCTTAAAACCTGAAAATTCATCTAAGAAGATGTATATCTGAAGATGTATTTAAAAAAAAAAAAAAAAATAAAAAGAAATCAAACCAAATCATAGTGTGTTGGTGTGGCTGGCGGATACTTGAGCCTTGAAATCTTGGTTCCCAGCCAAGCAGCCCGGAGAGCTCGGTGCAGCTTACAGCAGGCTTGTCCTTGAGAGTAGATCTTCCTCCAACAAGCAGAGTACCTGGTAAAAGGCAAGGCCATGGTCAGGTCTGGGTGCAGAGGCAGGTTTACAGAAAGCAGCAAGGTGGTAAAGCCATGGGGTTTGCAGTGGCATGGGCCACTGACCTGAAGTCAGGGTTGGCCGGGCTCAGGACCTTGCGGGACAGAAGCACGCAAGTACGTAGTCCTTCACACACTACATTCCCTGCCTTCTCAAAATGTATGACTTTAAAGTAGCTTGCAGCATGTAATCTTTAAAAAAGAAAGGTTTATTATTAGTAGTAGTATTTTTAGGAGCAGTGTATTGACTTTGCTGCAGGCAGTAGGTAGAAGGATAATGGCACCGTGTCTCGAGACAGGATTGTTAGCATTCCGTTAGAGTAAATGATGGCTGTTAGCATTCAGCTGGAATAAGTGATTACTGCCAAGAGACAGCTATGCTGCAAACTCCTCTCTTTCAGTGTTGCTGCATATAGTTGAAGAACCTTCCCAAATCTTGTATACAATCTTCCAGAAGAGTTATCAAAAGATCAGATTTATACTCTTATGGGGGAGCGAAAAGGGAAACAAAATAATCTAAAGATTATAAAGAAAAAGCTGTAGTAACTTCAGCAGCCTGAGAAACAATTAGTGCTTTGAAATGAAACAATCACTTATATGTTGATTAGAGGAGAAAAAGATGGTGAGAGGTTAAAGGAGAGATGTTTGCTTGTGACTTTTTCAATGTGATGCCAAATGCAATTGGCCACCTATAGACAGAATTCATTAATACCAAATTTTATTTAATATTGGAACAGCAGGAATTTACTGAAAATATATTTTTTTTAAATGAACCATTTAACTCCTTTCACAGGAAATCTTCCTTTCAAAAGCTGCTATGAATTTAAGAAAAATGTAGGTCTCGTAGTCCTACAAGGAAAAGGGGAAGAATGATAGTCTAATTCTAACACAAATGAGCAAGGTAATGTTAAAATAAGACATACCATCAGGAGGCTGGACAGCGACCTGCTGGTGTCTACTGGGAATGGTGGCTTCTAAAGATTGCAGTGAACACACAAAACGTGATCAGCTTTAATCACGCAAGTGGAATGCTTGGTCCTTTTCCAACTGAATTCTCTGACCTCTCCAAAGGTGCACCTTCAGCTCCACTCCTAGCATGAGTTTCAAATCCAGAAAGGGTTAGACCGAGGGGAGTGGCTACTGAGCATCAAGGGGATGATGGCTTTCTACCTGGCTTTGTGTGGAATGAACTTGACTTTCCCAGCAGTATAACCTGCCCAAATGGGCAGTGTCCAGCTCTGGCATGTGTCCTGCTGCTGCTGGTGCAGGACAGAGCCAGACCCAGAGCTGCTGCCCAGAGCTGGAGGGTGGCTTCTCCCAGGAGCAAAGGGCTCTGCTCGTTGATTTTCCTAGGAGCAAGGAGCTGCTGAAGACTCTTGATTCAGTTCTGCCAGCAGGATTTGAATAGTAAAGTCCACAGTATCACTTACATGTGTTTTCTATAGTTATGTTGCTGTCTGCTTGTAACCATTCTGAATTTAGGTCCTGTTTCTTTGGCTGTCTCTGTGCAGGCTGTGACCAAAAACCTCAGCTGTGTGGAGCCCTGAGAGGAACAGAAAGTAGACTTTTTCTAACATAAGTATACCTGAAAGAACATCTCAGGCTTGCAGGAGGCAAGATAGGAGAGAATAATGCATGAATTCTTCAATAATTCAATATGTAAAAAATTCAGTATATGATTTGATTTGACAAGAATCTGTCAAATTTGAGGATTTACCATTTCCTTTAAGTGACATAATTATTCTTTTGAACTCTGCAAGAAAAATAACTGTAAATGGTGTATACAAATGCAACTGTCATACACAGCTACTCCAGTGCACATGCTCACTTAAACTTTCTTACACAAGAAAATATTTCCTGTTACAGCTGTTTATTTTATTGATATATTTCCAACATTAACTTTATGGGGTTTGTCATAAGATTTTTTTTTTCTGTATCTTAGCTTAAAATTCTTTTCCAACCAAAAAACCAAATTTTAAAAAAAATATATATAAAATTATTATTTGTTTAAAAGAAAAGAAAAAAAAAACCAAAACCAAACCCACGAGCCAGTTATACAGATTTAATTTTAGGCCACCAGAAAAAAAGGCCCTTTGTTAATCTTCAGTGACTAGTTTGGGAGAAACCTTTCATCTCCCTTCTGAGGAAAGGCTGGGGGAGCTGGGTGTCTTGAGCTTGCAGAAGAGGAGGCTGAGAGGTGACCTCAGTAATGTTTATAAATATGTAAGGGAGGAGTGTCAGGAGGCTGGAGCCAGGCTCTGCTCAGTGATGTCTGGTGACAGGACAAGGGACAACTGGTGCAAGCTGGAACACAGGAGGTTCCATGGAAACATAAGGAGAAGCTTCTTCACTGTGAGGGCTACAGAGCCTGGAACAGGCTGCCCAGGGAGGTTGTGGAGTCTCCTCTGGAGACTTTCCAGACCCACCTGGACATGTTCCTGAGTGACCTGCTCTAGGTGACCCTGCTCTGGCAGGGGGGTTGGACTCGATGATCTCCAGAGGTCTGTTCCAACCCTTCAGATTCTGTGATGCTGTGAACCCTAACGCAGTTGGTGTGCCTGTCAGTAGGTTTTGAGCCCAGCAGTCAATATATTGAATATGTCCGAAGTTTTTAGGAAGCTATTGAGAAAAAGAGTAACAGTGTAGAAATGAATGCAGGGTTATGAGTGGACAGTGCATCACTGAACCACTGCCTTGCAGAGTCAGCTACAGATAGAACTTTTTTTGCATCTCGAAGGCAAAACGTAACGCTTCGGACATGGGCATTAAAACAGCGCCCACGAGGCAAGACCATACATGAAGGCAAGGCCATACACAGAGTGAGGACTACAGATCCTGGGAGTTTCAGTAAACTGTTCGCAGTCAAAAGCAGAAGGCCAGATTTTTAACCCACTGGAATTACTCTGCCAGGAAACGCCTTTGGTCAAAGTGGGGATACCCGCGTTGCCCCTGCAAAGGAGCCGGGCGCCGGCATGGAACGGGGTGACTCCTGTGGAAGGCTGTAACACAGCCTTTAAATTGCTCGAAGAGAATGACTGGCACTTCTTCCAGTATTTATTTTGTTCCCACTGCTGTTGCTGCTGCTGTGTTTACCCCCTGCTGATTCCTGCCTCTTAAGCTGGCAAATATAGCTCCGTGCCTATAAATAGCTGGTATTCCGTGCGCACACTCCGCTCCTGAAAGCAGGCACATTCTGAGGGGTGTTTAACTGGCAAGCTGAGGCCATCTATCAGCACCTGCTAATCCGAGATGCATTCTGCTTTGAAATTCACTGTCTTAAGCAGTAGTATTTCAATCAGTGTGTGTTTGAAAACATCTTGGAGTCTTTCATAGAGAGAAAATGTAGCACCATGAAAATTCCTACGAGGCAAAAACCTTCGGTACAGATTTGTCACTCTGCTTCCGCTCTAACCTTGGCCTTTTGACCTGGCTGTTTAATTCAGAATATTGACCACCTCACGACGGTCACACACGACCTTTTTGCACAGACTCTTCCCCAGCTGGGAGAAGATTGACTTGAGGCCTTCTGAACACTTTCCATCTAGGAGCCTACCCTGTGTTTGCCAAGGCAGCGCTCGCAGGCCATGGTGATTCCCCTCAGCTGCACACATTGGAAAGGAAACCTTTCAACTCTTTTGTCTGTGTTTACTCCCGAACAAATTCAAATCTGTGGGTGGAGTCCAAGTGGCTTAAATCTACAGCTATAGCTTGTTATCACTGGAGGCTTTTAGCAGAGCCACCAATGTATCTTAAGCTTGAGTAAGTTACACAGGAGAGTGGGTTTGGGTTTAGGCTTTGGGGATTTTTATTTATTAATTTATTTTCATATTACTGGATTCCTGAAAATCAAGAGGATTATCTCTTCTGTAGATGTCCAAAAGTTACAATATTTTAATACCCATTTGCAAACATTTCTCAGCTGGTTTGCTATGCAGTGACTGCAAACTGGGCATTGACCCACTCCCAGTGTGCGCTGTACCACATGTACTCCGGTGTGCCTGTGACTACTGAATATTTGAATAAGCTGGCAAAGGTGCCCAGAATTCCTTTTTATAAGACAGAATACAGTTCCCGGTATAGCCCCAGAATTAGTTTCTATTTCAGGTAACCCTTCGATGTGTTTAGCTGGCTTTCTTTTCGCGTCTTGAATTGTAACAACTGTTGCCCATTGTTTTGTTTTTTTTCATTTTCCTGGTGAAAATATCGGAAAGCCCCCACACAGACACAGCTCAGGTGGGCATGAAAAAAACCTCCCTGTTCGTTCTTAATGCCTGGAGAGGTCATCTGCTGGAATCAGCGTCTGTGAGTGTGCGCGGGGACTGAGCAAGTGGTATTGGCCTTGCTGGATGAAGCAATCAGTCAGCTTTTGATACAAACCCAGAAGTATGCTAAGAGCATGGTTATGATGAGTGGAGCATAACTGAGGAAGTAGAATATTTATTTCAGTGCTGTGAAAGGCTTTTTCTAAATCCACGTATTTCCCCAGGCCTACTGTTTGCAACGTTACCCTTGTAATGTTTTGAAGTCTGTGTTTGGTTTATTTTTTTTGGTATTTGTTTTTTTTTTGTAAGGATTATGATTTCTATGATTCACTTGCCAACTTGTATTTGCACTGTTGCAAAAAAACTCGTAGTTGTTAGATTTGAGAAAGACTATAGGAAATTGTGTCCATTTTTCTCTTTTTGTTATCCTGGTCTGTATCCTTTATTACCGTGAAGTACAGTAAGTCGCTTGACATAAAGAACAGCCAGAACTGAGTGATTTGATTTTCTTTCTTAATTCAAGGTGTATTATGGTGGGCAGAAGGGCTTAGACATTTTTATAAAGCAATACTTCTTTAGTAATCATCTTGGACACAAGTTTAATGCAAGAAATACTCCTTTAAGCAGGCAAACAACTCTAAGCACCAACGAGATTTTTATAGTGACAAAGTTCAGTCCCATTACTGAGAAAATGAGGACTTGGCTCTGCAATCAAATCAAAATGTGCTGACTGTAGCACTGCCCCCCAGATTTAGTGAAAGACTTCTAAAGAAAGTAAGTTAAAATAAGTTTTAAGTAGTTTTCTCGTGTGCTAGTGTGTAGTATCTCCAGGCGGATTTACCCACTTCAACTAAGATGATTCTGTTTTACTTCTCTTTTTAAATGGAAATGGTTTTGAATATTTTTGTATTCAGTTGTGAAATGTTTGAGTTTAACCTACCTATGACACAGATGAGGCTTACAAGTAAGACTTAGAGTAAGGTTACTTTCCAACTTGTGATGGCTGTGGGCGGTACAGGAGGCTTAGACTAACTCTGTTCCATCTGTACCATCACAGAATTGGGAATGATGAATGTCTAAGCTGAAGTAGAAAGTAGACCATAGCATTATCTTTTAAGTTGTGCTGGTGCAAGGTGCTAGAAAAGTCATGGAAGCTTTTATTTGTTCATAGAAGGTTAAAAAAATTTAAAAAAGACCTTAAAGGTTTCAATGTCAGAAGTATAACAACACTACTCTGCTCGAGAAGGCAGCTGAAGCAGAAAAGGTGCATGTTACGTGGTTGTGAATGGCAGTTCTTGTAGGCAGTTAATGAAGTGGTGTGTATCTACTTGTCCCAGAATCACAGAATCTGAAGGGTTGGAAGGGACCTCTGAGGATCATCGAGTCCAACCCCCCTGCCAGAGCAGGACAGAACTCGAGCAGATCACTCATCCTTACTCTTTTACACAGAGGAACTCTATTTTCTCCTGGATTTTAAAAAATAAGATTATCTTATATCTGTCTAGAGTAAAATTCTAGAAATTATTTACAGAAGTAATAGACTGGGATCCAAACGGCCTCAAGCTGCCCAGCTGAGTTTTCATGTGACAGATATATTACAAAATAGGCACGGTCCTGACCAAACAGGATTTATGACTGTGAAGGTCAGCAAACTTCGTAATAGTTTCTCTCTAATTTGAAATTTATTGTGCTTATCTAGATTGCTCTGACTTCCAGACGGATGATAAGTGGCAGCGTACAGATGTTCTCGCAGACTGTAGTGCACCTTACCTCTTAGGTTATTCTAATGTAATTAATGGAGCTGTAAAACTATCACAAGATGGCTATCGAAGAGAGTTGGTTCCATCATTTCCTTCCTCGCCCGTTCAAATGCAGATGGAGAAGGGACTCTTCTTAATGACAGCGCAAAGAATAGAAGGGTAAAAGTGCATTGACTTGATGTTTGGGTTTTATAACATCTTGGCAATTGGTAGCTTTGTTGGCCACCAGATTCCTCCCAGGCAACCGCAACCTCTAGTTCAATTGCCCCAAACAGTTTAGTTAGAGAAAAACTGTGGATGCTGAAAAGCTGCTAGCAGAGGGATTTTCTCAGGTTCTCACAATATTCAGTGAGAGTCCTGCCTTTCTCACACATGTTATGAGAAACAGTAGGATGGTTTTTGTAAGCTGGACCAACACCTGGTGTTTTGCTAAGTTCTGTTTATGGCACATTGGAAAAATATTTTGAAATGGGTGTTGTAGGACTTCTAGGAGATGGGTGATCACTGACCAATCGCCCTATGGGGCTAGGGTATATAACACGGGGTTATAAATTAAAGTGGCTGCTTCTCTTCCTCCTGGCCTTCTCTTGCTGAGTTTGTGTGTTGCTGCATCTCTCCGCTCCCGGTATAAACAGCGACAAAAAAATGACATCGAATTAATTATCTGTGGCTGATGTATCTGAATGTGAATTTGCATATCATAGTCCTTCTACAAGGACTTGTAAGTGGCTGCTTCTGTAAGCAGTGAGCACCCAGATGTTTGAACTCAGGGCATCACTGAGATCTGAGAGCTGCATCTAATTTGCATATTGTGAAATCATGAGATATTTTGTAACCCCATAAAATTAATCTAGCGTGTCCAGATATTATCTGTTCATAATCACAATGGATTTGTCACGGACTCTCAGAAAACAGCTAAGGAAGCGTGGGATGCTCTGCATTGCTTCTCACAGTGAGTTGCTTCCTTCCCAGATGAATCCATGTTGTAGCACCAGGGCGCCTTCTGGACCAGGACCGGTGTGGATCGTTGTGTTGGTTTGGGCTGGGATTGTCCGTTCCCTTCACAGGAGCTCCTCCGGGGCTGGGCTGGCTTCAGCAGTAAGCAGTGTTGCTGACACCATCGCTGAGCAAGTCTTACACAGTTATTTCCTTTGCTGTTGTTACCCCCCCAGTGAGCAGGCTGGGGGTGCACGGGAAACTGGGAGGGGACAGAGCTGGGACAGACCTGGGACAGCTGACCCCAGCAGACCATGGGATGCCACGCTCAGCAGCAGAAGCTGGGGGAAGAAGAGGGAGAAGGGGGACGTTCAGGGTTAGTTTGTTTGTTTTACTCTTTTAACCACTAATGCATGGTGTGGCTGAACACCTGCCTGCCAATGAATTCCTCCTTTTGCTTTGCTGGCACATGCAGCTTTTGCTTTACCTATTACACTGTCTTTATCTCAGCCCACACGTTTTCTCACTTTTACCCTTCCAGCTGCCCCCCCATCCCTCTGCGGGGAGAGCAAGTGCTGGTTGGGGTCAAATGATGACAGCTATGTAGGTAGCTACATTGTGCCTGTCTTTCTGGGGATCCTGAGTAGAAATAATGGCTATTATGTTGGCTTTTGCTGGCAATGAGTAGGGGAGACGTGACGCCTTTCAGAGCCAGAGAGCGTACAAGCCACGCCGCAGCTTTGGGGAGCAAGATTTGCTTAGACTTCCAGGGAATTGCTCTGCAGTCATTGTAGACACCTGGACACAGAACCCCAGCTCCTCAGTGTAACCTAGCAGTCTAGTAAGAGCAGATCAGTGACCTTGGTTCCCATAAAAGGATCTATACACATATAACAGGGGAAGTTTAAAGACAGGAACAGTTTTTATGTGAGGGAAAAATTGTAAATTTTAAGATCAGGTCATACAGGAAAAGCTGATGGGCCTACTGTAAATTCTCAAATATTTCTTCTACAAGCAGGACAAAGAAGGGAGATATTAAAATACCCCACAATATATTATTCTGGTAGATTTAGCACAGTCTTTAACAGTCCATCAGGTATGGCAGCGGGGTGGCAACAGAGCTGTTTTCCGTTATGCACCAACTTTAAAAGCAAACAAGCAAACAAAAGGCCCCAAACAAACACAAAAACAAAACACAAAACAAAAAAACAACCAAAAAACCCACCCACAAACAATAAACAAAACACCAACAAGTAGAAAATGCTTTTGGACCTGACATTGCATCTTGAAACGCTGGAAGTAGATTCCTTTCAATTAGAAAAAATACCCCAAGGCTCCAAATACTTAGCTAGTTATTCAGTTCAAAGCTTTTATTAAAGAATTGATGTTGAATAAGCAGATGAAAAGTAAACAAGTTGTATATCCTCCCAGAGAATGCCTCGGAGAGGGTGCCAATTGACAGCAGTCCAGAAACACCCTGACGTTACTAGTCTCCAAAGGTCAGATTTAGGTGATGACCTGGAACGAGGCAGGTTGATGTTGCCTCATGAAACCTCTCGGGTTCATTTTCTGCTTTGTATACCGCCCGCTCCTGAATTGGTCAAAGGTACCTTCAGAGGCTTAGAAGTAGAACGGGGTGTGTTTGTCAAGTGTCTTTCAGAGGGGCTGTCTGTTGCCTCTAAGCTTGAGGAGGGTTTAGCACGCACTAGTTGATGGCTCTTCTCAGTAGGTTTATTCATATCCAGGTAAACTCAGGATGCTTTTATAACATTTGAAACCAGTTGTGAATACAACTTTGCAGCAAATGTCACCACCCGTACAGATGTTACCATATTACATATATGCCTTTCTGACATTTTTATTCACAAGAATACACAGCTCTGCAAACTTCTTCCATTTGCTGAAGTGCAAACTGTAGGGAAATCTACAGAGGGTAATGGAAATGGGGAGAATTGGAGCTCCGTGTCTGGTTTAGCAATCAGTTTACACTGAAAATAAACATTGGCCTCTGCCCAACGTACGGTAGGTCTCTCTTCACTTGTACAGCTTTTTCTTGCATATTTTCTTCCTTATTTTATGAAAGAATGGCACCATGGGGATTCGACAAAATGCTGTATTTAAGGGTTGTGATTCTTAAAATGCAAGACAATTCTGGCGTTTGAATTTTATCGATCTGTTTTCCAAATGAACTATTTCTTTGTGTGACAGGAGAGTTTGTCTGTTCCTAGTTAGTAATATAAAAAAATTGCTTTTACTTGCTGCTGCAGTCTGAGTTGCTGGTCTGGTTGTGGAGCTGACTGAACTGCAGCTAAGAAGGAAAACATCATTTGTCTTGCGGGTTAAAACTGCAGCTCAGTAATGAAGTCGAGGCAAAAAAAAAGGGTGAAGTACAAGAGCACTTTTACGAGAGAGGCAACCTCTACCACTTGCTTAAGCAGCAGTAATTATATATGAATATGTACTTGAAAGAACACTTCTTTTGCCCAGTATTTAGCAAATACTCTTCCCAATGTTCAGCAAAGCAGAGAGAAAGGAAGAAACAGAGGTAGAAATGGTGAGCTACAGGTCATACTGAGGAAGTGTAATGTTCTGCAGACTACAATGCTAAAAATAAAAGGCGATAGCTACTTTCCCAATACTCTCTTTCCAGGTGACACAGGAAAAATATGGGATTTTGAGCGATGATGTAGTGACTCATTGGGTCACATGGGCTGGAACGTTGCAACACAGCTCAGAAGTAAACACACATACTCAGAATATCAAAGGAGTCTTGGTGTGGAGTGAATGTAGAATGTTAAGTAGATTTGGGCAAGATCTATTTACATATAAGAAGCATTAATCCATGATAAACTTTCTATCCTCTTTCTTATTAAATAGGGCATAGTACATGAAAACACTTCAGTATTATGGTTTGAACTCATCCAAGAGAAGTGTCAGAGCAAGTTACAGAATAATATCTTTGGATATAAAGTTTGTACATTCCATGTCTTGTGCCTAGAAGATTATTGCATTTTGGACCCTGCAGACATTATTTAGGGCATTTTTCCTCTAAGTCCCTTAATACCAACATGAACCTCTTTAACTGTAAAACAGCTCCAGAGAACAAGGCATTTTTATGAAGATAACAATACCTAGACATGCCAAAGAACTTTAATGTTGTTATAAAATATTTCTTGACTGTTACCGATATGATTTTGTAAGGTTTCTGCTAATGCTGCTCTACCAGGACCCTCCCATGCACAAAGCGATTTTGAAACCTACTGACTTTTGTGTCAAGAGTAAATATTTGGTTGTGAATTAGTGAACAGGTTGGTAAATATTTGGTGGTGAATGAATGAATAGGTTGGTAATATTCTTTCCATGGTAGATATCAGTAGCAGTGGCAGATAGAAGTTGGTATTTTCACAGCACTGAAGGTTGTTCTGAAGTGCAGAGAAACTCATTTCTTCCTCGTTTTCAAAACAAGCTGATTGATAAACTCAAGAGTATAAGGAAAAAGCAGAACAAGTGAATAGGATAAACAGGCAGAACACAACGATGTGCAGTAGGGATGTTGTGGGGCTGCTCTGCAGCTGGGTTTCAAGTGAAAGCAGGTTTCTGATTGAGAAAAAACCAAAACCCCCAACCACATCCTCAAGAGAGTGCTGTGGGAGAGGGGTTAGGGTTTCTTAGTAACATACATTATGTAGGTAGGAGAAATAAATAATTTTATGATATTAAGGTCATGCCATGCTGCTTCTGCAAGCCAAGGCAGAAATCAGATCCATGAGGCAAGAAAACACATAAAAGTCAATCATTTTAGTGGGAGGCTGTTTCCCCACCACAGTAAAAGCATAAAACCCAGCAGCCATGAATAACAAGAGGAGGAAGGGGAGTAAATCATATGACGTTATAATAACACATTCTGTTCTATCTGAGATTAGGGATTATGCTGATATTATCATCTCAGTTTCAAAACACTACATTCTTAATTGGAAAAACAACACTAGTTAAGGTGCAATAGTCGGTACCCTTCCGGGAACAGGAATTCTCCGCAGGAAATTGCCTGCCAGGAGGTGTTTTCCAAGGGCAAAATGCTCTTTTGAATTACTTCTGTCTTCCTCAGGAAGAGAAGTCAGCAGCAACAGAGATGAGTCAGTGCTGAAGGCAGTGACTGGGCAGGTATAAGCTACTGGGAATTTGCCACAGTACTCCCTGTTTCACTCTCAGCTGACATTAACAGGATGCCCAGAACTTTGCCTCAGCAGGTAGATGCAGATCCTGCTGGGAGATGCTGGGACATGGTCACACCTGGGCGTGAGCCATCTTAGCCCTCCCAGTAGCTACCTGAACATGAAGAAACAAACTCTTGGATTTTAACCGTTTTGTCTTCCTGAATAAGAAGAACTGGGAATTTACCTTGAAAAGAGTAACAAAGACAAAAATACTTCCCCATGTTTTTAATGCTTGCCTGCTATTTCTTTTTTTTCCGTTAGCTTTTCCTAACGATCAAGATAAGAAACTTACTTAATGTATACTCATTAAATTTAAATGATAAGCCAGGAGTCCACAGAAATGGATTTGCAATTGTAATGTAATTTGCAGCAATGAGAACACTCTCACTTGAAGCACTATTGGTTATTTATATGAAGCACCTAATCAGAAATTTCAAAAATGACATTGCATTATTTAGTTTATTAACACCTCATACATATTTTGAACACGAAACACTTGCGATAACTACTCCAAATGAGATTCATGGACTCAGAATTGTTTGCTAAGGGATAAGATAGAACATTTCAATTGGTAGAGGAAATCACAGGCAGCTTGAGAATGAAAAGAGGAAAAAGTAACTGTTGTTATAGTTCATAACAGCTCTTAAGAAAATGATTAAGTTACAGGCTGCATGTTGGCTAACCATGCTCATTCAGCAGGAAAACAGCAAACATTGAATTTCAAATTGACAGTAGGGCTTCAAACCCCACATTAGGCTCTGGTGGTTTCTGGCACGCATTTTTTGCCATCATTAGGCACTAGGTGCAGTGGTTGGCAATGCTCTGCCAGGGGGAAGGGGGGCAGCCAGGCAAACTGCCTTGAAGCTCTGAGAACTGGTTTGGAATCTGATCTGTGATGAGTTGGTCTGGTCTGTGTGCAGGCAGCCTGCAGTGTAACTAGCTGTCAGCCTCTCAGGCAGAGGACAGAGCCATAGTCAGCTGGTTTCCACTGGCCATCCAGAAGACACAGAGCAAAGTGCAGAGCTCCAGGAGATGTGTTAGACTTCAAGAAAACCCAAACCTAAACCCCTCACCCCCACAACTGGGAGTGACTAAATGAGAGAGCAGGAAAAGTTTTCAACCTAAAGATAAAGATGACCAATTCTCTAAAGTCACAAGGAGTTAGGAGCTGAAAATATGGAAGTGGAGTTTGAAATTTGATGAGAGAGAATTTTGTTAAGACCAAAAAAATGAAGCATACAAATGCAGCGTCTTTTGATTCTCCATCACTGACAGTTTTTAAGAACTAATTAGATAGAAGTTTTGTGGGCGTACAGAGCAAGGCATTGCTGAGCCTGCTCTGGCCAGGAGGGTAGACTATGTAACTTAAAGGAATCCCTTCTCTTTTTTAACTATATTATCAATCTAATTTTGATTTTGTTGTCACTGTTCTGCTCAGCCCAAATGAGGCGAAAAGACTTTGGGGCGTTTTCCTACTTTGCTTTGCTTTATTCTTTATCTAAACAAAAAAATGCTTTCTCTGTGTCTTGAAGGAGGCATGTTCCTAATGAACTGTGTCAGAGTTTTGGGATCTGTCAGCGGAAACAACCTAATATCAAAGGATAACTTTGAATCATGAGAATATGCATTTGTTCAAACACACAGGCCAGGTTTTGAAATGCATGCCCTGAACAGGTTCTGTATTATATGAAGATGTAGCTGGTTTGAAAGGAGACAATTAGTATTGGCAAAGACCCTCTTTCTCCCAGCTGGAGAGTGATATTTATGAGGAAATGGGAGTGAAGACGCTTAGGCTTTCTTCTTCCTATGTCTGTTTGCCAGTAAGTGAATTTTGGTGCACATATAACTGCTCTGAAGTTGGCAGCTACATCTGTCTATCCATATACTCTCTCAGCCATGGTCATCTCGGCGCTATGTGGGAGGATGTATGAGTGGGCTAGCAAAAAGCTATCTTTTATGATAATGAAGTGTAACAGCTTGGGAAAATGCCTTTCAGTGAAGCTGTCTGGACTGAAAACAAGCCAGGCACATCAAAGGAACTAAATCCCTGACAAGGGGTTTGAAAAATAGGTCTGGGCACGCAGAGGAACAAGAACCTGGCAAACATGGAAGGGAATGAAAGTCTAATGGATAACGTCCAAAAAAAAAAAAAATGTTTGAGAATGGACACCTCTTTCTAGAGTTCAGCTACTGCTTTACTGAATGCTTTCTCTTAGAAGGCTTTCAGAATGGATTTTTTTTTTCTGTCAACCATGCCTCCTACACAGCTGCCACTTTATTTATTTCTGGTTTTAATGAATCTCTTTGAAAATACCTTTTGAGAATTATACTGGTTTTGTATAGTTTGTCACCTGCAAGATAATAAAATCTTGTGTTGGGAAAAGTAATAAAGGATGAAGTCTTGGAGTTGGGAAGCTGGTATCTTTTTCTTTCTTGTTGTTTTCTTAGGAGACCTCAAAAAAGAGAGCTGGCATAAGTTGGCAAGGAAGCTGTTAGGAAGAAGTCCAGAAAGAGCAAGCAACCCTTTTTGAGAGGGTAGCTCTAGTAAAATCATCAAAGTTTTGGTCAAGGAGTTGAATTTAGCATCATTTTTGGGTAATACCATAGTGGGGTTTTTCTGTGAAAGTAGAAGTAATGCTTGAACTGCAAATACTCAGACAGTAGCAGTGCTATGAAGGAGAGATCTGAATATTCCTCACACCTCAAAAAGAAACATTAGAAATATATATATACACACACACACTCCAGAAGGCTTGGTTTGAAATCTCTATTTCTTTTGCTTGTGCTGGTTCTGGGGAAATGGGTAAAAAGAGTATGTGAAAAACAAACATGTTAGAAAGCTGCCTTGGTGTGTTATTTGCAGTAGTTCTGGCTGCAGAGAAGCAACCAGGAAAACTTCATTGTTCTTAATTCAGTGTATTTAGCTGAGCTTCTGTGTAGATCCGCAAGCCCTCCTCTTGCCAGCAGTGTATGGTGTGCTTATGTGAGAGGGCTTTGTACTTAATCAGTTAAGGCAACATGATTCAAATCCAGTGTTCTGAGATTGTAAATCTTTCTTTTCTTTATGCTTATTGCTTCCCACCCCCCCCCCCCCCCCCCCCCCCAGTCATACCCTGTTCTTTTCAGCCAGTAGTTTTTCATTCATACTCATTCCATTATAAAAGTATCTTCGGCAACTTTCCAGAAATCTACATTTTAGATGTTTTTTGGCAGTGCTTATTAGTGCTGATTTCTCCAGCAGGTCCCTTTCTTCTATCCTGTATCAGTAGTAATTTCTAATACCTAACTGTTACTGGGCACTTGGCCAAAGCTTCTTTTGGTCCCATTTAGTGACCTGGGTCTCACCTCTGAAGGCAGTACAAGCTGTGGGGCTCAGAAGCTGTGAAAAATGAGGACAAAATTAGGTTGCTTGGACATAGTCTTCTTAGGCTTTTATCTGCAAAAAGAATTTCAATTTTGTCTCAAAAAAAAAAACCCCTTGCAGTGACTTCTCTTTCTGCCTACGGTCCATTTTGTAGCTGCGGTGCCAGGCGAGGCACCAGCAGATCTGTGAATACTCCCCTGCCCTCTCTAGGTCACTGGCAGCCCAGTAACTTGTGATTTTCAGTCCCTCTCTAATGGATTCTTACCCAGTTAATTGCAAAGGGCCATTTGCCTGGACCACAGCCAGAATGTGAAGCTGTCAGTAAACCACTTTTCTGTATGTATCTGAACTTTTTGCTCCCAAAAGGTGAGAACTGTGAAGTTTGCTGTTCATCCACAGAGCAGATGGTAGCAGTGCCAATTTCTATAGGACGAATTTGCATGAACCCTGACGTGGAGGATCGGTCCTTTGGAATGAAAGGTTAATTAAATGTCTTGTGCTTTTGAGTCCTACATTTTTTCCAACGCTAATGCTGATTTAGTCTCACAGCAAATTCAAATGAAGCCAGCTTGCCTGCAGCAGCACTTACCATGTATCTCCATTATCTTTCAAAAGTCTAAGAGTCAGACTCTGCAATTCAGCTAGACCTAATTTATTCTATTTCCTAGTGAAAAGTAGCCTTCAAGTTTGAAATATTCACCTTTGGGCTGGCAGAGCTACTACAGAAGCGTATCTTGGGTCTGCAAAAAACCTTTTTGTATATAATTTTTGGTTTGAAAATGGAGAAGAAAAGCATAGTAGAACTGTGTTCAGTTGTATTTATTCTCATAGTAAGATAGTATTTTGGAGAGAGGAGACTGAGCTGCTACTCCCTACAATTTGTTTTTCACTTCAACACAGTGGTTTGCCGAGGCTTCTGATAGGAGCATAAATGTTGGTTAAGTTTTCAGCATTAAGTCTTTGAAAGACTTGTGGTAGACTCCCAGACTTTCCTGGGATTGGGAGTATGGGGACACAGCTTAGAAATCTGACCATTTTCCTTCTGGAAATCTTGGGAAGGTTTTGCTCTGACATAACCAAAAGAGAAGTAGGTTTCTAAACCCTAATTTTTGGTGTAAGTCACAGCCCTTTGCATCCTCTTTGTTTTTAGAGGGAGGTTGGTCTTAGGCGGGGTGGTGGCTCATCTCCAGATGGTTGCAAGAGGTTTTGTCTTTTCCCTGCTTACACTCCCATCTCCATTGTACTGAGGGGACTGAACTGTTTGTGTTTCCCTACAGCCATACCTCTTGTTCTTAAGTTTCCAAACAGCTCTTACAATAGGAGTACCAGGAAAGTCAATAGCTGAATTACAGTTTAGGGATGGCTAATGAAGTCCTAATTGGGAATTTAATAGCTATTGCATTTCCCTATTGGAATAGGTTGGTTTTCAGTCTAGAAACCTTTGTGTTTCAGAAGTTGCTCACAAAAGCATTAACTTCTTTGTAAAATATGTAAAATATTAACTGACTGTCTTCCTTGGAGTACATTTCCCTTTGCAGAAAAAGGAAACTTGGAGCTTCAAAAGTACAGTTAATATGTAGTGGGGAAAGAGTTTCTAAATATTTTGACTATTAGCTAGAATACTAGAAAAATGGGTAGAAATATTGACCATGTTTGCATCTCCTCTATGCCTCTTCATAATCCCTTTTGTAAACACAGTTTCTTCTGTGTGAAAGGTGATTAAACACAAATTTTGATATAGTACAAAGCTCTGTATAGGCAAAACATGATTTTGACAAGTAGAAATCATTTCCAAGGGTCACATCACACAATCAAGAACAGCATCAATCTAGTCTGAGTTTGATGACAGTGCAAGGACTGAATACTTGAGTTGATAAAGCACAGGTAGTTTTGGCAGAGAGAGTAAATCAATTACATGGATTGTTATCACAGCATTTCTGTATGGCTGCTCTGTTCGTAAAATCACCATAGAATTTATTTAATGATGTGTATTTAGGGAAAGACATTTTCTTTTTGCCTGCAATATTATATAAGGTTGCCTACATCAAGGTTGGAGAAGCTAGAAAAAAAGAAGCTGTTGTGAGTTTGCTAAATTAACTTATTTAAGAGTTCAAAGCAAGCAATTAATGTGCAATACACACAGAATCTTAGATTAATCAATAAGAGGAGATAGATAGTGAGCAGAATGTTTCCTGCTGCCAGAATTAAGCAATACAGATACTTTAGTGTGAGTTTGCTGCTAGAACACCCAACAATTTCTAGTTGGTACTGGATGTTGAAAATTAACACAATAATTAACAATCATATATCAAATTGTTACTTTGTATTTATTGGGGCAACTGATGCCATTTAGTTGCATTATTAATCTATATAATGCAGATACAGCCCATTGTAATCTGAAAAATCTGTTAATTATATTTACATGATATAATAGTTTTTCCTTAGGGACTTGTGCATTTAAATAACTCAAAAGTTTAGACTCCTAATGGCTACCAGAGCTGGAGGCTCAAAAAGAAGCAGCTAAAGAGCAATCCACTAATCCTTCAAACTGGGGAGTTAGAAAAAAGCTTGCAGATTTCTGTGTTCATAAAAATAGATCAGATTGCCCTCCATGCAAAGAACTTTCAGATATATATTGTCTTCTGTTTTGATTCAAATTAGCCCATGACAGACTTAAGACATCTTATGAATATGTATATGGCAAGTGTCAGGAGGCTGGAGCCAGGCTCTTCTCTGTGATGTCGAGCGATAGGACAGGGGACAATGGGTGTGAGCTGGAGCAGAAGAGGTTCCACAGAAACATAAGGAAAAACTTTTTCAGTGTGAGGGTGACAGAGCCTGGAACAGGCTGCCAAGGGAGGTTGTGGAGTCTCCTTCTCTGGAGACATCCCAAACCCTTCGGGATCTGTTCCTGTGTGACCTGGTCTAGGTGATCCTTCTCTGGCAGGGGGGTAGGACTCCATCTCTTGAGGTCCCTTGCAACCCTTAACATGATTCTGTGATTCTGTGTTAGAAAGTGCTCTGCGTGCAGGATGAAGATTCATAGAATCATAGACTGGTAGGGGTTGGAAGGGATGTCTGGAGATCATTG
This sequence comes from Todiramphus chloris collaris, assembly GCA_025345505.1. NCBI lineage: Eukaryota > Metazoa > Chordata > Aves > Coraciiformes > Alcedinidae > Todiramphus > Todiramphus chloris. The sequence goes on from JANVCC010000040.1 coordinate 14,181,949, forward strand.
AGTCCAACCCCCCTGCCAGAGCAGGAACACCCAGGGCAGCCCACACGCGAACAGATCCAGAAGGGGATGGAAAGTCTCCAGAGAAGGAGACTCCACAACCTCTCTGGGCAGCCTGGGCCAGGCTCTGTCTCTCTCACAGGGAAGAAGTTTCTCCTCCTGTTGAGGTGGCACTTCCTGTGTTTCCCCTTGCTACCAGTGCCTCTTGTCCTATCCCAGGGCACCACTGACAAGAGCCTGGCCCCTTCTCCTTGACACCCACCGTGCAGAGATTGTAACCATTCATAAGATCCCCTCTCAGGCTTCTCTTCTCCGGGCTGAACAGCCCCAGGGCTCTCAGCCTTTCCTCAGCAGAGAGATGTTCCAGTCTCTTTCAGTATCTTTGTAGCCTCTGTTGGACTCTCTCCAGTATTTCCCTGTCCCTCTTGAACTGGGGAGCCCAGAACTGGACCCACTACTTGAGAGGTGGTCTCACTGAGGCAGAGTAGAGGGGGAGGAGAACCTCCCTTGATGTTCTGCCCACACTCTATGCACCTCAGGATGCTAATGGCCTGCCTGGGCACATGTGCACATTGCTGTCCCATCCTCACAGTTCTGCTTAAGCCAGAGACCTTGGAGTAGAAAGGTGTGCAGAGTCAGGCTGCTTTGCATTTAGGACCATTAAATTAAAATACAATGGAGCAGTGGTTATGATCTGCTGACACGCTGCTCGAGAGAGAACTGAAACCAAATATGTCTGCAATGGTAGAAACTGATGTCAAAGCTTCAGGGAGTTGTGGCAGTATAGAGAGAAAGACGTAAAGCAAAACCACAGTGTGATCTTGGGGTGTGTGGAACTATCGTTGTCAAAACGCTGCTTCATAGATCTGCGAGAGAAAACAGTATTTGAGACAGTGGTGGGTAACGTGAGGATTCCTCCTGCTTGCAGGAGGTCGGCACCCCACAGCAATGAATACCATAGTGCAGTGTCTTTTCCCGGGGGGGAAACTTGCCATCCAATCTCAGGCAACAGCTATGGTAGGTTAAGAAGACAGAGCCATCAAAAGGGCTGGTCTCGCCACCTCTCCACTCCCCGGCGGTATTTTAGCACCCACGCTGTCAAGTGGAGAGGCAACCAACAAGACCTAAAACTTGGAAAGCAAACAAAATCACTGCAGACAAAAAAAGTTGGCTCAAGACAGCTCAGCTCTTACCCCATATGGACAAAGTACACAACTAATGCTCCACTGCATCTTCCAAGGTGATTTTGAGTAGAACACTGATCAGGGATTTGGGCTGGTGACCGTATGATATCACCCGATCTGATTTTTTACTCTTAGTCAGATTTACATAATTCCCTTGTGACCAAGGTTACCTGCAGGCTTGGAGTGCACCATACACAGGTCTGGTAGGAGCCTAACTTGGGGTGGAAGTGGGAACTCTCAGGTTTCCAGGCATTGTGACGGGCTCCTGTTGTGGTCTGACCTATGTGGGAGCTCCTCGTAGTTCTTACGTGTTGAGGTGCAAGGCTCTGCAGCACATGGCCTTCAAGGTACTTCCTCTATAGATCTGCACATTCAGACACGTGGTGTCCTAATGGGCTTTTATCCCCCCCAAAAGTTTTGTTTGCCCTTCTTCCCCACTCCCGCAAACGTCATTCGAGCTCGTTAGGACTTGAAGGTACCGAGGAAAGGGAGATGAACTTGCACTGCATAATTGAGATCGTTGTGAGTAATTTTGAAGACTTAGAGTGTGTAATTCTTTACTCCATGAGTAGTCCCAGAGAAAATTACAAGGGCTGCAGAATCTGGTAAAAACCACTGATTTTTTTCAGAAGCATTTGCAGAAAATATTAACTGCTCCTCTGTGAGGATAACAAGAGTCTACACGTATTTTTAATTAAACTGAAAACTTCCACGTTTGCATAATAGGCTGCTTTGCTTGCTTGCTGGCAGATTCTCTTTGCTCTTTTTAATTATTTCTGTTTCTTATGCAAGAATTGTCTTCGCACCTTCTTTTTCCTCCCTCTAAGCAGTTTGTTGTTTTCACAGTTTGATCTTCACTGACAGCTTTCTTTGCTGTGTTTTTGGTGCATAAAGAGCAAAACATATATTTCGGTCTTGGGGACTTTCATTTTAGATTAGGAGAGCTGAAATACAAAGTGAGAACAAATATAAAATCTTCATGAGAGAGATAGCAAAGAATCTGTAAGATCTGCAGTTTAAAAACCCCTGTAAAACCTTTCATCTTTAATCCTCTTATAATGCTGTCACTGGCTGACAAGCAGGTGGAGAGGCTTTCCATTTTATGGCAAAGAAAGGACAGATTTGTGATTAAGGCATAGATTGGGTCTCAAAGGATTCCGGTTCAGTTTACAGCTTTTGATAGCAACTTCGTACAGGTGTCGGTTTAGGCTCCCCATCGCCTCTCTCCTTGCTTTCTTTTCCTCTTCTCTAACGATAGCATTCCTCCTCCTCTTCAGAGGCTGGCATCTCAAAAGCGCTGTCTCTTGCACCAGAACTGTTAACTGCTCTAATCTGAAATTTAGGCCTGCCAATGTTACTCAGCAGCTCCCGTTTGGGGATGTAGGTGCGAACGTGCCTATCCCTGTGGGAAGCCAGGGGAAGTTCCCATTCGCTTGCCGAGCGGGTGCCGAAGAAGGAAACCGTACAGTGGTTTTCAGGGAAGTTAAAATGTGCTAACCGAGTTGGCATCGTACAGACGATGAGCACATTGCAGTGATGTGAGAAGGATGGAGGCTTGTTTATATTTCAGTGTGGTGCTGACTCTGAGCTACAAGCACGAATGAATTGTTATCTTTTTGATGCCGCTCAGACAGCAGCGGCTATTTCAAGGCCAACTTCAGGAGCATTTGAAATGCATATCAACATTTTAAAGCACTCTTATTGGAAGCTATTAATTTTTTACTCATGTTTTCTGACTTAAAGGCCATTTATTTTGAGGTTCATATTTAGTTGTGGAGGCTTTATGTCTCATCTGACTCCTTGCCATTTAACTCCTCATGAAATCAGGTTCCTTTTCTGCTAAGAGTAATAGGCCTTGCTTTATTTTTGTCTGATTTTTGTGCCTTGGGAAGCCATGTGAGCACTCGCATGGTATTTGGTTTTCCAGACTTACAGTATCAGTCAAGTGAAGATTTCTGCCCCAGTAAATCATAGAATCATAGAAGGGTTTGAGCTGGAGTCCTTAAAGCTCATTCAGTTCCAACCCCCTTGCCATGGACAGGGACACCTCCCCCTAGACCACGTTTCTCAAAGCCCCATCCATAAGTGAATTTGTGATGGCTTGGCAAACACTTTTTCCCTCCTTAGGAAACTAACAAGTTGGGTTTTAATTATACATTATGTAGCCTTAAATTGCTCCCTGAAAACCATCTGATACCACTTCCTTATGGGTTTGGTATCTATAGGAAAAGAGCTGTGGCTCAGGCTGGTTTTTCACTTCAGCAAGAGTCTGTAAAATAGGCTCAGGAGGGAAAGAATCAACCAAAAGACTGGAAAAAGAGAAGCAAATGAAAAGAAAATAGCTATTTCATTTATCAGTTCCTCCAAAAGCAGTGCCATCAGAAAGGTTCTTGGTCAGAAGAACTGCTGACAGCGTGAACCATTTCAGCTGCTTCTTGCAAGTCTATAGAAGAACATAGGAGGAAAGTTCTGTGCAGCTGTCCAAAATTGCTGCAGTTGCAATAGGTCTGTCTGATCTCTTTCCAGCTTCCTCACATTGAGTCCATTAACTTCACCTGCAGTTTCAGATTTTTCAGAGTTGAAATGGAATCGTAAATTTGGATGAAGCTGTGAGGATGGTGATTTATGGGACAGAAGCATTATACATGCAGGAAAGATCCAGAGATGCTAGATCAGCAGGAAAGCTATCAAATCCAGGGGAATATTTAGTGAAGGCAAAGGAATTGGAAAGAGCAAGAGGAAAATGCCTTTTTCTACAAGAAATCTCACTGTGGCAGCAAATTAAAGAGAACTGATACAAGCAGAATGAGAAGCAGAAAACCCTGTGAAATCTCAGTAGATTTGTGAGATCATAAAATTGCTGAAATTGTCAGTCTAGTCTTTCACTTCTAGTCTTATGGGAAATGCTGAAATGAATTCTGAGAATATATGAATATGCCTTTTTTTGTCAATACAAACATATAATTTTTTTTTCCTACTAAAAGCATGGTAAATTTACATGTTTGGATTCTTTTTTCTTCTTTAACACAGCAAATTACCCAGTTATGCTAAATCTCTAGCAGGTCTGTCTGAAATTCAAGCCATTTATAGCCTCAGCTAGTATTTTTATAAGCATCTTGTAAACACAGTAGTTGGATAGATATCTCGATGTGCTTGTGTCTCATTTTAGGAATTAATGAGAAGTCTTAGTTTGGAGGATTTTTTGGGAGGGTTTTTTTTTGTTGTTGTTTTGTTTGTTTGGCCTTTCTTTTTGCTTTTTTTTTTTTCCTTCTTCCTGTGGGTAAATTAAGATTAGACTTCTCAGAGCAAAATGATGGAATCTATAGGTATACTTATAGCATATATCTGAAAACAGTAAGGAGAGTGCTGACTAGTGAAACCTCATCAGGTACGGTTAGGCCAGTGTCAGAGAGCACGTGTCTGATGGAAAGGTCAATGTTTCCAATGTTTTTTATAGTGGTTGGATTAAAGCTGTATAGATCTTTTCTCATTTCTTATTTTCCCTTTTCTCGTTTTGATAATCACTATGAATTTTATCTGATTGAGAAATGAGAAACTAAGAATGAGAAATTATTGTCTAGTCTTATCATACTGTTTGGTTTCTTTTTTTTTTGTTTTCTCCTCTACAAGCAAGGCAACCTTTTTTTTTTTTTTATGTTTTTCTGAATTAATTGAATATTCTGGAATGGATTATTCAAGTTGATCTGTTGACTTGCAACAAAGCTTTTGGTTCAAGTCTGTTATTCAAGATCTTTCAAATGTGATGAACTTTCTTCTCCATATGCAACAGATACATTTTTCATTGTAAATCTTGCTTTCAAGAAGAAAAACACAATAACGTGTTTCAATCAGTCCTGCTGGTCAAGGGGAAGGGATTTGAAAGGGCAGTAGAAGCTGCCAAATCCAACAATTGGTTACAGGACTGATGCCACAGCCAGGGTTTGGCTACTGAGATCGTGGGACTCACTTTGAGAAGCTGGGTGCTTATGGGGCCCATCTGTCAGAGCAGAAGAAGAGCATCTTCAAGTCAAAGGCTTGCCAAGCTGCTGAAGAGAGCTCTAAACTAAGTTGCCAGGAGAGGGGAACTTCAATCCATCCCACGCCTGCTACTTTGATGCCAGTGCCAGCAATAGATGTCCAGAGCCTGGAGAGGGACCAGAGGTCAGCAGGGAAGCATTACAAAGGAATTCCAGCCACTTCAGCCAGTAAGTCAGCTTCACTGGGGGCCCAACTTAAATGCCTCTTTACAAGCACAAGTAGCACAGTGAATAAACAAGAGACTATGGGCTATGATTTTATTGGCACCGTGGAGATGTGGTAGGATGGCTGCTATGACTGGAGTGTTGGAATGGAATGCTACAAGCTCTTTAGGAAGGACAGGCAGGGGAGATGAGGAGGGGGTGTTGCCCTCTATGCCAGTGACCAGCTGGAGTGCACAGAGCTCTTTCTGGGGCAGGATTAAAGAGAGGGCAGGAATAGGTGACATTACAGTGGTGGTCTACCACAGGCCACCTCACCAGGAAGACCAAGTGGATGAGATGATCTATAAAGAGACAGAAGTAGCCTCACCTTCATGAGCACTGATGCTCATGGGGGATTCCAGCACCCTGATAGCTCTTGGAGGGACAGCACAGCAGGTTGTAAGAAGTCCAGGAGGTTCCTGGAATGCACTGATTGTAATCTCCCTCTCCAAGTAACATAGGAGCCAATGAGGAGAGGTGGCATGCTGGACCTTATTCTCACCAACAAGGAGGGGCTTGTGGGTAATTTGAAACTCAAAGACAGCCTTGGATGCAGCAATCATGAAACGGTAGAGTTCAAGATCCCTAGGCAGCAAGGAGGACACAGCAAACTCCCTGCCCTGGATTTCAGGAGGGCAGACTGGGACCTCTTCAGGGATCTGGAGGGAAGAGGAGCCCAAGGCAGCTGGTTAGTATTCAAGGATCACCTCTCTTGAGCTAAGGAACGATGAATCCCAACAAAGAGCATGTCAGGCAAAAACACCAGGAGGCCCGCATGGCTGAACAAGGAGCTCCTGGACAAGCTCAAACACCAAAAGGAAGCCTACAGAGTGGAAGCAAGTACAGGGGGGCTGGGAGGAATACAGAGGAATTGTCCAAGTAGCCAGGGATCAGGTTAGGAATGCCAAAGCCCTGATAGAATTAAATCTGACTGGGGATATCAAGGTCAGCAAGAAAAATTCTGTAGCCTAGAGAAGAGAAGGCTTCAGGGAGACATTACAGCAGGGCCTACAGGAAAGATGGTGAGGAACTTGGGGAGTGTGGCAATAGGATGAGGGGGAATGGTTTTAAACTGAAAGAGGGTAGATTTCAATTGGACATTAGGAAGAAATTCCTCACTGTGAGAGTGGTGAGGCACTGGCACAGGTTGCCCAGAGAAGCTGGTGATGCCCCATCCCTGGAAGTGATTTCAGGGCCAGGCTGGATGGGGCTGTGAGCAACCTGCTCTAGTGGGAGGTGTCCCTGCCTGTGGCAAGGGAGTTAGAACCAGAAGATCTTTAAGGTCCCTTCCAGCCCAAACCATTCTATGGTTCTGTGAATGTATAAGTAGGAAGTATAAATCTTTCAATTTGCAGAATCCTAGATAAGGAGGGAGAGTGCATTGGGTTTTAATTTTTATAGATGGAACAATAGGTCTCTCATGGGTATAATAAACTGATTTATCTGTGAAGCTTTTCAGAAGATTTAATTAAATTCTCTTTGCAAAGCAACTAAAATTTTGTTTGAAACCCAACAATTGCATTTTAAAATGTCACTTTTCCCCCTGGGCTGTAATTAAGTTTCATTGAGATGGCTCCCTTTATATTCTTACTTTTCTTCTGTTCATACTTACTACTGGATTCTACCTTGGATCCTTCAGCTAAAACTAGCAGGCTGCTGCAGGAGCCCAAGAACAGACTTTATTTTTCATTAAGTCTTGAACCTAGCTATTCATTTCCAAATCACATTAACTTCCTGCCACAACATCACCAAAATCTGCTTCTTCGTGCAGATGGAGTCTGAACCCTAAACGTGGTCTGCTCAGTTCAGAGAACTGCACCCTTTGTTGTTCTGCCCTTGACAAACACATTTTTTATGGATTGTATTGCCTCTTGAGTTCCTCTTCTCAGCTTGTTGCTTTGGGCTGCCTCTTTAGTAGATTGATGTATATAATTCTTCCATAATTCCACACATTCTTTTGTTTGAGTCAGTTCTCAGCTGCAGCTGGATAGAGCAAATCAGCTCAATACTGGTTTCAGCCTCTGTGTAACAGTCATGCCTTAGTTTCATTCTTCAGCTGCCAGTTTTTGCCACAAAAACTTTACTTAGTTCTGCCCTCCTCTGTAGTGTGAGAAATGCTTCAGCAAACCTGGAAGAATCTTTGCTTATCCTCCTTCAGATTCCAGTTTACAGCTCCTCTCCCCCGCAATCCTGCAAACCCAGATTTTGTGGAAAGGCAGGTAATCTAAAACCAGATTCTCCCAGTTCTTTTTTTGGTTCCATGCACAGGAATTCTATCTGCCAAAATTTGTGCAGCTTTCTTGCTCCATTTCTGACGTTATTCATTTGGTTGAGTGTTTTGTAAGTATTCTTTATCCTTTTTCTACCTGTGTGTGTGGGCTGCAGGGCTGTGGGGCCACAGGAGAGAGGAGACCCAAATATTTAGACCTCCAAAATATTCCCATTGCTGCTAGAGCTGTGTCATCAAAATTACAGAATTATTATTATTATGACAAATCCATTCATGTTAAATGGATTCACGTGACAGGGGGAAAATGAGGTAGAAATGAGTGGATAAAAAAAAAGACCTCTTGCTTCCTCCCTATCCTTTTTTGTGGTGTGTGTGTGTATATTCTGTGCTGGGAACTGCACCTTTAGGAGCTGCAGCATTTTGTGTTGTACAGAGTCTAAAATGAATACTGGCCGATTAAAATGCAATCTTCGGTGCGTGCCTCATACTGAAAGTAGGAGAACTCTTGTTTTGTCACGTTCTCTCTCTCAGTACCAGCTCTTTATTTTCAAATTGGGGCTTGTAAAAGTTACAAATGTCTAAACTGTTCCAAATGCTTTGAGTGTGTTCCCTTCTGCTAGGTGTATATGACAGAATTCCTGGAACAATGCCTTGGCTCAGTCAGGACATCTGCATACTCTTGGAATGTCAGAAGCAAGTCAATATTTGTGCCACTAGTGTATGCCTGACAAAATTCTTCCTGACCATCCTCTCACATATCCCTGAGCAGTCATAGCTGTCTGAGATGGGAGGAGCTTGAAAACCTTTCAGACAGGCTGTTGCAGCAGGGGGGAGTTTCCTCTCTAGAATGTACCTGGGAGAGTTAGTGTGTATAGCTTATATATTCCTGTAGTATTTTACAGAATATGTATGTGCAAATATGTGTCTGTAAATAGGCTTCTGTACCATTCTCTACTGGATAACAATACCCAGCATGCCCAAATGCGATTTTGCTTGCTGTTTTTTTTGCTGTGGGGCAGGCTGGCTTTCCAGTACAAAGGCCACTTTTTGATTATGCTGAATACCTGATACAGTCTCTCATTAGAGGAACTCTAGACTTTTTTTTTTAGTTAGCACTAGATGGCACTTAGGTGACATTTCTCACTGGGAATTACATGTTTCTTCATGAATTGGCCTTTTGAATCTCATATATTTTCCCCAGGAGGAAATGACAAATGACCTAAATAAGAGTGTCAGGGAGCAGGGTGTTTGGTGATGACTGAAGACTTAATTAATTTACTTCGTGTAGCGATCCATGGCAAGAAAAGTTTGTTCCATAATTGCAGGTGTGGCACACTGCTCCACTTCGTGTAGGTTGCACTACTGCAACTGGGAGAAATCAATCCTTAACCCCTCCCTTGCTGGAGGGAGGCCAGGAGGGAGCTGATGGTTCTGTCCTCACGGTGACACCTGATTCTGCAGTGTCTTCAGGCTTTCTGTAGGAACGTGTTGTCCGATGGCCAAACCAGAGTCAAGTGCCTACTGTGACCAAATCTTTTAATTTCACACGCCTTGCCCCCCAAAAATTTGAACATGTTACCTGGAATGCACTGGGACTGAGGGAATTAAAGGGCTGGTTTGGACCAAGATTCATAATGATCTGTATAAAATCTATTTGGTAGCAGGGAAAAGACCCAGATAAAAATGTAAACCTTTGATGTATAATGGCAGCCACTCTTATTAAGTCCAAAGAACTAACAGAAAGCTGTCAAATCATTGACCACTGCATAAAAAAAAAAAAAAGAAGAAAAAAGCAATCTGTCTGGCACCGTCGGAAACAGATTACTGTGTGAAAGATGATTGACACATTCAGGGAGTGGAGCCACTCTCTGAGTAGATAAGGAAAGGTTATTTCTCTTCATTAGGGTACTTCCAATTCAGTGATTCTCATTTATTTACTTATTTTCAAGAAGAAATGGCTTTAAAGATTTCATCTCCATCCTTGCAAGTTAGACGGGTGAGCCGTTGGCCTGCAAACGAGGAGATGCAGAGGGTTATGAGGTTTCTAAGCACGTTCAGGCAACTGATGAATCAAACTAGTCAAGCGGTCCAGTCCTTGCAGCATGGTTTTAACAAACTACTCACCAGACGACTGGAACTGAGTGCAGCAGTTTTATTGAAAAAGTCCACAGGTATGTGCAATTCCTTTATTAAAATGTTTTCAAATACATCGGACGAGGAGCAATTGATGACCAATAGTTATTCCTTTTTTATACTTTTTTTTGTTTTGTTTTTATTTCCAAAACTATACAAACATTGGAAAACTTGCCTTTTCCTACATTTTAGCTATTAAGAATTCTGTAATAAGTTTTATATATCTACCTTTTCAATCTGCAAGCCCAGTTTTCCTGGAGGTGACATTTTACGTCTTTGACAATTAAAAAAAAAAAAAGGTCAGTCGTATTTACATGTGCTTAAGGTTGCATAACTGAGCATCATACAGGTTCTGAAAACCAGTGGATAAATGTTTTCAAGATTCACCCAGGTGGGTTGAAGGTTTTAAATACAGATTAACTGCGTACGTGTGATTTTTGTAGCTGAGACACCCTTTGTTCCCTTTTCTTTTCAAGGCTATCTATAAACTGCGTGCTAGCCACGGCAGAGGTTTGGTTTAGTAAAGGTACTCACCGAGTGAAAAGCAGCGCTGACAACAACTAGTGCTGATCAAAGACGTGAATGGGCAGAGAATTGTGTGTGTATATATAATACAAAATGAACTTGAAGCTCTGAACGTAAAAATAATGTCTAGAAGAAAAGCTATTTCTTGGGCTGGATTAAAGAATAAAAAAAGGAAACCCAACAACGCAAACGCTTGACTGAGGAAAAAAGTAGAGCTCAACATGGGAAAAGAACAACAGTAGCACGTGGATTAAATTTGAAAGCTGATCTTGCAATGTATAATTACTGGAAATTCAGTTGAAATATAGCAACATTAGCGATGGAAAATGAAGGCTACAAGTGCAGCAGACATATAGAGTATACTTTATGAACTATTATATTGGCCAGACAGATTTGTCTACATGGTATTTATTTGAATCCTTAAGGCTTCTCTAATGTCTTACATGAAAGTGCTGTCTGCTTGGGTCTTCCATGCATGAGGGAAAGGGGTAATTTTTCAAGGAAAAAAAAAAAAATTGTCCACATTTCAATTACAATAGCACATCCAGAGACACAAAATAAAAGACAGAACTTTATAGTACCTTTGCTTCATTTATTTTGGCCCCCAAAAGATGCATGCACTAGACTTTATGTACTACAAGGTATTGAAGTATTTACAGCATTGTACATGTGCTCTTAAAGGGATGGCAAAGGGAAAAGTCTATTTTTATCTCGGTGGGAGTAGAAGTTAACTTTCCTAGCTTAATAATACCTAATCAAAGTGAGAGATGACTCTTCCAAAAAGAAAAGCCCACAGAGAGTAAAGCTATAGCATAATTATAGCCAATGTTAACAAACTGTACAGCACTTTACCTGGGAATTCCTCTCTTTCTCCCTCCCGGTGCCACCTCCCAAGTGATGTTGCCATGCTCCCTTGGCCCCGTCTGCTCAGTTTCTCTCTATTCCAGCAGGTACAGCTGTATATTACCTCTTTAGATGATTAATTTTTTTACTGATTTCGAATTGTTTCAGCATGTTGAATGGCTATTTAATTCACAACAACCTGATGGAAATTTTTGGACAAACGATATGATTGCTGTTTACCGGGGTATGGCACTAGAGAATTCAGACCACTATAAAGAGTGTCATAAATACTTCAAGTGGACTTAGGAAACCATCTCTCTAAGCAATTCAGTGAGTAAGGCTCGTATCACCCGTTTCCTTCTGCCCTTAAAGGTAAAGGTATGATACCCAATACACCAGGTTGAACAAACAGAAGGCGGTTGGGAAGAAGATGCGGGCGTAGGAGTCCATTTTGGCGATGCGGATGTGTATCCTGCCGTGCCTCCACGCGCCCGTCCGGCAATCCTCGAAGCAGCAGAAAAAACTGGCGCAGTCCTTGCCATCCAGACACTCGTACCCGTATTCTTCATCCCTTTCTTGGAGGTGTGTGGCATTGTTCATTTGAATAGTAGCCGATCGAGGCCGGATGTCGATGGTAGGCGCCTAGAGTGGAGCGGCAGAGAAAGGAAAGGGTGGCAGGAGGGAGAGAGCGTTATTATCCCAGGGAGATGGGCACCACTGGTCAACACGTGAATGATGGCTCTGCATGGGGCATGTGGGAAATTGCTGAGGAGTTCTAATGGTAATGCTCATTCTAATATTCTAATGGTAATATTGAATAGTTCTAATAGTTCTAATCTATTGCTAATGACTGTTAATAACTTATATTGCTAATACTGAATAGTTCTAATGGTAAGGTTACCTTGAACTTACTAAAATCTGTTGCATCATATACTTAAACTTTACAGGAAAGCAGCACAAATCAGTATGAAGTTAACACCTATGAACAATCATAGAATCATAGAATTGTCAGGGTTGGAAGGGACCTGAAAGATCATCCAGTTCCAACCCCCCTGCCTCCCACTAGAGCAGGTTGCTCAGAGCCCCATCCAGCCTGGCCTTAAACACTTCCAGGGATGGGGCTTCCACCACCTCTCTGGGCAACCTGTGCCAGGATCTCACAGTTAGCTTTAAAGCCAAGCTAAGTAAACAGTAGAGGTTAAAAGAAACATTCAGGAATGTAATTGTTGGTATTTTGGATTTCTTTTGTGGTTTATATTTTGCATAGCTGCTTCAGAGCTGGAGGAAATTGGTGTATTGTGCATGGAAAGAACTGAAATATTCAATTGGAAATGCAGGATTTTAATATAGGCCTGGTTTATATTGAGACAGGAGTAGAAATGCACAGAGGAAAAAAGGCAAAACTGTGTCTTTTTAATAAGGTTAGGAGAATCTTAATAAGACTCTCCTGTTGGTTGAGTAGCTGCAGTTCACCACCTACTAACATTCACCAGCTATCAATGTTCAATGTTCCAAGTTTTGTATAGCAGCTGTACATATATATACACACACACATCTATTTGGAATGAATTGAGCAAATTAAGCATTTTAAACACATTTGGACACTTGGCAAACACTAGGATGACAGGCATTGAAATTTTCTGCTGATAGTTATTAGGGTAAAACAACACTTCCCTAAGTATGTAACTGTATTGGGTTTTATTTTATGTGTTGGTTTGTGTCCCCCCCCCCCCCCCCCTTTTTTATGTATTTATGAAATCTCTGCATTTCTGAATGAAGATCAGGTTTAGGTGTGGTACATGGCTAGATATATTTTCTAATTTGCTAGGAGCGTGCTGATCCAGTGGCAGTATTAGAAAACCATACACATCTTAAACCCTTTCAAAACTCTGACTTGTTAGCACGAGGAACGGCGTTTGACTAATTGCCAATGACATTGAATTTTGTTCAGGTCAGCGTCAGAACAGATTTGGTTTTATAATTTAGAGTTAAATCACAAAGGTTAAAATGATGTTGTCATCTGAGTTCTAAAAGGGTGCGTGGCAGGTTTCTGGTGCAGATGGTGCAGTTGGATCCCATGGCAAACTGAGAAAGAGAGGAGCAGAAATGATTTAACATTGAACTCTCTTTATTCATGGGATCCAATAATGTTGGTCAGTAAGTTCAAGACCATAGTGAACCAGTGTTTGGGCTGCTGAATCAACTCTAAGAATTATTTAGAAATACATAACCATTCTACTGTAATTGGGAAGTTACCTTGAGTAAAATGCTTAGATGTCTCATTAAAAAACCCAACAAAACACCACTCTTTTGTAAACTCTAACAGTTAAATTCAGCAGTCGCATGCAGTGAATTTTCATTCCAAAAATCATTATACCTTGAAGGAAAACATCCGAAGAAGCTTTCATTTTGTAGACAGAAAAGAGAATCAGAGGGTTTTGTTTTAAATTAAAGAAAGGAAAGAAAGAAAGAGACAAAAATAATGTAAATTAAAAATATGTTTCTAAAACATAGTAAGTCAAAAAGAACTAAATTTATAGAAAGGTTGGGATATTAACAAGTTAAGCAAATATCTGACATATAAAACCCCCACATGTTTGACTTGTCGCTGTCTTGTAGCTACATCTGGGCCAAAGACATAAGATATCAAACTCCAGTTAGATCTTTCCATACTCCCAGAGGATTCCCATCTCTCATGCTGAACTGTTTTTAAAGAGACCATTCACAGTTTAGAAAACCACTCTTTAGAAGAACTTGGCTTTACCTGCAGACTGGGTCCTGAACACTCTACTTTTAATTTTTAAAAAATTATTAGGATCCTGGCAGTCATTTATAGCTGTTTGTCCTCAAATGCTCAGAGATAAGGAATGGAAAGAACAAGTAATCTGCTCTTATATGGATATCTTTAAGTGAAACAACTAAATTTGAGGTAGGTAATACTTTATTCCTTGAAATAGCTGCAAAAACCACACGTGCACACACAGAGACAGCCTTTTTTTTCTGCCCGGGGACAGGTCAAGAGGAATCAACTTTCTGTTGATCAGTAGAGAGGCCTATGACCAAATCCAGTGGCAGCATACCTAAAGTTCTGTGAGGTTTCTTCCTTTATACTCCTAGAGATGTTTTCCTGGATGTTTATCCACTACAGAGTACTTTTATTTATTTTTTTTTTTCCCCCTCTTCTTTTTTTTTTTCCCTTTCTTCATTTTGAGTCAGCTTCTCAACAGCTTTTAAAGTTGAGATTGTAGGAATAACAGCTAATGAAAGATCCTTGTTTTTCCTATATTCTCTTTTGTGCTTTATGCTATAACTAAAACATTCAAAAGCCCTTGAAGATTTTAGCAGAGCAAGTCCAAATGACTTCATTGTTTCTTAGATGCCTGAAATGGATTCCAAAATATGCTTGTTCTTCACATTTTAGTGGTTCTTTTCTTTTTTTTTTTTGTTTGTTTATTTGTTTTTTGTTTTATTTTAGACAAGCTACTTTTCCTTCTAGGTCTTTACACTAATTCTTTTCACCTCAGAGGTTCTAAAAGTCTAAACAAACTTTTCAGCTCAGTTGCAAAAGTCAAGGAGAAATCTGTCCTGGATGAAATGAGCAACAAACTTTTTCCCTATCTGGGAAAACCCCCAACCCCCTGCTGAAGGTATTTCCAGGATTTTTTTTTTTTTTTTTTTGTGGCTATGATATACATTTTTTAATTATTGTGTAGCATGCATCCATAAATAACACAGTAAACTTCTAGCCAAATCACTTTCTATGGGAGAGAAGTAAATAAAGAAGTTAAGAAATACAAGAAAAAGAAGATAAGGAAACAATGAAAAGGAAACAGATGCTTAAGGTGAAATTAAGAAAAGCACACACTGTAGTTTGAATATAAAAGTTTAACTGTAGTCCTGATAATGAGAAAAACAGAGTTATGTCAGTACTAAGGACATAAGTTAATGGCAGAGAATACTGCTAAAGCTAAGACAGAGAGAGGTGACAGTTCTTCCACAGAGGTCACAGCAATAGCTCTCTCCAGAACACAAATAATGGGTTTGGCGATAGCTGTGATTTGCAGAGCACTTTAGTTTAAAAGTAGCCTTATTCTAAGAAATTCATTTCTCTGGCATCCAGGACACCTTCATATGTGAACTTTTCATTCTCAAGGTGAATTATTGCATCGCTATTAGTACAAAGGAAGGATATATGTAATAGTAAAGTCGTAAAAGAAAGTACAAGGGATTTAAATGCTCTCTTAGAAAACCTAATTGAATTTTAGACCATGCTGGTGAAAAGATACGTACTGGATTTTTCTTCTTTTTGTCTTTATCTTTGCTTGGTTTTCTGTTGCTGACAAAGTAGTGCAAAGTTCCGTATTCCACCAGTGCAGAGAAAACAAAAATAAAGCAGACTGACACAAAAAGATCCATTGCTGTCACATAGGAGACTTTGGGAAGAGATTTACGAGCAATTGTACTCAGAGTGGTCATTGTCAGGACAGTTGTAATACCTGGTAGATAGACAGAAAACGACAGAAATACTATTACTTCAAGTAACAGACTGATTTTGCCAGTTCTCTCTCTGTGTTTTGAAGCGTGCCTGCAGTTCAGACATACAGCAAAGATGTGCAACAGCACGTCCCAGCAGCGAAACGTGGGTTCAGCGAGCTCCTCGAGGATTAGCGTGGGGTATGAAGCAGTTTTGCATGCTTCCTGCAGGTGCTGCTCTGCAGAACGCTTGGGTTAGGTGGGTTCTGGTTCTTAGAAATACAATTTCGGTTTTCAGTTTTGTAGTTTGCTTATAGGACCTTCATTTTTAATTGAGAAATGTAATTTTAGGGGTTTTGTACTCGAACTCTTAAACAGAGCTAGAGAGGAGAGAACTTGTGTCAGAGGGAGGAAGTCACAGTGGAGGATAAATATTGCCTTGCTTTGTTCTGCAAAGTAACCCCAAGACAAGTCTCAAACTTTCTGTGCTGTTGGGATAAGTTTTGCTGATTTTCAGCCCCAGTGTGATGATACCAGTGTCAGTGAGAGACACTCTGTTTGTGGGGGACCACTATATGAGGTACTAACTCATGACAATTCTGAAGAAAAGTGTGTAATCCAACAGGAACTTCAGGACAAAAATGTATAGATTTGTACATGTGCTACATAAAGAAAGGAAACGGTTTGCTTTATCTTGCCTAAAAGCATTTAGTTGTATGCAAAAGATGCTAGCCCCACACAAATTATCTGCTGATCGTTAGTTAAGTCATTTCTTGCATATAAAGCAGTAAGGGAGAGTCTCTTGGGGCTCTCAGCTGTAATATTGTGAGGTGAGATTTGTCTCTGGGCCAGACCAGTATCTCCTCTGGCCTTCAGAAGTGACTGTAGTCTATAACTGAGAAGTCCTGTGACATGCCTCACCATCCCTTCTCCTTTCAGAGCATTATTCCTTGTGCTGTAAAGAATATTAAAAATGCAACAGAACAGTTAAAATCCATCATGTTTATATGGCAGCTTTCATACCGCTGATTTTACCTCCTCAGTAGTAAAAACCAGACTAATTCTCAACAAGCGACCAGCCTGTTTTGTGTATCTAAGTAACATTTAAAAGAACAGCTTCATGCCTTTATAAATTTTATACTTCCTGAAAACAGGTTTTATAACTGCTTTTTAGAAAGGATGTGAAAAAGACAAGAAAATGCTTTAAGTTTTGTGTCGTGGGAGTCACTGGTCCTCTATTCCTGTGGTTTTTTTCAAGGGAGGTCTGGCATGAAAATGCTGTCCCTCACTTTGCACTCCAGTGCTCTGGGCTGTGGTTTTGTGAAGACGTGAAAATGCAGAAGAAAAAACTAAAATGATTCTCACTTGAGTGGATTTGCTGCAGCCGTTGAAAATGTGTTTAACTTCCTCTAGCTGAGTGTTTCTACTTGCCTCATTCTTACAGCTACGGCTGTTTTGCACAAGCAAGGGCGGGTTGGTTTCTTCTAGTTTATTGAAACTGGAACGGGTGCTAAAGGTGTGGAAATTGGTAATGCTGATTAATTTGCATGTCATGTTTTCACGTGTTGCATTTTAGATCCCACCAAATTTGGTTGCTTTTGTGGATTAGATTAGATTGTGGATGCCTAAAGTAGAAGTCGGGGTACTACGACTTCACATTAGATTGTGGGTGCCTAAAGTAGAAGTCAGGGTACTACGTTCTCCCCTTTTTACCACTACGGCACACAGCCAGCCGGGAAGATTGATTTCTTCTTGGCTTTTGTTTCAATTACACTGCTAGTCACCGTGGTGTGGAAGTAGAGCAAATAAAAGTGTTGCGTCCTTGCCTCTAATGCAGCAGTGTTCCCATCCTCTCCATGCTTACAGAAAACACTGTTGTCATCAGAAGAGATGAAAAAACATTTATTGTAGGCATTTTGTGATACTCGGAGTTAGGAAGAGATGCAAATATGGTTTAGGCTGTGTTAGTCTTTGGAAATGACCACATCCCTCTAAACAAGGAGAGCTCCTGTGAAATTGTCTCTCCTCTTACATTTACAAACTAGTGATCCTCAGAAGTGTCAATTAAACATCATAACATTTGAAATAAAGGCAGAATAAAAAGCAACTCACCCAGTGATGTTCTGGCTGGAACTGCATCCTTATTAATCCAGAAAGAGACCCAGGACAGCACAACAATAAGCGTGCAGGGAATGTAGGTCTGAATAGTGAAATAACCCATTCTTCTGCTCAGGTTAAAGTAGACAGACATGACTACGTAGTCTCCTGGGAAATAAAAGCATATTGAGATCGAATGGTATGTTAAAAACCCAACATAGAATTTCGATGTCATAGCTAGGGGCAGCTTGTTCTCTAGCCTGTGTCTGGGATATATAAAGAAAACTGATGCTTCAGATGTGCTGGTGGGAAATAATCGCATGCCTCTTCTGCAACACTGCCATGGCTCAAGAGCTGGTGGGTTTTTGGTAATGTTATTTTGACAAGCAAGTCTTGCAGGTTCACTTAGGCAACTTGTGTTTGAAGATACCAAGAGTAACATCCTGTGCATGTCACAGCGGACTTCTTTCAAACCAAGTCCTTCCTCACACCTTGCAGATGCCTGGTGTAAGCCTCTGAGAGCCCCTGAGTGAGTGGTGGTGGTCCAGCAGACCTCCAGTCACCATGCTGTCCCTGTTAGCATGCTCTCAGCTCTGCTCTCAAATACTGCGTGCTTCCAGAAGTACTTTCTAAATTATTCATGTTCTCAACTATTCTTCAGGGCTAGGCTGTGTCAATAATTAATTTTTTATTTGCCTGCAGATCTTCTGTTGTATTATCTCCTCTAAATCCTAAGCGCCAGAAAAAAAGCCAGGCTGTATGTTAGTTACTCTGGTGTGCATTATACATCATTCTCATTCGATAGTTTTGTCATTCTTTTTTCAGGTTTCCCCCTCCCCTCAAACTGTGAAGCGAATTCCATATGGGTTCAGGAATACAGCAAAGCTTCAGTTTTTGATGGGTTGGGTGTTTTTTTTTTTCTAAAATAAAAGCCCCTAGTTCTCTCTATCTTCACTTCAGATTACAGCACTCCTGGGAAATCTTGGTTGCAAAGAACTACAGAACCCCAGGCTACAAAAGACGTCGTTGCAGTTCAGTGAAATGCAGCCCAGAGAAGTCTCCAACTGAAACAGAATAGGATTTGCAAATGAAGAGTGAGAGAGTTTTTTCCAGCATTATCAAAGAGACTCTGTGGCTAATGTGTATTCTGCTTAGATCAGTACCTTTAGTTAACATTGAGTTCTCTGTTTTCAGGCATAATTAAAATTTTAATTTCCCCCAGAAAAATCCCTTTGAACCTGGTCACAGAAGAAACTTCAGAGATAATTTTTCAGCTGGTGCTTCTTTGTTTTACTTTTTTTTTTCCAATGCGAATGTCCATATCCCAGGGATTAACTGGTTTTAATTTAATTATATTATAATTAAACCAAAACCTTAAAAAACAATTATATATGTGTGGTTTACAAAGAGATATGGCTGAATATGAACAACCAGTTTTAATAACTGCAGTTTGATTATCCCCTTAACTCCAGAGAAGTTTGCACTACATGTGTACTTTCTTCAGATAGCAAAAAAAACCCCAAGCCCCACAACTGGCCAGGAACACTGTAAAACTGAAATAATAAAATTACAGGATGACTAAATCTTCATCTCCCTGCGTCATCTATTAGCTTCCTGAGAAGGGATTATTTTGTCAATTTGGGGATTTTTATTTTTTTTTTAATTCACTTTATTTCTCCATAATTTGTCTCCTGTACTTGGACATGTCCTTTGGCCCAAGTGTTTGGTAATTGCAGCACTCTTGCCTTGTAGGATCTTTAATTCAGAAGACAGAAAATATCAGAATCTAGTACACAAGACAGCACTTTGTATCCAGGGGTATCAGAGTCAAATCCCAAACTCAGCACCTCTGCTGAGAAAGCAAAGAGATAAATGCAGATAACTTAGCCTAAGGCATGGTGCAAAGACTTGGTGCCTTGTCCTTGTTCGGTAGCAGTGTATGCAGAGCAAGCCAAACAGTGGTGTGGATAACAGATTACTCTGCATACACAGAGGAGCCTGACACCTTCCATTTTACAGGCTGTCTCTACATACATTGTTTTATTGGGTTTTTTTCTAGAGAGCTTGGTGGTGATCATCTGGTCTCCATGGAGACTTGTTTGGATTTTTCCCGTAATGCAAGGAGAGGGTTTTTTATGTAGTAAGCTACTACGAAAATATGTTTAAAGTATTTTATGCATTATTTTTAAATACTTTTTTTGTCGTTGTTTAAAATGTAATGCAGAAGAGGTTTTCTGTAAATGTTAGCTAACTTGTAAAGGCCTTGGTCCGTTCAGCAGCAGTGAAACATTACTTTAAATGCTCTGTCAACTCAAAGATGCACTTCAGAGGACAATCCAATTGCACAGAACAACAGCAGTGTCCTGTCACAGAGCATTTGATGCACAAGCTGGAGCTGCTCCAAGTGGAAGTGGCTTATATGTAATTGAACACTGTTCTCTCTGTGTTTTCATAGAACGTTAGGGGTTGGAAGGGCATTTGGTTGTTTTGTTGGTTTTTTTTTTCCTTAATACTGGATTCTTAACCAGTTTTGTTTTGAAATAGCATATCTCTGCTAACGTGTTCCAAACAAAGTGATGTAATTGTTCTAGATGTGTTCAGCCCTCACAAGTGTCACTGCAACATCCTTTATGCCAAGACTTCCTTTCCTAGTGGATATATGTGTGCAAAAAATCCAAACCACTCCCGAACGGTGTCTGCAGGAGGCACCATGTCAGCCCCTGGTATTTATAGACAAAGTCCACAGAATTATTCCGGCAGACCTTATTTTTTCATGCCTTATAGAATTGGAAATATTTTACTGAAAGCTCAAGGAAATATGAGACCATATGCACTTTATATGGGCTTTAAGATTTCTACTACTGGAGAAGTGAAATCAGAAGTAGTAAAAACCTCAGCATCAACTCTAACTTGCCAGCAGTGTGTAGTCTGAAGAATCATTCAAGGATGCACAAACTCTTTTAAATTACATCTTGCTTTCTGATCTGAAAGCCTGCTGGTGCTGAAGACACTGTTGCGGTGTGAAGTAAATTCCTCTGTTTCAGAGAATCTTACGGAAGTAAAGAATAATGGGAATACCTCAGAAAGGTGTTTTGTTTCACAGAATCACAGAATGGTAAGGGTTGGAAAGGACGTCGAAAGATCATCTAGTCCAACCCTGCTGCCAGAGCAGGACTACCTTTGCTTCTTGGGATTTTGGGAGGTGGGATGTATGATAATTTTTTTATTTTTTTTTTTTTTACAAAAAAGCATGAGAATACCAAATCTTAGTTAGGAAATGGTAAGACCAGGCAAGCCAGTAATTCTGTAACATATTGAATATCTCTTCTAGCCTTGAAGTAATATGAACTATTGTAAATAAAGCGTTTAGGAAAACAGAACTAAGTGGTAGGGCACTCCAGAGAAGCATCTTGCCTGTATTGCCTAGTTTACATAAGGGATACTGGAATGATATAATAGCAGGCCTTCTGAGGTTCTGAGTGCAGTACTTTGAGTATGCAAATTATTGCAAGACCAAAGATGTGCGATTTGGGACTTTGTATCAGTTGTCATAACACGTACATCCAAAATGTAAAATGCATCAAGTCCTTTTTGGACCACAGACTTGACAGTGCGTTGCTTTAATCACATCTTCCATGATGGGATCTTGTCCCAGCTCTGGTTTTATCCACATCTGCTTTTTCTGACTCTATTCCTGGACTTCTCTGCTCTTCAGCTGGGACCATCTTAAATATTCTCTGTTATTTTCAGATTGTCTCTGTGCCTGAAGTGATTTTTCACTCCTAGTGTGATGTCTGCATGAAGCTGTCAAACTAAGACATTATTTTAGTAAAAAATGGCCAGAGTCAATCCTTAGCAGAGTGTCATTCGTTAGCTCTCACTTGACAAATTGATAATCTTTTCATTGTTACTTCATCCTCTTTCCCTGAGCTCTGAATCGTGTTTATCCAATATTGTCTACTGCAGCAAGAAAGCTTCTCAGCCTGCCAGATTGCTGTTTGGAGGGCTAATATACTTTTGGCTTTTTCCAGAAATTAGTGATAATGCAACCTGGCAGTATCTTTGTAAGAAAACATACTTAAGTACTTAACATTTGGCACCCTAGTTAGAAGATTTTGAATTACTTAGCCTTTTACCAGAGACCTTACAGTCCTGCCACCCATCCTAAGGTGTATGTATAACTGTTGTACATGTCTAGAAAATAATACCTAGATAACTTTCAATTTTTAAAGAAATATAAAATTTCACAGAAAAAAATAATCTTATTACACAGAAGAACATAAAAAGTAATTCTTAATATACTTAGACCTCATCTCTCTTGCTGTATGAATATATGTATTTCTCCTGTTCCGCTGTATTCTTCTATGTATAGACAGATAGACATCCAAAGGTGTGATAAGCAGTTCATACAGTGTCTCCAGGGACATGCAATTAAAGCAAAATGCAGTTCCTCAGGAAAATGCTACCCAGTCCTGTCTGTCCTCACATACGAATACTCATAGCATGCTCCCTGCTAAATGCCTTTTCCTGCCAGTTCTATCTGGAAGATCGTAAGATGCAGGGCAGGGTTCTGGCTTAAGCCCCGGCACCTTCATACTGCTACTCTGACAGAGGTTGAAATTCATTTCTTGGTGGCATTAATCTCTGATGCAAGCAGGGAAACTGCCTGGGCCTGAAGTCACTTGTGGAGCAGGAGATCCTTTGAAAGGAGATTTGCTCCATCAGCATCTGGTGACCACGACCTTAGTAAGCCCTTGAAAAAGGGTTTATTTCAAACAGTCTTGTGCCATCCGAATTTCCACAGCCTCAAAGCGGTCTGTGCAAACTTCCAAAACTGGGAAGCTCCTGCTGCCCTGCACTTGTGTGTTGTAGCAATTTGAGCACCAGGGTTCAGGCTCTGTTAGCCAGCAGGGGAAGTGAATTCCTGGTTTGAGGCACCACCTGTGCATCTGTCCTGGCCTAAGTCCCAAAGGTTCAGTAGAAGGAATTAGTTGTGCCAGGAAGCGTAGCCAGGGGGAATGTACACTGCACTTAACTGATTTAATCAGCACAGTGGGGGTGATCCTTCATTGCTTCTTGGTTGTGGGATCATTTATACCTGTGTGAAGTGAATGGGAAATTATACCCATTAGTACTCTCTTTATGCATGTTTAAGTGACTGTGCAAAGTGTAAGGTACTGGGGAAACAAGCCTCTAATTTGTACTCGGAAGTGATTTGGAAGCTAGTACAAATGCTAGAGGAAAGAACAGCTTCCTTACATCACAGGAAACTGGTGTCACAATTACAGTTCAGGTAGCTACACTTACAGCTGAGATTGTTTCACACTTACAAGTTTCTGTTGTTTAAAATGCAGCTGGTTTGAAATTATTAAAAGAATCACTTCAAAAAGTATGCATTGGCCACCTGGTCAGGTTGTTTGTGTGTGTCATTTCATGTGTCATTTCATTCTCATAGATAGTTTTGAAGTTGAGAAACTTAAGTTTCGTTTCTGTGAAATAGAGGACTTTGAACAGGGAAAATGAATGAGGCGAAGGGCATTTTACATGTTGGCATCTCCATGAATATCTTTCATGGCTACGTTAAAAGTTTTGTAAGACAAGCGATGTGTGCACAGACCTGTGTCCATAGACTTCACCAAGAGCTTTTTGCTGGTTTATAGGAAGATTTAATTCTGCCTGAGTCCTGTGCTGTCTCTGTTTTCACCACTCTGAAGGGCACAGCAAACCCAGATGGATTACCATCAGGTGGGACTGTTCTTCTCCGACTGTTTGGTTACGCTACCCAAAATCTCCTAAATTTCTCTGCGTGCTGAAAATGTACAGCACATGAGCTCCTCACCTGATGCTGACTCCATGGTGTCAGGGAGCTTCCTTCTCCCCTAGGAACTCAATGTGTTCTATCCCAGAGTCTTAACAGGACTTTTCTGGAGTTTTTGATTACCTTAAATATTTTTACCAGTGCTCAGTAGTATGAAAATCCATGTGTGTTTTAGGAATTCTCATAGCATTTATAATTTACCCCTTTTTACGCTTAAAATGTAAGTATCTGTGGACGAAAAAAGATTACATAGGAGAATATTGATGATGAATCAATAATTGGCAGAAAAATGCCAAATATCGTTGTTACGGCTTTCTAAAACTTGAAGTTTTCCTCTACTAGATGGATATGTGAAACTGCCAAGGAAAAAAAACAGCACAAGAGTAATGTATGAGCCAAACTCCACCCAAATTTCAGACCGTCATTTGTTCTTCAAGGACCAAGCAAATGCCTAGCAGCTCAGGTGGTTGTTGCAGGTCGCTGTTTAGCTGCTAACTAACAGCACAGTTTTGTCAGCACAGCCAATAGCAACCACATGGTTCGTACAGACCCAGGCATGCACCAGATGTCCCCGTTTCCAGTGGCTTTTTCTCTCCTCGCTTTAACAGAACTCGTACAGAAAAGAGCAAGGATTTCTAAGGATTTCTTTAGAGAACATATGAAAATACAGATAGAAATGGAAACTTCCCTTAAAATTAAGTCATGTAAACAAGTACATAAATAAATTGCCCTATCCAGTTCCTGTTTCTGGATGGAGTATACGTAGGAAAAAAGCAAATAAAAAGCCCAGTGCCACAGGAGGGCACTGTCACCTCGGAATAGGAACGAGAAATGATTGCAAGTCTGCCAGTGGAAAACCCAGTCTTACAAATTTCTAATTATTGTCCCCATTGAGTGTTTATACAAACACTCCAATGGCATAGCTGCCTTCTATGGCTCTGTTAATAGAGGGGCAATTGTAAGAACTAAACTGACTCTCGTGTGATAGAAATATTACCAAAGTAACATCACCTTTGTGCTACAAGTAATGAGTATAAACTGCATGAATTGTTAATGAAGAACAACTGTGGCAGCAGAATTTATCTCCTTTTCCTCATAAATAACTAATAGAATACATCCTTGTTTTCTCTCTCTTTTCCTGTTAACATGGTGAGCAGTCTCGTTTGCTGTTAGGCAGAGATCACAGCTAGCACACTGTTGTGGGTTTTTTTAAAGGATGAGCAGGTAAATAGTAGTTTAATGGAAATGATGTGTTTTCTTGGGTTTACTTGTGGTACATGGAAATACCATTAAAATACTAACACATGGTTTCTATAAATACCTCCTTTAAGGTAGGAGTTTCGTTTCAAGTCCATCGTTTCCAGTACTGTAAACAAACTTGCACTCTGAATTAATTGTATTTCAAAAAAAAAAAACCCCAACAAACCCAACCCCACTGGTATTATTGTATCTTGCTGTGTATTAGTTCAGCATCTGACATTTCTGGATGGGAGCTACTTACCCTAATCCTGTCGAATCCATGTGAACTTTAGCTCTTAAAATGCCAGCCTCTTGGACCAGTACTGACTACAAAGATAATAGCAAATGGGACCAAAAGGATCCTAAATGCATCCTTCTTTATGAATGAGTCAGGCTTTGTGCCATTTTTATCAAGATATTTTGTAATAATATAAAACAACTCTTGGTGAGCTGGGGTACCAACGACCCCTGTCCTTCACGTTGTGCTTCTGGCACGCAGGAGGACAGCAGGGTTACCCCAAAACTGCTCTGAGTGCAGAAATCATTAAACAACCCCCAAAAGGAGTGGTGAAATATGGACCAAGCCTTTCCTCCTTCATGTCAGAAGAGGTGATGGTATGCGATCTGTGGTGTGCTCTGCGCTTGGCAGCGGCTGGATGCAGATTGCTGCCCCCAGGAAAGGCAGCGAGAGAGGAGACCCGAGTCAGACCTCTCTGCCAGATCAGGCCAGTGTCACACCGGGGACTGCGTTCTGCAGTGCGACTCTAATCTAGGATGAAAAATCAAGTAAATAGTTTAAGAATGGTGTATTTGTCCGGCTGCATCTTCATTTAGCTTGTGTCCTCATCGTTTCTTGCCTTGACAGGGTCTATATTTGGAGTTCTGCTGGCATTTTGTGTCTTGGTGAGGGTACCGAGTCAGCCTGAAAATGCAGTTCCTTTCTATGAGGATTCAAATTTAACCTATTCAAATGATTCTCTTGTGTAAAACCTAAAGTGACCTATTTTTTGATGTTGGTTTGTTTGTTTTTCTTCTTCCAACAAATCGGAAGCTTCTTAATTCTGTCTAGTTCAGTACTAATGAAACAGGGCTTCTAAAATTGGTCATTTTTCACATCAGGAGATGGTATTAGCTCCTCCAGTCCAATATGCTCTTACATATACCACAGGAAAATAATTTTGGTTGAAGTATTTGATCACTGAGCGCATGAGTGAATTTTCATAAAAATAAGCCAGGAATTTGATCCCAGTGCTGATCGTAAGCTGAGATTTAGGAGGTTTATTGGTGCCCACAGCCAGAAATGAAATGTCTGCGGAAAAGGCAAAATTAGAAAGAACACTGTCCCCTAGATAGCTGACCATGAGAGTTTCTCATTATCTCATCCTTTGCCAGATGCCCTTTGCATTGTTTCTGCCCTTCACAGTTTTTTGTTCTTTCATTGACTCGTTTTTAGACTGCATAAGGGCCAGACAGTTAAAAAAAATAATTAAGTCTCTTCCTTTTCAAAAATGCTTGACAGTCCCTTTCCCTCTGAGGTTCATCAAGAAAATATCACTGCTGTGTGATGGGGAAGTCATGATGTGAAATAAAACACAGTGAATATTTAGCCTTTAGGGCAAAGAAAAGAACATTGTCATGGCACTGTAGGTATTTGCTTGCAAGGGAGGTGGAAGCACTTGGGTTGGAAGCGGTGCTGTTCGCCGCCTGGGCACTGGCTCTGCCCGGGCAGCGCAGAAAGAGTGGGGCACTTCAGGGTCCTTGGTGATGCAGCACTGCAACTGCACTGAGTGAGTTCACCCCGATCCTAAATAGCCATTTCTAAGCCCTGATTATAGCTTGATTATGTAATGAAGTAAAATAACATTAAGACTTTGACAAAGCTTGCACTATAGTCCATTTATATAAGATTATCTCTGGGATTCAGAGAGCTGCAAGCCTGGTTTTCAATTTACATTCCAAAGGATGAATCCTAACTACATTGCACAGCAGGGCAGGGGATGGGAGAAGATTTTATCTTTTTTTTTTTTTCCTCCCCCCCTGGCTTTAAAGAGCAATGTGTGTGTCTGTGTGTGAATGTGTCTGACATCAAACACCTTGATTTCCTGAGAGAGTAGGGAGAAGAGGACTGGAATTAGTTTATGTTTGTGTGAAATGACAACCCGAGCTGATGAAACTCTTGCAAAATAAGATTAATCATTACAGCCATCCAAGCAAATGCAATTCCTTTATGTGTGACATGACTTTCTGCCCGACAGTTCTGGATTTTGTTTAGTCCTTGGCCGCTCATTCCACTTGAAGTGCCATTTTCTCGGTTCATTTGACAGAATGTGTTCCACTTCTCATTAGTTTCTAATTATAGGAGGAAAGAATGTAACGACACTAGACAGTAATTAAAATCTATTACTGTTGTTCCCACCTTCCCTTTGAATTCACAGACAAGATTCACCCTAAGATTTTTTTGTTGCCTAAAAATGTCAATGTGGGGAAATGTATTGAGGGATTGGAGGTAGTACACTCATGTGTATGTTTGTTTCCAAGGTTCCATCTGTGAATACTAGAAGTTCCAAGGGCAAGGGAACATTGCTGACCTTATATATTTATATATAATTTTTTCCTCGTTTGGGACATAATTGCGAACAACCGATCTTTTCATTTTTTTCAGTTTTGGAGCTAGCTAAGCTATTAAACTGGCATTAGGAAACGGGAGGATTTTTAGTGTGCAGGATTAGTGTTCAGATGTGGCAGCAGCATGATGTAATAAGCTGCAACTACTGTGAGTGAATCATTATGCTCCAGTGTGTAAACAGTCTGCAAATTATAGAACCTTCTGCTCCCTTTCCCACTCTTCTCCTGCCTAGGAAGAGTCAACTGAAGATGAAAGCTCAGCGTCTCCCCTCAGAATGGTTAGGATTCTAAATATCCTGTTTGACTTACTGTGATAGGAAATTGGAATAAAGTTGAGAAGAAATGTGAGAATGACAGAAATCCCAGGTAACGTGAGAAAGTAGAGCCACAGTTTCCAGGCCACACAGTTGGCTCTGGGTTGCCGTTCCATTGGGAATACTGCTGTGCCTGACGCGCTCATGCATCCCCTGTCCTTGGCTCTTTTGGATGGCTGTCCATCTATATGCACCTATACCTAAGGGCTTTGTACGTGTTTAATGCAATTACTTGATTAATTATAATATTTAACCTATTATAATAATAAAAGGTTTTGAGATACAGTCAAACAAATAAGAAATATTTTTTGTTATATTTCATTAATTTCAAGGTTCCTGGCAACACCCACCTCTGCCTGCTCTTACATATGTGGAGAATTGGAAATAACTGGTTTATTTCCATCCTTCACAGCACAAAGTGCATCACATCCCCAGTACTTTAGATCATACTTGCTATCAGGATTATGAAACAGAATAAAATAAGAATTGTCAAAGCTATATAAATTTTACCATGTTGAAGTTTTCAGCAGTTTGCATCAAGGAAAAAAGGCACAGAACGCTGTCTGTTTCTGTTTTGGTGAAGCACAACATTCATACTGTATCATGGATCTACATATTTGGAGTTCCTAGACAACTGTGCAAAGGACTTGTCTGAAAAGGCAGTGTGGGCAGCTCCAGGGCTGATAAAGCTCAATGTAAGATGTAAAAATAGGAATGATGTTAAAAGGTGGCACTTTGAGAACTAGCTTAAAAATGACTAATATTAAGTACCTGAAACAGCAAAAGAAAAGCAAAAGGTTGATCAAGAGGGACAGCCAACTCCCGAAGGAAGTCAGGTCTTAGGTTGACCACTTGGTCACTTCCTGGTGTTGTTTCAGCTAGGCTGGTATTAGACATCGGGGCTCTGTCTGTGGGCAGTGGATGAGTCTGGGGCAGAACTGCTCCCACCCTAGCTGAACAAGAGATCCAGGTGGCACCTATGTGCTCTACTGTAAGCCTCCTAAAAGTTTAGAAGTGGTTGAAAATTAGGTACTGGCCTATCTGGTGAACACCCTGTAGAAGTAAAGTATTTAATATTTTTGTCTAAGTAACAACAGCCTTACAAATACATTTGAAAGCTCTCCTGAAGGTGGTACTGGATAACTTTGTGCGTGTCCCCGTTGCTGAAATGGCTGCACAGGTCTAAGGCAGTTCATAAGACACCACTTCTCGGGTTTGCTTTTCCATCCTCATAAATTGTCTTGCACGGCAAAGGTCATTCTGGAATTCCTCTGAAAGCCTTTCATTCTGAGAGAAGAGGAATTTGAGGATACAGTACATTTAATCTTTGATCTTGATGTTTCCAGTTATTTTCAGAGCCAGGAGACAGTATTATATAACCTGAGGCTGCAATGAAACTTGGTATTTTCTTCTGCTTCCTCTCCAGAGGAGAGAAGGCCTGACTGCATGGAGGCAGTGTTCTACAGGGGAGCTACAGATTGCACAGATTCGTTCTGTCTGAACCCCCCAGCAGAAGAAATATTTATATAAGAAAGTACCACTCGAACACCAGCATCCTGCTTCCACTGAATGCCCAGGGCGATGAGTGGAAAGCCAGTGCCATAAACAAAGAGCCCAAGGGATGCTGGGAGGAACACAAGATGCTTTATCGCTCAACTTCCAGCACTATTTTTTTTTCCCCTCTTGTTTTAGGTCTTCAATTCCAGTTATTTTTGGCTTTCTTTAAATATTTTGGAAGATTTCATCGGCGAATATTTAGTTTTAAACCCCCAGGAAACCAATCTAAGTAACCAAGAAAAGACTAAAACTCACCAGGGTATGAGATCCTGGAAGGCAAAATATCAAGGAGCAAAAATAGTACAGATCAAACTCAACGTTCTTCAGTGTGAACAGCTACCAAATATCAGGGGCTTCAGAGAGCTAGGGCAGCTCGGTCTTGAAAGAAGATTAGGAGGAAGATTGAGCACAGGAACCCAACAAAGATACATAGTAAAAAGTAAAGGGGCTTGTTGGAAAACAGCGTTGTCCAAAAATATCTCGAAGAAGTAGGGGGGGCTGATTGATTAGGACACGAAAGCAGCAGGCAAGTGATCTCAGGTCTAGTCCCAGCTCTCTCCCTGAGCAGCTGTCGA
Organism: Todiramphus chloris collaris; assembly: GCA_025345505.1. NCBI lineage: Eukaryota > Metazoa > Chordata > Aves > Coraciiformes > Alcedinidae > Todiramphus > Todiramphus chloris. Next base: position 14,211,800 of record JANVCC010000040.1, read on the forward strand.
GCTGCAGGATGGCTGTTCTCTTCTCTCAACCCATCTTGCCTCCCAGGGAGGTTCTTTGGAACACGTGTGCACTCTGGGCTTCAACAATACCTGGCAGATTCTGCTCTAAACTCATGTGTAAATATTTAATGGGTTTGGTTGGAAAAGAAAAAAAAAGATATTTATACAATTGCTTGATATTTATTACTTATATTTATACTTATATTTTTTTCTTTGATTTCGCACACAAAAGAAAACTTGGAAATATTTTATGATTATGTTTCTGGGAATAATGAAGAATACCAATGCAAGCATTGTCATGCAAAGAAACAAAACAAACTCACAAATACTCCTATTTATAATCAGAGCCTATCATCAGTGCTATATAAATTGGTCTGAAACTTTCTGCATTTTTCCAGACTTTTTTTTTTCTTTAAAATACAAAGACAAAACCAAACTTCTTCAGTTTTGTCATGTTCGTGTCCTGTTGTATTTCTGGGTTGGCAGAAAAAAGCAGAGTATGTACTTTGAAGAAATTTTTTATACAAGATGGAAACAAGGTGACACCTACAGATGATACTAAAATTCAGAAACCAGACTTTTGGAAAAGAATAAAAACCCTTATGCATTGGGGCTTACAACAAAAAAATGGTGTTAGAAGTGACACACGCAGGAGAATGAGTTTATTTCATGGCCTTCTAGGATTGGATCCCTGCACCTACCACTGATAAACTTGCTCAGGATCAGAATCAATAAATGAGATGGCATCTTAAATTATTATAGTAATTCTGAAGTTCCTGATTCTCTCGATTCTTCCAGGATACCCCTATGTACTTGAAGGATAAACAAGTCATTCATTTAGCTGTTAATTAAAATGTAAGTGCACAAACCAGGTAGTGATTATGCTGTTGAGAGACAGTCCACAATGTCCTGTTTATCAATGACAGACACAGCTGGCAGCAATACACGAGTGCATTTTAAACTTCTGCCGTTTGCCTCTGTTGAGTAGCGATTTCAAAGGAAATTACTCAGCAAAAGATAATTCTGTATCATAAAAATTTGTGGTTTGATCATAGAGGCTTTCAGTGTTGAAGAGCATGCAGAACTCTGGAGGGAATCCTCCCAGTCAGCTCTCTACTGTTGCTTGTTGACATGTTAAGTGCTTCAGAGACCTGGTTTTTTACCCAGATACACAGGTAGGAAGAGGGAATACGCTTTGTTAATCTGAGTTCTAGCACTGACTTTTTGTTAGGATGTACTAGGAATTCCAGTGCCCATCTGAGTACTCCTCTGCTCTAGCAGGTCAGTGTGTCAATGGGTTACACCAGGAGCTGCTGTTTAAAGCAGTCTTGAATATGTCCGTGTATGTGTATCGTGGGTAAGGTGAGAGGAAGAAGAATATACTTCTTGTAATTGTCTGTGGGTTTGTATTCATTGTTTTTTGGGTTTTTTTAAATTATAATAATGATCACCATGATAACCTCACTGTCCATAGGTAGCAACATATGATTCACTTGTATGCTAAGGAAGTGAGCCCTGTGCTCCTTCTGCTAATCATAGAATTGTCAGGGTTGGAAGGGACCTCAAAGATCACCCGGTTCCAACCCCCCTGCCATGGGCAGGGACACCTCCCACTAGAGCAGGGTGCTCACAGCCCCATCCAGCCTGGGCTTAAACACTTCCAGGGATGGGGCTTCCACCGCCTCTCTGGGCAACCTGTTCCAGTGTCTCACCACCCTCATGGGGAAGAAATTCTTCCTAATGTCCAACCTGAATCGACCTATCTCTAGCTTTAATCCATTCTCTCCAGTCCTATCACTGCTTGACAGCCTAAAAAGTCCCTCCCCAGCTTTCTTGTAGCCCCCTTCAGATACTGGCAGGCCACAATAAGGTCTCCCCAGAGCCTTCTCTTCTCCAGACTGAACAACCCCAACTCTCTCAGTCTGTCCTCACAGGAGAGAGTCCTCATGCTGTAGGACACCTTCCTGAACGTGCAGCCAAATGCAGCTGCTGTCAGGCTTCCCAGCATCAGGACTGCTTATTTATGGCCTTGGCAATTTTTCTAATGCCACATTACTGTTCACAGATGGAATGGTTACTTTTTTTGAGACACGGGCACTGGTAGAGTGACCCTCAGAAACAGTTACTTGACAGTAATGGTTTCTTAGGCTATTATGTAAAGGAAGATTGCCTGTAACTTAGAAAGCTACTCAGATTTGAGTGCCTCCCCCAGATGTTTTGCAGTGGCACTAGTGCTAGGTCTGTGCAGATTGTGTCAGGGTCCTTTTAACGGTGTCCAAAAGTGTACTTGTTGTTTTCCTCTAGTTGTTCGGATGTGGTTGCCTAGAACCGAAGCTGAGGTAGTTACATTTAACTTCTACAAAAAAAGTTAATTCAGTTGCATTTAACTCTCACAAATTAAATCAGGCATTAAAATATCCCATGCTTAGAGTTTGGTCATTCTGGAGAACATATGTTCTATTCGATGCATGTCTGCATGTATGCACTTAAGCTTGTTCTGTAGCTCCTAACTAGAATTTTGGCTTGTAAAATTCTTCAGTAGCAGACTAAATCCAGTTTGGTCTGGTTGGAAGAGCACATTCTTTTGACTGAAGAGAAGGAATGCAACTCAAAAGAAATCAGTTTTCTAATCTGCAATATGGGAATCCTGAAAAATGTGCTGCATTTGACTCTTGCCGAGGTCTACATTGCTCAAAAGACCAAAACATTTTTCTTTATCTTGCATGGTCTGTTTGAGGCCTGGGAAGAGCAGCCTTCTCTGTCTCTGTGAGTGTATATATCTGCTGCCCACCTACTTTCTGAGCAGTACGTGCTGTCTCACACAAGTACGTTCTCTCCCATGTAAGCTGTACTTTTCTCCTGCTGTACCTACAAATGGCTGTAGAGGAGCAGGTTACGCCAGTTCATGGACATGTTTCAGGAAGGAATCCATCTGCTTCACGATACTTGGTGACTCCTAGGACTTAGAGCTCTAGAGTTACCTTTTGCTATCAACTAAGCTCAAGAAAATAACATTTATTTCAGTAATATACCGGGGTTAAGCCATGTATATTATATAAGTAGTATGTTACATATGTGACTGTATTACATATGGTCATGTATGTGTGGCTTTTAAAGACTTCTAAAATAAATCCTGCACACACAAGCTGAGAATGATCTTCACAAGAAGAACTGGATCTGTATTTAGGTTTGCTTGTTTGAGAGTATCTTGTTTACGGTCAACATTTTGTAAACATCTAAAACCTATCAGAACCATACTTTAAAACTATATAACATGTAAGCAAGCCATTTACCTCTAAGACCTGTATTTTTCCAGTGGGAAATGTGGAAGAAAATCAGAGATGTTTTGTCTCATATACTTAAGTAGATAAATCTATTATATTGTCGTAAGAGATTTCCACATCACTTGGGAAAGACTGCTTCAGAGTTCACATCAATGAGTATTGAAATCAAGATGTTCTGAATCATACTTTTGGGGTTTTATACCTACTTAAGCCAATTCTAAAGAAAAGTATCACAAATCTATTTGTTTGCCAGCCTGAGGCATTCCTTCAGAAAAGGCTCTAGTGGACTGACGTTTGAGAAGTAAACAGTATCCCTCTTCTCCTGCTGTGGGTTTGCCTGAGCACAGTGCCTGTTCCGTGTGCAAATTCCAAATTGTTTCTGGTTTCTTTAGCATTTTGTCTCATAGAAGCCAGGTGCAGACCTTCAGCAAGGTGCAAATGAATCTTGTTCACAGGCACAGATAACACGTAACAGCAGAAACATCCGCTGGCAAATGTAGGTGTTGCAAAATAGTCGAAGGTTTGATTGGTGAGGAAATGACATGGAAAAATCTAGCTCTAATAGAACAGCTATTTATATGCTAAGAAAGGAGATGGCACATGTGTTTGAGTGTATTTTTAACCTCTTGAGCTTTCTAGGAGGATATTACTGGCATCAGAAAGTAAAATCGTTGGAGGAAAGAAAAAGAAGCTGTCAAATCCAGTATCTCTTTAGCTATTAGAATGGGGGGGAAATGATTTATAAAATCAGAGAACATGGAGCAATAAAGGCGCTGAAGCAGAAGGAACCCGATTATTGCTAAAATAGTAAATAAATGTAGAGTTAAAAAAGCAGAAGGTGTCAGAGATAGTGAGAGACAAAGAGAGAAACTATGAAAAGTGGCAGTCAATGAGATGATGTTCTAAAATGGTGCTTAATACTAAGAGCAGGAGTAAGAGAGTCCACAGGCCTGAGGGGAAGGATCGAGATGAAGAGGATGCTTAGTTTGAGGATCATGTCTCAGAACAGACAGCTACGGAACATCAATAATGTATAACCAGTCCTGCAATTTGAAGTCAGACAGATCAAGCTGAGGATGTAAAACAATTCTTTAAAGACTACAGATACCATCCTGAATTTTCGGTTACCAGCTTCACAGGAATAAAGGTGGAGCTTCTACGTGTCTTTAATCACCCTAGTCCAAATCCTGCGAGGTCTTTAAATGGCTCACCCTTTTCGAGAGGAGACCTTTGAAGAGCTCTTTAGTTCTCAGCTCGGCACATTCAGGATAACATTCACAGCTACTACAGCCCGGGTTCCCCTGGCTCCCCAGTCTCCATTCCCCATGCAGTGTGAATACCATCACATTGACTGTTTTCAGGCCAGGAAGTGCAACCCCTTAACCTTCTCTTAAAAGCAAGGTTATAAGAGTGTGAATCCCGTGGGTTATGTCTTTTCAAGACTTTCCTCTTTCAACATTTGAACACGTTCTATCCTGGGAAACTTTTAAAAATGAACTGACGATTCTGGAGCTGAAACACTGTGTGGCATACAAAGAGGGCTGAACTTGGAGTCCCCTGGGACTCTGGTGAGGGAACTGTGGATTGAGCTTTACCAGGCAGGCTGGAGTCCACCCCACGCATAGGTGATGTATTATGCAGTGACTGGAAGCTGGGTCTCTGTAAGGTCTCCTACAGTGCTTTTTAGATGTTCAGCTTCTGTGTTTGTAACTGCAGAAAGAAAGAAGGCTGCAGCTGGCTGCTAAACACAGGAAAATAACAAAAATTAATATGCTAAAAAAAGTCATCCGATGTTTTTTGCATTTGTTGTTCTGTGGAGATTGCTATTGTAAAAGATTTGAGGATTGAGATGTTAGGTTGGATGCAGAAATGATGCGGTGGTCATTCATATCTTGCAGGTGTAGCTTATTATAGAGATTCTCTGTGAGGCAGTCATGGTGTTACCTCAGATGCCATAAGAGAGAAGGTTGCTCAAGACCCAAGAGACCAAGCCATAACTCCAACAAACCAGTATTTGCTTGGAAGGGGCTCGTGAGCTTCCTGGAAGGGATATGGGTATGGAAATGCCATCCGGTTTCCCTCAAGAAACCAGCGTTCCCAGCAGGCAAGCACAGCATTCCTCCTCCACAGCTCTGTGCCCAGCAGCAGACCTGCCTTCTGCTCGGGCTCTGCTGGCCCCTTTCCCTAGCAAGCACTTTGCCATTCCTCTGCACATACGGCAGGTGGGAGAGAAAGAGCAGCCGGAGCCAAGAGAGCTCTTCAAATACTTCAGCAGAGTGAAAAAGAGAAGTTGGAGCTTTGTGGGATTTTGTCGTGACTTTCAGGTCTTACTGTGGAAATGACAGTAGTGTTCTCAAACTGCATCCCAGCAATTCCCAGCCAGATGAATTTTAAATGTTTTATTCTTTCTAGAAGTAGAATAAATTCAAAAGAAGACGACTAATGGTAGTTTTTGGGAAATACGTGGTTTACTGGTGTAGTTCCCTCCCTGTTTCTTGAGCCTAACAACTCGATGTGAATGCCTTTTTTAAGCAGAGTGAGTGTTTGGAAATAGGAACACAGGTGTAAAATAAAGTTCTTCAAGTAGCTCTCAGCATGAAAAAATGCATTTGTTGATTACCTGTATTACCATGAGCTAGCAACCCTGGTCCTGCATTAACATTCCACTATTAAGGAAATCATATCTAAAAGAAAAAAACCTTTGTATTCCCCAAGTGAATTACAAAACGGCGTATTTACCATATCAAAAATAGTATTCCTTATTGCCCTTTTCTGAAAGGCTACTTCCCCCCGTAAATTTATTTTTTACACTGTATTTTCAGTTTTGTGCATGAATACTACCTGTGGCACTGTGTTCAGACAGGCATGGTAACAAATATCCTACATTTATCTTTGATTTTAGCTAGTACCAGTGGAATAAAGCTCCTTCGTTTAACTAAGCTAGAGGTGCTAGAGTCAAATATTACTTTAAGAACAGTTCTATGTAACATTTTTGTTCTCAAGCCTTGTAGAGAATTTCATACAAAAGCTCAGTATATACTAAAAAAATACCATCTTTTTAATTCCAAACACCAAACCCAAACTATTCATCCGAGCTATGTGTGAAATAATTGCCATTTTTGAAGCAATTCAGCAAATATTATGCTGAACATTTTTCAGATTATTTGTGTCCTGATTTCAGTTTAATTCCCAATATTCTCACTGGGATATTTTGGCTCGTAGAGCTTGGGTCCCATCCGGAGGTTGGAATTATGATGTCTTGTGGAACTCAATTAAAACTTTTACCACTAATGAACAGCCCTTTTTTATAAGCGTCAAAACTGGTACTGTTTAAGCACTTGTGGAAAAGATAGTTGGGTTTTTTCCTGTTCCTCTAAAAGAAATCAAGGTTTTATTGTCTCAGGCTCTCCTTGTTTCTAAATCTGAAAACAGTGATCAATTATAACTATTCAGACAGAAATTGCCAAGTGTCAGAAAGACAGGTATTGCTTTCTACAACATCAGCTGCTCCATACTCTCTCATGTCTACTAAGACATGAATTTGGTTCTTGTTAGATTCCAGAGAAATGACTTGGAGAACATGTGTGAGGAATGCTTCTGCTGCTGGAAAAGCTTAATTTGGCATTTACATGTTGATTAGACAGGATGGAATTCTGCCATGAGATGCATATCTAGAAGAAATCAGCCCTTCTGCTCACAGGACTATACATTTTTTCTTACTTCATTCTCCCTAGAGAAAATCTCTTAGCACACCAAGGAACAAAAATCCACTTCAGACTTTCAAGGACATGGCATGAGGAATGAGGTGAGCCAGAGAGAAAGAGATAAGAGTTGGAGATTCTTATCCTCCCAACTCATCAGTACGGTGTTATGTTTAGGTATGGTTAATTATAAAGCTACTTAATGAAGAAGAGGTGGCCACCAAAGCTGGCAAGCGACCGGGGAATATCTGCCATGGTTGCTTTTATATTGACTTATTTCAGAACATAACCTGAGCTGCGGTCACTTTGGCAAGTATAAAATGCTTCTCCCTCCTGCAGAGGATGGGCACTCTGGCAGCGAGCACGGGTTGTCCTCGACCAGCTGCCTGCCTGCAGTTCAGCGTCAGCAGTCGGGAGTCAGGACAAAGCCCTGCCATCAAGCTCCCGTGACTGCTGGGGCCATGTTCGGCTGTGAGCCACCGAACCCTCTGCGGGAGGACACTGGGGGGATTTGCTCTTGGCACAGAAGATGAACCAGTTTGTGAGGTCAGAGAAATTCCCTGTTCACACAATTCAATATTCAGAGGGCTGATCTTTTTTTCTCCTCTTCCACTTTTCTTCTTGGACTTATAGAGCCATAATTGGTTTTTAATATTTGTACTGTTTGCTAGTAATATATTCTCCTGGTGAAATTCTTTGCTTTTTTTTTGTTAGCAAAGATATAGTGTCTCTCAGAACCAAAGGACAGGATAGATTTCCTATACCTATACTTGAAAGTCTACTTCTTGTTTTCCTACAGTGTTTCTATATCTAGTCAGACAGTTTTTGACAATTGTTGTTTAAAAAAAATAGGAAAAAGAGAAGCCATTTCTTTTCTTCATATTCAGTAATAGTCTTGCTTTTCCCACAACAACAACAAATGGTAAGAGTTATTCAAGAGCTCTTATTTCTAGTAAGATTTGTGTGTATCTAATTAATGTCTATCAATACATAAGGGCTGGGTGTCAAGAAGACAGGGACAACTTCTTTGCACTCGTGCCTTGTGACAGGACAAGGGGCGATGGATTCAAGCTTGAGTACAGGAAGTTCCACCTCAACCTGAGGAAGAACTTCTTTCCTGTAAGGGTGGTAGAGCACTGGAACAGACTCCCTAAAGAGGCTGTGGACTCTCCTTGTCTTGGAGATTTTCAAGACCTGTCTGGATGCATTGCTGCATGATCTGCTCTAGTTCTGTCCTGCTCTGGCAGGGGGTTTGGACTCGATGATCTTCAGAGGCCTCTTCCAACCCCTACCATGCTGTGATTCTGTGATTTCAGAGCTCAGATCCTGAGGACTAGAGCAAGCCTGGCTGGACTGACAGTATGCTAGCTGAAGTGCTGTTGCAGTTGTGTAACACAAGGTAAAACATGCCGTTCCAACATGTTGCTGTTTCCCTTGATGATTCTGCAACTGGAGCAATCTGAGAGCTCTGTTCTAGACCAGTGGTTTGCTACAGTAACATAAGAATGGAGATTTTGATGAAATGCAAGGGTGGAAGTATTCAAACTTGTTGGGTTTTTTAAAATATATGTTACTGAATAACAGCAGAAAATAGTCTAAGAAAGCACTGACCATTCTTTTTTGATTGCACGTTTTGCATACCTAGACAAGGGATGTTAAGTAAGGTCAAATAGTAACTGTTATCTGTAATTAGAATGGACAGGGAGTGAATTCATTTTAGGGTTTTGGAGGAGGGCAGGGGAAGAGTTGTTTGGGTTCTTTTTTAACCCATCCACTCACGCAATAGAAGCAACCTCGTACGACAGTAACATACATAGTACGCCACTACTCCCTCCTCAAACTCATATTCTCAACATTAGAAGAGAAGAAATTGAGCTACAATCAAAAAGAACGCTATTTGTGGGAAGTTTTTCAATCATTTTCTCAGTACTAAGAACTACATACAAGAAAGAACAAGCAGCAGTTTGCTGGCAAGTCTGATGGTGAGTTCTGGACAGTAGCAGTAAGACACACAAAGGGTGTTGTGATAAAGCGTTGGAGTTTGAAAAATATTTTAAAATTCTCTTATGTAGGGCACAGTACAAGAAAGTATTATTACATAAATTTTATCCTTCAGCTCTTTAGCCTTAATTATGCAGCCTTCTTGAGAGCAGCAAAGAACTCACTTAATAGACTGTGTCACTTTTTGAGATAAGTGGCTTATTTATAGCTTCTATACTGTATAGCAAAATGAGGACAATTAGGCCTTGTTTGAAAAGGCAGTGTTAAGCCACACGCTTTTCGCAGTTAAGAATTTGTTTTAACAATAAAAATGAGGGAGTTCATGTTTGTGAAACATAAAATGGTAATGACAAAGAGTTGAAGATGACTGCCGTGCTCCATATTACTCTGCTACCTTCCTCTGTGAGAGTGTGATGGCAACACTATAGGATGGAATTGCAGATAACATGTATCTAAAACTGTAAGTAGAACGTTTGATAATCACAAGGCACTGTAGAGAGGTATAGAAGTTCTCATGTGCTGTACCCATTTTCATTTAACACCCTAGTCTATTTGCATTTTGTTTCTCCTGTTTCATTCGATACGAAAAATAAAAAATCAAAGCCCACTGGGAACGTCTCTTTAAACTTAGCAGTGTTAAATAAGTTCCATTTGCTTTTTACATGAGATATTTGTCTGGATTTGAGTATTATTAGCTCCCAGAAATGCCATCTGACTCGGATACTGTTGTTATGCAGACTTGTATGTCTTACTTCCCCTCAGCCTTTCAATTATATCTATTCAAATACAGCCACAACCTCCCCCAACAAAACAGCATCTTAGATAAGTAGGTTACTAAAAATGCTATGTGATGACCATGAGATTGAGAAGCTAGCAATTGCACTTGCAAACTGAATGGATTTAACTGTGTAAGAACAGCCTTAGAGGCATGTATTTATTATTGAGGGCATATATGTGCCCCAGGCAAATCCAAACTTACTTCAGGTGAACTCTACACGTTATGAGCATTAAGCTGTCATCACCTTCAAACATCCTGAACAAATTTGGTTTCCTCTGCTGAAAGAGCAGGAAGATGATGAGTTAGGTAAAGGGGGGGGGGGGGGGGGGGGGGGGGGTGGGAAAGTGAAACAAATGTATTTTTTGAATGCAGGAAGGGTCTAGAAGTGAAACAGCCCATCAGCGCTGTGCCGATCAGTATAGAGGTCACAGAGGATACCTTGTGACTCCCCAGCTGTAAGGCTCAGGAACCCTCCAGTTTATCAGAGGATTGCTTGAACTTTAATTATTTAAACAGCACAATAAAACATTTATTTCTTTAAATCAGTATCATAAGCATACTTATTATCTATGAAGAGAACTCTCTAAGAATGCTTAATATTCAGAGGTATTTTAACACTAAAATAATTGTGACTGTGCATTGTTCTTCAACTACTAAGCCATTGTGTCTAATCCTTTTGAACCAAAGGTCTCTAGCCACAATTGATGATAATTAGGTCTAGCTCCAGTTGCGAAGAGCGGAATTACAGGGATTATCTCTTCTGATGCTGCAAGAGTTTCTGTGGAGGTCAGTCAGTGGACAGGGTGTGATGATTTCATTACCAAACAGGAATTACAAAAGGGAGTTGGGATGCTGATGTGCTTTGTGTCTCAGAGCCAACAGTACTTAGGTAAATATATTCATAGGGGCATTAGAGGCATCACAAAAATTTGTATGCTTAGTTACTTGCAAGAAAGGCTTTAAGACAAAAAGTATCTGTTCATTTTATCATAAAATTTAAAATATTCAAAATATGGGCTTTTTTCCTTTTTTTTTTTATCATTTCAATTTCCTAGAAGATCTATTTATTTTCTTGCTATTAAATGAACAGACATTAGTTCTTAAAGCCCCTGTTCTGTTATATCCACAAAAATATTTATTGCAAAGTCAGTCTTGCCTTTAACTGCTGTGCTTTTGCAGCAACGCTGCATTTGGTTCAGGGGAAATGCTTGTAAGGTTCCACATTATCCTGTATTGTCTGGATGTGTAGTATCCTTTTTATCCCTACCTGGCCTTTCTAAAGCTCAGTCTAAACTGTAGCAAGCCATACTTTCAGATTTGGCAGACCTTCAGAAAGACAAACTCAATCAACTCAACCCTCAAGAGTCTGTTCAGTTGGGATGTCATACTGGGGTGGGTTGAAAGAAGTTTGAGGCCCCAGCAAGCTTTATCTTTCTGGGCAGTCATGATTTCACTTTGCTGGGATGACTCACTTGAGTCTATGAAAAATTGAGTAAAAAAAGAGATGAATTACTGTCACTGGAATTTTAAGACAGCCTTTAACCCCTCTCGAAAGATAAAGAAATAATCATCAATGAGCCTTTCAGCTCTTTATAGGATTAGTTAGAAGTGGGACAATTTGAATGCCTACACCTGAAGCTATACAGATACAAATCTCAACAGAAAAGTCAGATTCTTTCAATCTGTAGGAATTTTTAAAGTATTGATTCCCCAAGAACTGTGGTGGTGTTTTCCCCTTGCCCGTGAGAGCATGAAGAATCTAGCCCATCACTGTGAAAGACACAGCAAAGTGAAGAGGTCTTTGGGCTCTGGATGCTCTTTTGCATTAACACCAAAGCTTACCAACACCTCTCTGCTTACCATCAAGCTCTTTCCAAGCAGCTGAGTAGCAGCAAACACCAAACAGCGCTACGGAAACATTTCCCATGGGTGCAACTACACTTGCCACAAAAACTGTAATGATCTTTTTTTATTGTGGTCATAATTGAGCGTGGAGCAGAAACGCGTGCCAAAGCTAGCTATTAAATTTTGGACCCACAGACTTTCTTGTCGGGTACGTCATTTTTGTTCCATTCCCTGCTCCTTGGCCTACAGTGTTAAGGTGGAAGGGATTTTCCTATTGCTCTGCTGCTACATGAACGAGTCTGTAGTGATTCTAAAACCACCAACAGACCAGATGATGAACAGAGAGGTGTTTGGATGAATAAAGAAAGTGGGAAGGCAGCTATGCTGGTTTTCTTTTGGGATGTTGCCAAGGGCTGAAGCAGTAGAGAAGAGACCTGACTGCAGTGAACTCCAGTCCTTCCTTGATGTTCCAGGAGAGGCCTCTGTCCCTCTTGTCTGTAGCTCATAGCACGGCTTCCCAGGAAGCTGTCAGCTCATCCCTGTTGTCTTGTCTGCCTCATGGGGATTATGTAAGGAGAAATGGTTGTGAGGTGTTCTGAAAAAGCGCATGCACCAAGATCTCAGATGTTTGCGTGCCATGGAGGAACCAAAAAGCCTGCTAACTGAGTTAGTTCATTTATGCAGTCATGTGAACTCATTATAAACACTCATTTGCCACACAATTAACCAACTTGGAAGAGAAATATATGGGCTGCGCAGCAGGTGTGGGAGGGAGGGAATTGTACTACAGCTTTAGACTTTGAAGACTATGATCCTGAAACGTAGGCTAATCATTTTCATTGAACAAATTTCTTAAGTTATACCTTTGGCAAATGTTTGTTAATTGCTCTGGTTTCATGCATGGTTGAACAGAGAGGAGTATCTGGATTATTTAGGAAAAGTTTGGATTTCATATTGGGTAAATATTACTCATTATCCTTCAAAAAAATATGCAGGAGTTGTTACATTAGGCTTCATTCCCCAACAGCAATATCAAATTGTTGTAAGCTACTCCCCTCCTGCTCACAGAATTTTCTGTAACCCTACTACTGATCTTTTCGTGTCTTGCCATTTGATTATTTCCTTCCTACAGTCTTTCATTCTTGATTTTAAATTAACTGATTGCAAATTTTGGAGTTTTCCTGTTTTCCTGTTCCCAAAGTGCAGCGTGTCCCTGACCGGTGTCATCCACTTGTGCATTTTAATTTGCAGATCTCAGACTTTTGCATCACTTGTTTCACTGCAGTAACAATCAGAAAAATTAAAGCTTATCTTTCTCACTAGTCAAATCTGAGTTGACAGGGTCCTCTAGGAAAACTTCCTTGAAGTTTCTCCTAAGCAGTGCCTTTTGTTCTTTAATGGGATTCTGGCTGAGCTCTATAGTATTTTCATTTTCACATCCGAAAAGAGAAGAGCAGCCGCGTTTGCTGATGTGATTCACAAGTGGTGACCTTGCTGAACTATTTTCTCCCATAATTTGTTTCCTATTTTTAATCTGTTGTGAATATAAAAGGTCAGAAATTATATATAGAATAGTTTTTAAAGCAAAAAGAAAGAACTGACATTTATTTGCATTCAACATATTGTGCAGTACTAAATGAGCATAGGAAGGGTGGAAAAGTACGTCCTGTGATGTCCTAGGGCAGTCATTTTTTGTTTTCTTCTCTTTATATTCACTTATACAATTCTTTTCCTGTTTATGCTGTGTGTCCATTTCCTGACACATTTGCCAGCTGCTTTTATATCTGTCCTGTGTCTAGACCATATTGTCTAATAAATCCCACACCCTTAAATAACTGAAGGCATCGTAAGTGCGACATGAACCCTGAACAGATTAGTAAAGCAACTGGCTTTCCTATGTAACCTCAGTGTTAGGTTTGAAGTAGGATTTTGTAAAACTAATGCTTTCTTTGTAAGGACTACTCATGGCAGAGTCTACCCAAACTTTGGAAGTTGGTGAATTTTCCCTGAATCCATCCCTTGTCCATTGGAGAACCTTACTACCATTCTGTGAGTGGGTCCTTCCACTGAGAAATGAGAGTTTCTTAACAAATTACCAAGTTGTGTGCTGTTTGAGCAGAGTTTGTGGACATACTGCAAGATTATGGTAATTCTTAAACCCATCTCAGTTGTAGTCACTTCAGCAAATCTGTAAGATCTTATGAAGCTTGCACTCAAACAATCCTTGTCTTTCCCTGCCCATAACTCAGCCCAGACCTCCAGTGTTCAGCTGTGGCATGACAGAGAGGTAAAGGAGTTTGTAGTGATGAAGTCACAACCGTCCTTTCTGGCTCTCATTCTTTGCTCCAGTCATGAAGCAAGCATAGTTCTCAAGGACTAGACTGTTAGTCACTGGGAGGCAGGAAGCTGGAAACAAGAGTTTGTTTTGAAATAGAATAAATGAAGATATGGAAACTTTATCCGTTTCAAATCCCTTAACACTGCCCTCAGGCTCCTTCTGTTCTCTAATTTTTCAATCTCATCTTCTGTAATTCCCCCGTCTTGTGTTCAGGTTTCCCTGGTTTCTGTTGTCATCTGAATTTAATTTTGGGGAAGACTTCTTGGAAGTATAGTAAAGTATAGTCCTCTTTCCAACACCTCATTAATCTTTCCATTGCCTCCTCCGCTGTACCTCAGCTCTTGTCCCCAGTGAAGCATTGGCAGTGGTGCTCTTATTAGTTTGTACTTAAACTCTGTTATATACAGCACTGCAATTAGTTGCATAAAGTCTCAAGACTTATTCTGGCTATATGGGCATTCAAGCATTTAACTTGTGTGCTCAGGCTGCACACAGGTTGCTAATAAATCTGTGAGCTTGGAATGTTTTTGTTTTCTTTTGGGGAAAACTCTCTTGAAAAATGTGTGTATGTGAAAGAGTAATTATAGGCAGAGCATGGGTCTGGCTGAGGATATTGGATTTGATGTAGTTCTCAGCATGCTAATAAGGCATCAGGTGAGCAATGAACACTCTTTACACTGTGCCAGCTTTAGGGAAATTCTTGTAGGAGACAGACCAGATTTATGACAATCCCTATTTTGTTGGTTTGTTGGGTTTTTTTACCTTCTAATTATTTAGATAACACACCTAGATCAAAATCAAATTAATTTTCTTGCATATCTGTAAGATGTCTTGCAAACTTAAGGTAACTGCAGCAGAAGAAATATGTACACAGGGTAATTTCCCAAGTTTTTATACTCAGCAGGTCTTTGAAAGCAGCTCAGCAGTCTAAGTGATTTTCATGAGCATTTCTTCTTAGGAACTGAGTGATGACTAAAGTGACTCTTTAAAGCACATGCTAGCTGCTACTTAGATTACTTATTTTAAAAAGAAAATTAAAAGGGATGGTTTATGTCATTAAATAAAAAACTAATGCAACTTTATGACAGGACTCCTACTCCAAGCTTGAATGGCTATCCCCTGGAAAAAAAAAAAAAAGGTTTTCTTTGCCTCAGAAAGTATCTTTTTGCTTTCTGTCTTTTCCTGTTAGTTTCCCAGTATGCACTTTCTTCACATTAGCAGAACATCAGGAAGTGCTTTTGATTCACCGGTGCAAGTTGCACTGAACGAGTGGATCTGGGGCTTGTAGTATCTTAGATTTTTATTATTTTCTGTCTCTGTCCATAAACCAGTTTAGTAGAGAATGGCTCAAGCAGAAAACGGAACAAAAATAGCAAATTAAAAAAAGCTCCAATTAAGGATGAAAAAATTGTTATTTTTCAACCTGGGCAGGAAGAGACCTTAGACACTGGGCACGTGTTTGTGCTTTTCCCATTGCAGGGGCAGTCTGAGGTGAGATATATTGCTGTTTATATTCTTGCTTTGAGAGAAATCCCACCATGTCATGTGTACTGGTGCTTCTTAGCAGCTATGGCTCACACACACGCTGCTCTCTTGGCCTCTTTTGCACCTTTATTTTTATTTTCCTGGGCAAATGAGAAAGGTCAGATGCTTTCTTGAATAGCTGACTAAATAACTTCCTCAGCTAAACTGGCAGAAGATGCCATAAGGCAAATGTGGCTATAGCTGGGAGGCTTCATTCCATTTTTGCCCTGCTCAAAAGACTAAACATGTCATTGGTGCTTAATGTCCAGTGATTCAGGAGCTGGAACTTGGATTCATTCTCAGCCTCTCTGTATTCCAGTGTAATGCACAACAGGCTCTTCTCAACTTTAGCATATCTCACTGCCCTAAATAGAACAGCAGTGTTGACCTTTTAGAAATAAATTGGATGGGGATATTTCTGAAGTTAGAATTAAAACAGATGTTCATATTTAAATCAATGTATTTGTCAAAACAATAGAATAAGGTAAAAATCAAAAGCAACCTGAAAAGAAGAGCTGCATTCATATCACTGTGCTTTTTGAAAGGAAGAAATCAAAGACAAAGGATGTCGTGCACATACAGAGTATTAATAAGCAATTCCTCTTTACATCCTTTCTCATATTCACTGATTTCCTTTCCACTGAGAAATAAAACAATACTTACATCTACAAAAATGTATTTCCTGCTTAGTGAGTAGGGATAAAATAACTATTTTTATTAAACACTGAGGACTTCTTCATTTATCACTTGAAATTCCATTATTTGTTTCCAAGGAGATAGAAAGATGCAGGAAAATCATCTGAGGCATTGATTTGTAAGGCTGTGAGAGTTGAATGCCCTGTTTCAAGGAAGAAGATAAACTTGGACCTGCTGTTGTAATGAGGGTGGGTCTTTGAATTTCCTTGATGTGCAGGTCTGCTTTCTGGTTCTGGAAGTTGTAAGGGGATTGTAAAATGTTCAAATCAGTATCAGATTATCCCTTAGTGGCTCAGCTGCCCTGCTTTCCATGCTGGAGCAGGGTAGAAAGTTCCCTTGCCCACCCACCCATGTAGTAGTGGCTTTCTCCTGACAGCTCTAGGTGTTTCTTGGAGGACAAGAATGGGCAGCAGGCAACAACTTATTTTTCTTCCTGTAAGTTGTTCTTCAGAAACACTAAAGCCTGGATGGTTCCATAGGTATTTAAAAGCCTGTAATTGTTTAGTGCCTACATTAAGTTCTAAACAGTGGTATCTTGGGTTTTTTTTTTCTTTCGGTTACTAAAATCCTAAAGGAATCTGAAGGTAAAACAGGTCTTACCTGAAGTAGTCTTCACCACCTCAGTTGTATTTCTTAATCCTGTAAAGGAGAACTGGTAGAGCCTCCAGGACCTGGTGTCCCCCACCTCCACAGAGCTGCGCTTCCACTGGTAAATGATTTCTTCCCTTGGGTAGCCATCTTATTACAATGGAAAACACAGAATGCTTCGTTTCACAGTCATTGCTAGGATTTTAGTGTACTTGGGGGAGTAAAAATACATACTGCGAGTAAACTTTTGCTATACAAGGTAACTTGTAACAAGATAACTTGTTTTTCTCAAGTTACTTTCTAGTGCTTTTTACCTCGTGTCACATTTTATTTTACTTATTGTAAATTAAAACAGAGCTTGAGATAATTTTTTTTTTTTTTTTCAAACTGAGTTCTCCACTTTTGTGAACCCAGTAGGATGCAATTTTGCCCATCCTTCAGTTATGGCCAAAAAGTCTGCAGCTGGACCAGGAATTCACACCTTGACCTGACTACAAAATGTCAAAGTCTTGACTCAGGTTATTGCAATAGTAAACCACCAGTGTGTAGACAGGAAGGATCAGGCCACAAGACCTTGATGCTGAAAGCAAAAATTTCTACTGTTGTGCCAAGAAATAAGCATCCATTAGTCAGATAGATCCCAGAAATATTATTTATATATATATAGCATTCTTTTAAATTATATTTGTCAACATATATGATTCGTGTACGTGAAAATAGGGTCAAAATAAAACTGGAAACCATTGTTCTATGTCTAGTTAATAACATACCCTCACTGACTCTATGTAAATATAAATGTATAGGGAGAGGTTCAGTGTGGGTTAGAAAAGGGATATTTCTAAGCATGTTACTTACAGCTTGAAAATTCCAGGGGACAGGAGTGGACATCCATTGGGAAGTTGTGTAACTGTAGCTGACACTCAGCATCAATTGTCAGCCTGAGGAGAAAGAGATCAGGATATATGAGGGTTGAGAGGTCAGGATATGGGGTTAGAACTAAATGATCTTTAAGGTTCCTTCCAACTCCACCACCCTATGATTCTATGTACAGACGTCCTTGAGAAGTTTCTCCTGAAAGCCACATTATGGCAAGCAAAATAACTTTTATTGATATGGAACCTGACTATGAAATATGCAAATATATTTTATGAGTGTGTATATATATAGAGAGAGAAAGCAAAAGTAAAATATTGGTATGTACGTGTTGATGTGGATATTCCAAGCATAGGAAAACACCAGAGTTTCTGAAAAGCAGTGTTCCTTTTTTGGTTGTGTAGGTCCCGATCATCTAGTTTCTGGACTGTGTAATAGAATAAGGTATTAAAATTCTGTTCCTATGCATCTAAAACGGCAGCATTACTCATGACTGGCAAATCCATAAGTACATATGCAGGTCATCTCATGAGCAGTGACAAATCTCTGTCACAGCATGCCATAATGCACTAGAGAAATGTATTTTGCGTGACAAAAATTCTGCTTCAGAAACGGTAGATGGGAGTCCAAATTTAGACATCTGCATCCAAGACAGTCATCTAGCCTACCTTCAGAGCTACTGGAAAGGCTCTCTGAGGATATACTTAATTTCCTTTCAAAAAAAGACATTTAAAATAAATCAGAAGAACAATGTACCACAAAGTGTTTCTCTCTACCGAATATCAGGAGAGTCCCCGTGATAACTCGCGTGGTGTAGGTGCTACAGATCAGGTACAGACTTGTACTTTTAGCAATCCAAAATTAGATGAGATCTGTCCCCTGATGGTGCCTGCTAAAATCTCTACCATTTTTCATTCAGTCCCTTAATTGTAGCTAGTCCATAGATAGTCCCAGCCCTGCCATGAGCTGCGTGATTCTTGAACTTTGGAAAGGAGGGAGGAAATGGGGCAAGAGAGGGAAAAAGGAAAAGGAAATAAATAAAAAGAGCAGAGTGGTGTTTATTTGTTCTGTGAGGCTCTAGGAAAACTGTTGGTTTCTGGTCTTTCCTGTCTCCTGGGTGTCCAAATGAGCAACCCCATTAGCTGGGTTTGTCCCCTGGCTTGTGCATGCAGGTGCTGTCTGCAGATGGCTCCTGGAGTATCCTACTGCAGGATGGAGAGGGATCATGGAATTCTAGAATGGCAGGGGTTGGAAGGGACGTCTGGAGATTATCGAGTCCAACCCCCCTGCCAGAGCAGGGTCACCCAGGGCATGTGTCACATGAACGCATACAGACGTTCTCTCTCCAGAGCCACAACCTCTCTGGGCAGCCTGTCCCAGGCTCTGTCACCCTCACAGTGAAGAAGTTCCTCCTCACATTGAGGTGGAACCTTCTATGTTCAAATTTATCCCCATTGTTCCTTGACCTATTGCTAGGCACTACAGAAAAGAGATTGGCCCCTTCCCTTTGACACCCACCCTTCAGATATTGACAGACATTCTCAGTCTTCTCCTCTCCAGACTAAACAGCCCCAGTTCCATCAGTCTTTCTTCACAGGGGAGATGCTCAAGTCCCTTCATCATCCTCATAGAGGACACTGTGAGCACTACCCACCAAGTTAGCCAAGTCTGCATTAGGGATTGGGGAACAAATCTGATTCCTTTAGAAACAAAGGGAAATTCTGTTTGTGACACAGGAAAGCTGATTCTTTGTGTTAGTAGCATTGCCTTTCATTTCTCTACTCATTTCCATCTTCTTCAGTTTTATTTCAAGATAACTGTAACATGGATCAAAAAAATTATTAATTTGTTTCTTCAGTATTACCTTTTTTCTCATGAATGTGTTTAACACTGCTTGAACTTGGGATAGGCTCAGATTTACTGCTGTTTGTAATTTGTTTTCTCTTGTGGAATTGAGTAGATTTCATTCCTCAGCACAAAGCACAATCCAGGCTTTGAACATTTCCAGTGTGAAGTTTTCTGAGCACCCTGTTCCACTGTCTGGCTGTTATCACAATAAAAAAAACAACTTTCTTCTTATGTATAAACAGAATTTTCTGTACTTCAGTTTGTGCCCGTTGCTTTCTGTCCTGCCACTGGCTACCACCGAGATTACATTTCTTCTGCCTTTACCCTTCCATCCCCTGCCTTCTTTACCCCCACCCACATTACACACACTGATAGTGTCCCCTGGGCCTTCTCTGCTCTGGGCTCAACAGTCCCAGCTCCCTCAGCCTCTCCCTGCACATAAGATGTTCCCAACCCTTCAGGAACTTTGTGGGCTTCACTGCACTTGCTCTGGTAACCTCCTGTCCCTCTTGTTCTGGGGAGCCTAGCACTGGATCCAGCACTCCAGATGTGTCTCACTGGTACCGAGCAGGGGAGGAGGATCAACTCCATTGACTTGCTAGCAGTGGTCTTCCTAATATAGTCCAGGATGCTGTTTAGGTTTCTTCAAGGGCACTTTTCTGGCTCATGGTGAATGCCCATCAGAATCCTCAGGTCTTTTTCTGCAAGGTCCTTTCCAGCTGGTGGTCATCCCCCACCCTGAGCTGCTGCGTGGGGTTATTCGTCCCAGGCTTGCATCAGTGGCAGACACGCTGCAGGTGCACTCTGTCCTGTTGTCCAGGTATCAGTGAAGATGTGCAAAGGTGGGGAGTACCACCTAGTGACTGCTTTCCAGTTGGCCTTCATGCCACTGATCTCAGCCCTTTGAGCCTGGCAGTTCAGACATATTCAGTCCTCCTCAATATCTGCTTATTTTGCCCATACCTGATCCTCCTCCACCAAAGTTATGCCTTCCTTGCTCCATTTTCCTACTGGTCTCAGAGCCCTGGGATTGCTGGAGGCAGGGTTTAACCAGTAAAGACTGGGGCAGACAAGGCATTGTATACTTTGGCCTTTTTGGTGTCCTTTGTGACAAGTTCCCATTCAGCAGTGTCTTCCCATTTTCCCTAGTCTTCCTTTGGCTGAAGAATTCTGTGTAGAAACCCTTCTTGGTATCATGTCCGGAGTCAGACTTGACTCCAGATGAACTTTGGCTTTTCTAACCCTGTCCCTGCGTGCTCAGACAGCATCTCTGTTCCTCCTGGGTCACCTGTCTCTAGTACATTTTCTTTTCACATTTGATGTCAGAAGCTTTGTGTTGCTCCACAGACTGCCTGCTCACTTTGATTGCTTTCCTACTGCTCAGGATGGACTGGTCATGAGCCTGGGGCGAGGTGACTGAGAAAATCAACCAGCTCTTCTGGAGCCCTCTTCTTTTCAGGGCAGAATCCCAAATCTGTGATGATGCTTTCACATTACACTTCTGGATTAATCCAGAATTATCCTTACTAGTGCTTGCTGTGACTCGTTAGAACGACTAAGTGTACATTAATAACAGAGAACTGTTTTTATCAGATATATCTCTTCCTGATGAGAGAACCCGAGGGGTTTGTGGAGATAGGTAACAAAATCCAAAGAGACAGCAGTGAAGCTAAGTTCAAATTTAACTTTGCAAAAGCAGGCCTAGGATCTTATCAGACTGACTTTGATTTGCACTGGATTTCAATTCCAATCATTCTCTTTTTTGGCGATGCAATTTGTAATGAATATAAAATAACTATGAAGTAAAGCTCCTTTTTGTAATTCAGACACGCAATGCAACGTTAAAAGGTCGTCTTAACCAAAGCTTTAGATCTATTCCTTAAAATGTCAGTGAGTGCACGTCAGTTTTGGACCCCAGGAAAACGAAAGAACAGTTTGAAAAAAATGCAGTTTAAACCTCAGCTGGTCTTACGTCTCACATACTTGATTCTGAACTTTCATCTTAAATTATAAACTCTCTCGGACAAATTCTGTCTTTATCTGCATTTTACAGAGAACAAAATATTAGGTCACGTGTAAGAAAAAATAGGGAAAAAAAAGTGCAGTTAGCATTTCCACATTTAGCAAGTATCTTATGGTCACTGGCTATAGGGTATTTGAGTCGTTACGTATTGCATGTTACACTTAAATGTGGGCACGCTCAGGACTTAGTTATTGAAAAGGTAGTTTTTGAAAGTAATGTGTCCCAAAAGAAAAGCTTATGTGGTGACTGAGAAATCTGGAGGTTCTTGAAGAACTGAGTGGAACAGGGCATAGCTGTAGGTTTTCAATTACACCTTAAACAATCAACGCCAAAATGATAATCCTGATTTTCTTAAGGTATTTGAGGAAAGAAATGCTTTTGCAGTGCAGAGCTTCATCTAGCCAGATAGTCGTCAGCTCAGAAAAAGAAGCCGTTGATGTATAGAATACCTTCTCTTTAACACCTGCTTAATTCAAGGCTATTTTGAATTTATCACTTTAACTCGATAAAAAGTTAAAAGGCAATATATGGACCAAGCCAGTGGCAAACAAGAAAACGTACCTGATCGTGAAGGCAAATTACTGTAGCAATGTTTGTATTTATGTCAGTATAGGAACGTGACTGTTGTGGAACAAGACAGTACAGTCTATAGGAAGGAATAATACTCTCTATGGTGCCACTATAAAATAAATCGCATGCTTCTAAATAACCCTCTTCTCAGGGTTGTATGTAGAAGTAAATAGGAAAAACCCAAGGTTTTTTTTTTTTCTCCAGGTTAATATCAAATGACCCGAATTTGCAGGACTTTTCTCTTTGACTTGCCCTAGAGGAACTGAAATGAAATTAAAGTGTAAATACCTCAATGTGTACAACACTCTGCCGTCGTTCCAGATCCTGAGCATCCTATTAGGAGTTGTTATCCAATGAGCATCAGCTTTCTTGGAATTTCGGAAGAATGTATCTGGTATCCAGATCTTCCCAACCATGTTGCTGTTTAATCTGAGCACTTTTATAGTGCTGTTGAACTTCAGACGTCTGTCATACCACGTTTGGGCGAAAAATATATCAATTGTATATTCCTGTTGTGTTAACCAGAAATACTGATGAAAACATAGCACTTGGCATTTCACCTAACTCCTGATATGCTTTCCTTAATTTCACAGGAAAAAAAAAGTGAACTACAGAAGACAACACTAGAACTGCTAAAAAGAAATGTGTTTTTGAGGGCACGGTTTACCAAAGGTCATTGTTTAACAACAATTTATTCTGTTATTTTCCCACTGACAGGTGAAACTAAGATGCAACTGAATGGCATTATGCACCTTTCTGGTTCATCCCATGGCAGATCAGGTAAGAGAGCAATTACTTATTCCCTTGGACCTAGGATGGGAAAAATTTGGGCTGACTTGGCTGCCTTGATTGCCTGTGCCCCCCAGTTAATATCAGAAGTGGTGAAGTCTCGCTTTTCCTGGCACTACCAGGCAGCCAGAAGCTGCAAACAGAAGTGCAGAATGGAAAAGAGCAGTCTGAGATTTGTTTCTGCACGTGCAAATTACAGGACTGAAGTAGACGTCGTGCTGAGGCTAGATCTCTTTCCTTCACCTCTCCAAAGACATAAGTAAATTTTTCTGTAGGAATTTTGGAAAGAGGAGAGTAGCAAGAGTGGTAATATCACTGGTGAATGATTTTCCTTATTTTGTGGCAATTTGGAAGCTCAGTTTTACTGGAGTTAAACTGTCAGAAAGCATGTAAAAGTATCATAATATTACTACATTTCTTTCAGCACAGAGCTCGGTTTCCCTGTCTTGTAGAGATTCATAACTGATATAGTCCTCACATCCATGATAATAATGAGATTTTAAAAAATAATATAGGTATAGAACAACATCAAATGTAATGAAAGCTTTGTAATGCCAAAAATGATGGAAGCTTTGCAGCAGAACCGGTGATGATTTACCTACCATATTGATAGCATTCACAGGCCCAATGCTGTTTACGTACATGTCGGTGTGAATTATTGTTGGTTTGACTGTAAGAGAAACAAGAAGAATCGGTGACAACAGTGAAGGTCAGAAGCAATATGTGAAAGTCAAACAAAAGCAAAAGATTATTATAGTACCTCTTTTGTAGGGATATGGTTGCCTCACATTCAAATGTGCATATACAACAGGAATCAATTTGAAGTTGGTTGGAGACACTTTGAGATAAGTACTTATATCATTTATTCTATCAGAACAAATCCAGTTATGCTATGAGAATAAATTCTGAAACCAGTGCCATTACCTTAGAGTGAGTCATATCTGACTGAGAGTATGTATATTTTATGTCAGGTCGCAGCAACAGATCTGACAAAACACCATCAATGAAAGCAAACTTATTCTTCTTACAATGTTTGCATCACTCATTTCACATTACAATGCCAAATTCAACATGACTGCTGTTGCCTGCAGAGGTGGCTGTAGGTAAGTAACAATTTCATAAGCCCAAAGCAAAAATAATCCTCAAGCTTCTAAAGCAGGGATGAAAAACAGTTGCTAGATTATTTTGAAATTATTCAGTTGTAGCTTTATTATTCTTAGGCACCTTGGCTGAAGCATGATTACTTTTTCCTAGATGCTTTTATGAATGCTTAGTTCCTTTCTGTGCTCTTCTCTTAGTTCTCTTTCTGGCTTGGACTGGGAGAATAAGACAAATTCCTCTGTGAATTTACACTGTATATATATGTTGTAGGTTAAATCGTCATGTTATCCCTCACTGTGAAAAAGTCCTTAGTTTATAAGCCTGTATAAACTTGTTAGAAACTGCTTTCTTCATTAACCTTGCTGCTCTCTGCTTTCCTCTGCCTGCCTCATCCAGGAATTCTCTTTGCGTTTTTCTATAATCTTATTACTGCTGTATCCCCTTCTCGGGAGGTATTGTCTGCCTCTTCCCTGCACATACGGGGCCTTCTTAGACTGGCTCGCTTGCAACGCAGCGAGATTTATCTCCTTGAGCTCCATCACTAATCAGTCAGCAGGGAGGAAGATTTCTGCCAAAGGTGATTCGCTCAAATAACATTTCCATTGTGAGTCCAGGCTTGGGTCTGTATGCCCGTGCTGTCCGTGTGGCAAGTCCAGGGAGGTTGGCCTTACTTGGCTGCAGTTATCTTTTGTGAACCTCTTCTGCACCCCATTCCCCAGTCACTTCTGGCTCTGCTGTGCAAGGGAAGCCTGTGCTGGCCCAGTCAGCACAGACCTGCTGCTGCTGGAGGCTGTGTCTGCGGCTATCACATCATGCAAGGATCAGGTTGCCTCAGCCTCAGTTTAGCCTGCCTTTTCCAGTGTCATAGTTGGGATTCGTTAATGCCCTTAGATACACAAAGAAGATAAAAACTTGCTTTTTAATTCCCCAAAAGTGGCATTCCAAACTTACTATGCATGTGCATGGTTACGAGCAGCCTCGTGCGTCAAATCACAACAGTCTCACTAGGCATCTCGGGACAAATTTAGCAATCTTAACGTATCTCATCTTCCAAAATCCTGACTGCTCCTTGTGCCTCTGATGATTTAACTACATTGTGTTTTGTTTTCGTAACTACTTGGATGCTTTCTGCTTCCTGTGTAGTATAACACCATCTTCAATACTTAAACAACAGTGCTCCACAAAGAGAATCCACGTACCTCCTATGTCAGGTCTCAGCTTGTTGTCATATCCTTCCAGCAAGCCATTTAAAATAAGAGTGACATCACTCTCGTGGACTTTGGGTGTCAAAACCCAGGTCTTATTTGAAGTGTAGTCTTCATAATCATCATCTCCCTTTTGGGTGGAACTGTTAGAAAAAAAAAATAAAAATTAAGAAATGGAAAGCCTTGTGAAAAGATTAATTTGTAGGTAACCTCTTTGAAGACAATACAGACATAATTCAGTTTGAATAGCACTGTACAAAACATTGAAAAATTCCCTGCATTATAAAAGGAGGCTCACAGGAAAGATTCAGATAACAGTTGAGGATACAGTGCACTTTAGCAACGTTTTGTTTTCATGGAGTTGAAATCATATTCTGTCTATTCAAAGGAACATCAGTGCTTATCACCTTTGGCATGCCTGTTTTTTTCCTCACTGACTCAGGTGGGACCTGTTATGAAACAAATCTAATTGTCAGTTAGCTTATGCAACTCTCCACCAAATATCACTTAGTATGTACACAGAGTCGTTGCATGACTTCTTTTTGAGAGAACAGTTTGATGCAACACATCAAAGACCAGCGTGCTGGCAAGACACAATAATTAGATCCATTCTAGCAGTCACACAGCTTTTCTCCACTCTGATGAACTCGAGCTTTTTGTTCATTTGGAAAGTTCAGCACAAATTTTTGCCAATGGTTTTCATTTTTGCTTCTGCTAACCAGAATTGAGTGAGGGTAAGAAATGTGTTTACTGTTTTTTCCTGCTACTGAGCGGTATGACAGCAGATCTCATATAATTCAACCTGCTTAGCACAGTAAAAAGGGCAAGTTAGGAATCAGAAATGTGTAGACTAGCTTTAATGAATGTTTTATTTTCTTAAAATCTGTACCTTCAGTTCTAGAGAACAACATAGGAACTACTTTAGAATATGACATCATCAGACATTTCCATTTCAGAATGTCAGTGCTAATCAGCCTAATCGTGCTAGGCAACTCGAAGCATGAATACACCAGTGCCATTCTTTCCTGATTTGCTTCTGTGGCAAAGTTTGAACCCTGATGGTTATGAAAAATTGCAGTGGTACTACAAATGTCTTAAGCCAGTGGGTCGAGTTTGGATATGAATGGGTCAAAAGCAGAAAAAAAAATAAATTATTTTCCTGTTTCAGCCAGAATCTGTATGGAAGTGGGAAAGAGCAGGGAGAATGACAATCTCATGGGGGCTGGGACTCCTGCTTGGCACAAAAGATTGAAAGCAAACGCAGCTTGCCAGGCTCATGGGTGCAACAGCAAAGGGATGACTAGTCCCAGAGTCTCAGAAAGCCATTCTTTTACCACAGATCTTTGCTCAGCTGAGATCTTGCCCGCTCCTCCCTACACTGCCATCCTGCTACATCCCGCTTATCCCTACCCCAAGTGGGTGGCCTGAAGGCTTTCCCCTCTTGGGCATTTGGCAACTCTATGCCAGGTGTACAAAAACAACTTCACTGCGAAAGAGGCTTTAACTTCTTTCTTCCTCATGGCACAGCACAACAGGAGAGAGCCACAGTACCTCTGTGTCCCAGGAGGGGCTGGAGGTACAGTGACATTTGAAGCAGCCTGAGACTATGCATAGGTCTGTACCAACTAGGAATGCATAGCATGCACATGAGTAGGTACGTAGGTTAGTGAAGTTAGGTTAATCTGTTCCTTCCACTGAGTGCTGCCTCCAGGCACCAGCTAACCCACCCTGCACCAGCCATCTGCATCTGGGATGTTCAGCTTCCCAGAGCCAGAATAGGTGACACAACCTCCTCTGGCTACGCAGGCCTTAACCTGTAGTGTTTCACTGGCCATCAAAAGCAGAGTTTTATTTGACAATGTGCTACATAGTATTCTTCTGGTACTGACAAATAGGCCAGGATAATCAAATTGGTGGGGAAAATTTGTTAATTCAGCTGTCTGGAGTTCAAAGATCGAATTATAATTCAAAGGAACTTCACCGAAGCAAGATGATCCCTCCTGGAGAAAAGGAAATCCTTCTAAATGAACTCTTTGCAAACAGAAGGAACTAGATTATATGTTTTCAGTCTGTGCAAAGTGAGTGAAAAAAAACCCTAACTTTGTGTATAAAAAGCCACACTCTTCTTTTACAACCAATCAAACATCCATTCTCCCCAGAGAAGAGTTTTTCTGAAGGGATAATAAAAAGTACATCAAATACATTCTTTCACAAAGGTGATGCATCCCTGAATATTGATGTGATGAGAAAGCTTCAGAAGTCAAACAGTTAGTTAGTACAGTCTGGTGTACTGGACAGTGCAAGACTAGAAGATAAAAAAATATATTTGGCTAGGACTTGTCTCAAATTTAGAACAACCTTATTGAATGGCAGCCCACAGTCACTAAAACTTCCATTTCCTCTTGGTAATTATTTGTAGGAAAGAAATTTCATTTGCTCATCTGCTATTTCAAGCCATTCTGGCACTCCAGATCTCAACAGTCAGCAAACACTTTATGAGATTAGTGTGAGAGAGAGGCGAAGGAACACAGCCAATGTGACTGGGGGAAAAGGCCACTGAATTCCAGCTTCTATCTGGATTCAGAGTGGATCATAAGTTAGCATGAGCATCCAGTTGTCTAAATGTCTGTCTGTGTAACACTGCCCACCAGTCAGAACAATCAGAGGTACATCTCTATCCGGATGAGCGGGGCTTTAGTTGTGCAATGTCATTAATACTGATGAAAGTTATAATGACAAAGCCCTTTTCATCTCCTTAAGACTTCCAGATCAGTCCTTCTGATTATATGGCCTAAATTTTGCAAGTGCTTTTAACGTCCAGAAAAAAACCCGGATTATACCCAAATGCATATTGAAATCTGGTTTTATTTTCATGATTGCTAGTTTTCAAATCCAGTAACATAGGTATGCAAAGAAGCACATATTTACTTATTTGCAGATTACAGTATAATTTTTTGAGAGTTACTGTTTCAGACACTGATACAAAATCAGTGTTTGAGATGTTCCCACTTCTGACATTAATGCCATTACAAGATGTGTGCAAGACTGCTCTATGGAAATCCATTCTCCCTATTTGTAGAAGAGCTGGTTTAAAAATGACAGAACCCAAACTTGAAACTTGAGGCTAAAAAGAGTTTTAACTCATGTTTTTCATCTTTTTCACTATAAAATACACATACTAATCCTAATTTTGCATTAGAGAAGTTGTTTCTTTATTTATAACATTTCTGTGTCTCTTTTGAGTGCTCATTGGTGAGGTGTTAACTTCAGCACAAACTGAAATTAAGCAAAATGAAAGTTCAGGACCAGATTCTCCAGACCTTTGCCAGTGCACATCATCTGTAAGTTTTTTGCAGTACTAAGTGGACAGCAATGAATCATTCATGGAGCACATGTAACCTCTGTGGGCAGAGGTACCTACTGCAGGTAGAACTGAGTTTATGGACCGGTGGATAACGAGCTGATGAAAAGATGCTCTGTTTCATTGACATAGCCTCTTTTACAGACCAGTTAGTGCTAAAGGCATTATTTCTGTACTGGAAATATGTTGAACCCGTAGAAGATTAGTTTGATCTGTCCCAGAGGATATCTCTGCTGAGAAATCACTGATGTGGTAGGAAAATAATTTTTTACCATCTTCTTTTCTGAATCTTGTCCAGAAGACACAGCAAAGCCCATTACTCCAAAGGTTTTGTTACTGTGTTGAGACACTGTTCCCTTAGCAGCCCAAAACCATGGAAGTCCACATGACAGTTTGGGCATCCATTCCCCTTTTTAGTAGATTCAGTAGGATTTCTTTTCTGCTCTGCTTTCATTTCCACAGAAATAGAAATGATACCTATATACAAATAATCATCACTGTAGTAAAATTTAACAGATAATTATATTTATGGTGTTTAGCCATCTTACATTATTAGACTCTCAAGCCTTTTGACTTAAATTCTTTAGTTCAAATTTCAAAATAAAGGGTGGATCATCTATTTCAAAACTACTGTATTTTAGTACATTGCTAACGTGAAGTCAGTATTATAACTTTTAATTATCTGTTGTGTTCCATGGCATCTCTCTATCAGAGACATACTAATGCAACTTCCAGAAGAAATGCATGTAGCATTTCTTGGAAAGACAGTACCATATGGTGGTAAAGAAATGCTAACATTATTTAAAATCACAGACAGCAGCAATAATTTTTCAGTCTAAACCTAGGGACAGCTTGGGCATGTCTTATTTCATTAGTGAGCAATAGCTCACAAAAGATGTCCCTCTGAAATAAGGTAAATATTTCCTAATCCATAAGGACATGATTTTCACAACTGTTAGGAGTAGTAGAAGGGAAATGCTAGTCTTCTCTGAAGCAAAAAACCTGCCATGACTGCTCGGGGTGTAAGGTCATGTATTTAACTGGTCAAAGTCTCTATAGTTCCAGTGGCCTTATATGAGATAGGTGAATTTGTAGCTGCTGTGGCTCTGTCCCTTAACTTTTCTAAATACAGAAAATTAATCTTGACTATTTGCAAACATTCCATTAAGAAACTTCACATGAGAGTCAATTATCCCTGCTGGAATCTGCCTGCTATTGCATTGTGTTTACAAGCAGAAGCACAGTAGCCACAAAGTGCCTGAAGAAAAGGACCTGTTAGCAGTACTGAATAGTCAACAACTAATTAGTTTAATTAAAAACTTCAGTTTATTTGTCCAAAAAAATCTGACCAATTTTTATCTTTTATACCAAGTAGGCTACAGAAGCTACAGAACCTACAGCAGAGTTTTAATAAACTACTCATACATACACGTCCTTCACTTAGAGCACCAGTGGTTTCTACCACTCAGTAAAGGACTGAAACTGGGCTTATTATTTTACCTGACAGCTCTGGTTAACTTAATGAATAGTCAAGCTAAACTCCTTCTCTGATGTGCATACAAAATTACCCTGATCTGTAGGTCGTACATTATCCATGATGATGATCAGGTCACTGTGAGGGAAGGACATATTCCAGGTTTCCCACTGTGGATACAGAGATGCTGCATGGAGCTGTGACGTACCAGTATGTAGAGAGTAGCATATTTACAGGAGATTACAGTGTCTGTATCTATATTCTGTCTCTGTTGACTGCCAATCATTTTTTAAGTAAAGCTTTCTCAACTGGGATAGAAAATGTTTTCACAAAGGTGATGCTGAATTCTCTCTCCCTGTTCATGTTTCTGTTCTGTGCACTTGTACTGTTTAAATCCTGAGGCTGTGCCCCAGACCATAAAAATCTTATGATATTTTTACCATAAAAATCTTATGGCATCTTTACCATAAAAATGGTGCCAATTTTCTCTTTTACTACTAAATGTTCATCACAATACCCAACTCTCATTTTTCTCAGGACCACAAAGCATGTAATGTGAAGATTAATTTTGTCCCAAGTCGATTCCCATGTCAGAGATGGAAGCTCAGTATAATGCTTTGCTTAGAGGGGAAAAGAGGAGATCCAGTCGGTTTCCAGAAGTTTTGTAAAAGGAAATGGTGTCTGTGTTGAGAGATTTAGGCTACTGAATCCCAGAGAAAGTGTCGTCTTGTCCTGCTGTCTACACCTAGAGCTTTGGTGCTGATGAGACTGTGATTTTGGTACCTGGATGGAGCTTTCTTCCAGAGGAGCCTGAAATATTAGAATCACAGTTTCCAGAGAAGCTTGTTTCAGACTTGGTCACTAGGGAGTATTAGCTCTAGTTTGGCCACTTAACATAGTCAGGTAGCGAGGAAGGCTGTGGAAGTTCACAAGGAGGAAAAAATTAGTTTTTACCTCTACTTAATGGTTTGGGTGGGTTGGATTTTAGGTAGGTCACCTGTAAAAGATAGCTTATTCCTTAGGCAACTGCTACTGCTGTAACTATCATTCCAGCAACTATTCAAACCATCTGAAGTAGTTTAAAACTCATTCTGAAATGATTGCTGCTTAAAAACAAAACAAAGCTGAGGGCTTTTGTCATCCCAAAGTCACAGAGGTACTGAAATATACAAGAAAAGAATTATTCAACTGATACTACAGTTCTCATAAATAAATCACAACAGCTGAAAAACTAAGATTAGGTAGGGACCAAGCACACAAGTCTCAAAATAGATATTCAAGACCCAGAAATCACAGGAGTAGCACAGACGAGTGCTCCCAGCAGATGACTGTTCAGTCATCTTTATAGCACAGGAAGGCCCTGGATTGTCAGCAGTCCAACAGCCTTTTCTGAAAACTATGCCTACACTGAGATTTAAAGGCCAGACAGATTTCTGTGAACATTTGCACTGCTTTCCACTGAATAAGATGATACCCGACAACACAGCACCTAAGTGTCATGCTGTGGACTTTACAGGCCACCTTCTAGTCACTCAGCAGCTCACAGTACCCTCCCTGGTACTTGTCAGCCATTTTCAGTAAAGAAATCCAATTTTTCAGCCTCTTCTCAGAATTCTAAAATACTAGATGGCAATGATGGGTTTGTATTAGTTGCTGTAAAGCTGTCAGTTGTAGCAGACTGGTTTATCTTAGTCATTCTACATCTTCCCCAAGACATGCACTCACACCAGCTACTGTAACCTTATCACATCATAAATTTTAGCCCTTCATAGTTCTACTAAAACATCTTCTTTCTGTACTTGCAGATTCAGATGAGTGTGGCAACAGCAAGTGTTTACACAGAAAGGTTGAAAAAAACCCCACCAAACTTGGTTTAATTTTTGTTTCTTTCCTGTAAGTTTGTGAAAATGCATTTTTAAAAAGCCCTTTGGAGTGCATTTATTGAGATTGATACCAATAAAACTTCTGGGTTCTGTAGCATTTCCTGCATTTTTCTCCTTCATCACACTGAAAAATTGCAGTGCAATTTTTGCATTGCACAACTGCTTGGGCTCAAGTCATGAGTGAGCAGCAGGGTTATCGTCCCTTTAGAAATACTTCTAGAACCAGTAAAATGGGCTCATGGCCAACATCATCAAAATTAACCAGAAACAGAGACCAGTGTTAGCAGTCCTGGCAAAGAACAAAAAGCTGAAATGTAGCGCCCAGTCTAGAATCAGCTTCTCCAGGCACATTGATTAATAACTTTAAGGATTTCCATCTTCAGATCTATTAAACCAGATTGATACAGTTGACCAAAACTGAATTATACTACAATATAAAACTTGTGGGCAGGGAGAGGAAATGTATGATAAAAACAGCAAAATGCAGAGGGGTGAAACCAACTTGTATAGCCAGTAAGGAACAAGAGAGATATTTATAGAAACAAGCACCCATCACACATTCTGAACAGCCTGAGCTTGCAGTGCAGCATTTATTCTGAAGAGAACTCTGGAGGAGTCTAAGATGTGATCAGATGATTCAGATAAGCCTCCATAACTTAAGATGGTTATTTCAAGGTTTTTTTGAGCTGGAATTTTGTGTGAATATGTTTTCTTACATTTTGTTTACTAGAGCCTATCTGAATCTACTCACATCTCTCTTTTTAATGCAGTTAACAGCTACTCATTTTAGTGGCAAGCAAAGGAAAATATTAGGTAGAAATGAACAGAAATAGGTTTATATACTCTCCTGCATCATAGGGTTAGCTTGAAGTGCTTTATTTGAAATTATCTAGCTGTATCTAATCGTAAAAGGTGTAACTTTGGAATTATGTCAACCTCAGGTTTATTTTTTAGTTTATCTTCCTCTCTTCTCCACTTCTCCCCCCTCCCATCTCCTTGCCTCCTTTTTTTTTTTTTTCATTTCTTCTAAATCTGTTCTTAGCTTCCCTGCATGGGGAATCTAAGGCACTCGGGGCATGATTTTTGCCTGTTGCTATTACTCGGCTCCTGCAGATTTCCACTAGAGCTGGGAGAGCTCAAGAGAAGGAGTTAAGTTAATGGCCATTACTGAAATACGGTCTGACAAGGTCTGTTTTACTGTGAGCGTTCTTCATTTCTTCTTCCTGTGTTTTATTGTATGTTACTGTCATCTGTTACTATTATATGTAATTTCTCTTTCCTGATAAGGTGCATTGCTTTTAGAAAAGATTTTTTTAAAATCTCACTATAAATTAACAAGAGGAGCAAAAAGCTTAATTTTGTTCTCAGTGAGTAAGATTAAGAAAACATGGATGTCCTCCAGCCATCTACTTAAACAGCATTAGCTCAAAAAACCCAGTCCTATTGCTCAGTTAGATATGAAAGATGAAACAGTATGGAATATTCTTCTGCAGTACCCTATAAGGTACCACGGTCATGGCTTTTCAGAATACTTGCACAGCTTTTTTCTTTATTTTGTCAGCATGGTCATTTTGCCCAGGAGGAAGTCACTTCTGGAAACAATCAGTCATGATGTAGTCATCTTCACATTACTGTCAGTGTTTAAAAACAAACATGTGAGGTGCTAGAAATGTCAGAAGTTTGGATTATTGAGTAACCCTTCCGAACATATTTTTTTTTTTTTTTTTTAGACTACCTTGTTTTGTTTACAGATCTGAGCTTTAGAATTCAAGTTAAACTGAATAGAAATCCTCATTAGGATTAAATCCATCAGTGAATGTTTTCATTCTTACCTGCTATGTCTCAGTACACAGTGAAGCACTGGAATGTGGTCCCAGTGTTGGTCTAGGAGTCAGTACCACTGAATGCTTACCTCACTTAAAGGACCAACATCCTTCTACTTGGTACAAGCCAAGTTATATCATCTTTGCATGTTAAGTGTAAATCATTTTTACAACACAGAGGCACATAAATGTGCCTTATTATTTGTGTTTGGTGAGGACTGGGCATGAATGTAAATCATCTCTTTAAGGAGGAAGAAAGAGTTGGGAACCATGCTTTAGGGAATGACACTGCATTGCTGGGAATCACTCTTCCCTCTCACTTCTCAGCAATGTGTAGCCCTTATCTTTGGTGAACCAAGCGGGTTAGATAAACCAAACCCTGAATGATTAGGGAACCAGTCAAAAATAAATTTTAAACCAGTATAGGTTTATTCTGAGTATATTCTTAGTTCTTGCTTCTTTCAGATTATGGGAGTGTCATTAGTGATACTCCCTTGATACTTACTAGATAGCAATGCGTCTTGAAGAAAGAGCTGAATGAACACAAGATAGTTGCTTGATACACGTCTTTAATTAACTCATCACAAAGCTAACTCATTCACAAAATGAGTGTAATCAAATGGTGAAAATTGAACTGGTTTTTGTTGGGTTTTTTTAAACAATGCTTCTGATTTCACTTCAGTTTTAATGCCTGGTTACCAATAGTAACCCATGTGTACCCACATAAACCAACTTATATCATGCAAGACGCTGTTTGCACTCATGCTCATAAAACAGACTGTGCAGGGGTGGATGTGGAATTTAGTTCTGATAACAGGGTAGATGTGTGATACATTAAGAATGTAAGTGGCAAGCTAATGTCTGTGTCAGCTGAGTAGGAAAATTGTCAACAAGTGTGTCTGAATTTCCCCTATGGAATTTATTTATTTGGATGAAATGGCCTGTGTGGGTTTTGTGGATTCCTGACGGTGGTTGGGACTATCAGGATGGCTTCATGTGGGGCACGGGAACTTCCTGGCTTCTGGGTAAGGATCATTAGCACCTCTGCTGCAATCTGCACCTAGCCAGGGTTCTTCACTGGCAGTGTCACCCCGTGCCTCTGCCCCTCGCTGCTGCATCTCGTGGCCTCAAGGCCTCTGCTCTCATGCTAGGCTTGAGATGTAGCTGCTACATCTTCCTTTCCTATTTCTGCCCCACTGTGGCAGATATTTTGCAACACAGTTTCAAAAAGAAATGCCAGGGTGCAGGAAAAGATATAAAACGTATACTTTGGGTATCTATTCCAGAGAAAGACAATCTCACTATTAACTATTTTGAGTTATTTATGCAAGAACCTTTTTTTTTTTCTCCCCCTGAAAAAGGGTGAATTATTTAACGGTGCTAACTAACAAATAATATGGTGACTCTGTATCTCCATTTTAATGAGAAGGAACTGTGCATTGGTTGACTCAATGTCCTATTTCTCTTTTTGGCCTTTCTATCAGTCTCCAGTAAGTAAAATGTAAGACACATAAAATGCAAATTCTACCTAGCTCTGAAATTTTTGACATTTGAGTGGGCTAGGCATAATGATCACTGCAAAGCCTATCTTCCCATCCCTTATATTTAAATGTGACTGTTAAGGCTAGTCAAAACACCAGGAGAATAGGAACAATTTCTGTTACACATATATACAAACATATATCTCCCAGACTTGACTTTTCTTTTTCCTCCAGAAATATTTTGGCATATGCTTTTTGGACTATCTCTTATCAATATAGTGGATTTTTATTTTATAAGTTCTCACTGTTTATATTATGATCAGAGAAGTTTGTCTTTGCAAAGGGAAGGAAACTTTAGAAGAGAAAGCTGCTAGAAACCTCTAAGTAGATGGTATTCAGGGAGAGAGAAAGATGGATGCCACACAACTCAAAAAGAGGGCAAGAATCAGAACAATAACCAAGTCCAAGCAGAAGCCAAGAGGGAGTTTGGTTAGTGTGTGGAACTGGCTACAACCTGGAGTACGTACAGCCATAAACATACTCCAAGAGCAGCCTGTTGAAAAAATTGCATTGGCAGCCAGGTTTATAAGGTACAACTAATACCTATTTATTTCTGAAGTTCCTGAAGGGAAGAAACCCCATGAATGTCCAGGAGATGCAGATTCATGTAACTAGAGTTTCAAAATGTATTTAGCAAGGGAACATTACAGACTGTAGAAGGTACAGGTAAGTGCAGAAAGACATACAGAGGTGAAAACATTTCCTTTCATTTGAAAGATTATGTAAGAGGATTTTTTTTCCTCCTCGTCTTCACTGCAGCTCTATACTGTGGCTAAATCAAAGGATCCACGGGATCAGTTGCAGAGACTGTTCCAGGTGTAAACCAAACCATGCATGCATTCAGGCAACAACTCAGATCCCCAGCAGGTTTCTTTGTCCCTTTCTCAGTGCACTATGGAACATCACCATAGCATCACAGTAATAAGCTTGAAAGGTGAGTCAATACAAGACCAAGCAGTGATAGTCAGCTATTACCATCTGACATTACTAGGTCATCTTGAACTAGTCCATTCCCAGCTGGAGGGGTTCCACTGAAGAGATGGGAGCAGCAGCTACATGTGCTGTCGTTTATGGAGATGGTACAGTTTGTGAGCACTGCAACAAGATACAGGAAGATATGCAAGGTAGCCACACAAGGCATCATGGCAACTAAGAATAAGATAATTGGCAAAATGCGGATTGTTTCAGACCCCATTTTCTATGGCTACAAAGGCAGCACCATGATGCTTCAGAGATTTTCTTGGTCCTTTGTGCATCTTAACCAAATTGCATAATCGGGAAGATTTTAAAAACAGATGACTCCTTTCATGACTCGAGCAGATGCCAAATGGGGGACCATCAGGTGAGGATGGAGACCTGAAACTTGGAAAGAGGGCAAATCCCTGAAATTAGTGGAACATGAGCAGAAGCTAAGGAAGAATAAAGATGTTTTATTAATCATAGCATATCCCCCATATGGATTAATTCATCTTCAGTTTCCCTTGCTACAGCTCCAGCAGCTTTTTATGAGCTACAGACTTAGGCAGAATAACTGGCAGAGTATTGATGAGAAGCAATTCCACTGGTAGCCGCTGAAGCAAAACTTCTACAAGCAATTTATCCATCTGAATCCCTAGGGAATTTGACAAACATACCTCAAAACAGTTTGTTAAATAAAGAACAGGTGCTATTTCAAGTCCTACAGTTTTCCAGGACATTACCAATGAAACAATTTAGAAGAGAGGACACAGCTGAAATACACTTGCTGACAGTGTTGGCATTTATAGCTTGTATCTGTCAGATTTTCCAGGATTATGTATTTCCATACTGACAACTGCTCAGTATTCTGATCTTGGTGCAGAAAACTATGTTGGTAAACATTTAAACGCAAGTGAAAGTGCTTTTGTGGTTGAAGGCTTGAGTGCTTAACACCTGGCAGAATTGAACCCCAGTTTAGGTGGCTCAACCAGTTTCCCAAGGTGTCCTTGCAGACATGACATCTCTTAAAGAAATATGTTCCTCACATGTGGTTCAGAATTTTTGCAGGTACACTAAAATGAGAAGTCCTATTTAAAGTATCTACTACTTACGATTGGACATAATTTGACTATTAAGCTTCCGGTTTTCTTCACTAAATCCTTTGATTACTGTTTTATTGAACACTGCATATGCAGGTAACAATTGCAGATAATAAATGGTATACATTGAATTTAATTATCTCTGCTGCTTATCTAGTATAGAGAGATTAAAAGAGATGGTACTTTGGGGACCATAACAGAAGAATTGATTTTACAGACACAGTGCCTTTTTTTTTTCAATTCCTTAACAAATGGTATAAGTAAAGCTGCAAACAATTTTCTCTTCTGATACTCTCCAAAAGCCTTCACATGCTCAGAACTTTTTCAAAAGTTACCATGTGAGCTAAAATTCTTGGTTTCTGGCCAAAGATTAATTTTATTTGAAAACTTAAAATAAAACACACTTTTTGAAATCCGTAAGGCTAAAATTATTCCTATTCCCTTTTAAAATCAAAGCTATATAGGGTTTGTTTTCACACATACAATCTCTAGATAACCAAATAGTAAATCTTGGAACTCATTGTAAAAATAATCCTTATTAAAAAGTATGCGCAGAGTAAAGTGATTGTATATTAAGTGGTTAAAGTCTATTTAAGGAGACTTAAAAGTGGTTGGATATTAATAGCAAACAATTTGGAATTGCTTAATTGAATTTCTGAGGAATGAACTTTCTCTAGAGGCAGTGGTAGCATGTTGTAAGAGGAAAGAAGCACTGTCCTCACCTGGGCGAAGTAGAGGTGTCTTAATTTTGCAAGGTACTGACATCAGTAAGGCAAAGCTGTGGATCTGTAACACAATAACCAGTGGCAGAGGAGAGTATTTTCATCTTGCTCACCATCGCCGCTAAAATACGGTGTTCAGAGCCTTGTTAGTTATGCTGGACTGGGAAGTTAAAGATTTGGCCCTAAAGATTTGTGGTGACTTTAATCTCCTGTGTTGCATTAGAGTTTTATTAAGGCTTTAAGTCAATTGAAGTGCATGCTTTAAGTCTTGAAAGCAGCTTAGTGAAGTTTTTTAGCATTTCCCTTAGAAACCAGGGAAATCAAATGAAAAAAAAAAGCGCCATTATTAATGTAATGTTAATTGTCCTGGTCCCAAAGAGCTTACAAACAGGTGATGTGTTTATTCAGTAACATGCAGTCTTTCATACTAGTTAATTATTTTGGTCCAATAAAAAAGCAGCAATATTTGTGATTGTATTCTAAGTTCCTCTGAGTATTCTACTGCTTTTCCAAATCCTTACTTTCCAAGAAAATAGTAATTCCTTTCCTACATTACATACCAAAATTGTAATAAACATATTTGGGTTCACAGCCCTCACGGGCTGTGGGAGCAAAACACAGTTACTTGTATTCAGTTTATATTCAGTACAGAGGCTGAAAGGTGAATTTCAGTCCTCAAGTTCAGCTACTAGGTTCTTGGCAGTGTAGATATTATTCCACGGATAACGTGCCTCGCCTTCTTTTCCAAGCCATCTTATAGCACGACCAGCCAAAGTTACTTACTGTAGGAAGGGAGTTACTTTCTCTTCTTCCCTGTCCTGTTACTGCATAGCTGAGAGCTACTACCAGCTTTCTCACTTGTGTTCTTAATTGATTGTGGCATTTCCCTGGCCTCTTAACTTACAGAACATACACACAGGCTATCTTCACTTACACGCAAAAGGTTGCCCTGCATTTCATCTTTGTTAATTTGATCACTGTAACTCATCTTTCTGAATCCCAGCACGGGTTTGCTATTTGAAGTAATAACAGGTTTCTTGTCATTGTATTAAAAAGGCTGTATAATTCCAACCTTCATAATTTACAACCGTATCTCTTTCAGTTCTGCCTCCTATTCATAGCAACTATACAACCTTGCTGGGCTCCTAGCTGAAGTCTTAAGTTACTCTTAAGTAACGCTAAAAGCTATCGGTAGTTCATCTATAAAAGGTCAAGCTGACTTTAATTTTAATTATTTATCAGCTATTGGGTGGCATTCTTCATTCACTGACATTTGTCTGCTTGTTTGTGTTTGGTGTGGTATCTGTCAGGGCACTGGTTTGGCAGTTGTTTCTAGAACACTGGCCATTACTGCAAAGAAGCATCAGCTCATGAGCCACGGGTTGAATTATACTATTGATTTTCTTGGGTCAGATGATGACTTTTCTGCACACAGAGGAAGTTTGCATCCTTAAATTTGGGAAGAACCATTCTTAGGCCTATAAAAGGAGAAACCAGAGATAGAATAGAAGGAGGGGAAAGATGATTGAAGCTTCCTTGACGGACAGTTCTCCCTTGCCTGCATCAGTATGTGCTGTATACCTGACTGAAGTCTTTTTTTAGTGTTAACTTACAGTAGGAATTCTCTTGTATCTTCATCGGTTTTTTGAGAGGAAAAGCATAATACATCCTATACCTACATGGGATATACACACAGTGGCCAGGAGATGACCCATCTTTTTATTGGACCATTATGAGTAAAATTTGGTGACGCACTTTCTCCAGTTTTGTTAATATGTGCATAGATAAGAAGTGCATTATCACTTAATAATATATTGAATAATACATTGATTAGTTTAGTAAGGCTTTCTAGCGTTATCTTGTTAATACTCTTCTCTTTATTGTTCTCTTTCTCATTCTTTCTCCTTCTATCTCTTTTTCTCTCTCTTGAAAAATAATCTGAGGAAATTAAATGGAAGTGGAATTCAGTAGGTAATCCCCAATCTGTCGCAGCAGACAGATTTCTGTTTAGATCTGAAGATATCTTCCTACCGATTAACAAAAGCTTCGTATGACCAGAACATGCTATCTGTGTTACACAGTATAACATTGCTGAAGGAAAACATTCCTTTTCTACATCACCCAGTGTTTTCCAGGGAATTCTGCCAATTACTTTGGGTATGCATGAGATCCTCTTTAAGACGCGTTTCTCATCAATGTATAGAACCATAGGTATTTTTCTGTAGAACACAGAGCATTTGAGAAGCTTAAGATGATGACCTGCTCAGAAAAAAAGCTAGCCTTTCATCTCAAGTGTTGACACCAAAGTCCAAGATGACATGCAGTAACAAATACAATTTCATATGTGATTAACTGCATCATTTGGAAAGAGCGAATGCTAGCATAAAAAGTAGATATCTTCTGCTTGTTTCAGTCCTTCCACATGGTGGTTGTTATCCTTAATTTCTTTCAAATAGTTGTTTCTTGATTTGTTTGGTTTGGGTTTTTTCCGTATATTGATGTTTAATTTCTGGTAATAATCCGTACGTCTTGGCTTGGGTTTTGTAAAAAATGCAATTTCTTTAACGTTATACTGGCTGTCTGAGAACAGATGAAAGTTTGATCTTGGAAGAGTAATATTTAGTTTCATATACAATGGCCACATTTCACAGCTAGGCCTACACGTTGTGTTGTACTTTTCTGCATATGTGTGAAAATGTCCTTCCACTAACTCTGAAAAAAATAGAACTGCTCCTTTATATAAGAAAGTCTAACTTCCATATTAGTGGTTTTCTTCCTTAATGATAATCCTTCGTTGCATTGATACTCTTACATAAATTGCTGAATTTCTATTACCTGCTAGCACTTTGCAGTGATCCTAATGCAGTGATTGGTTTGGATCCCATCAGCTATATATTGTGCCATCTACTCTGCAGCTGGCAGATGCCAATAGCAGAAGCTAAGAGCAAAAGATCAGGGCAAGAATATAATGATGCTTGCCTGGTAAAACTTCTCCACTTCCAGAAACACACAGCTAGAGACTTCCTGTAACTAAATGTTACCTCTGAGTTTAATGGACTTGGAAGTATTTTCCTTCTTTTTGAATCTGTATAAATCTTTGCAGCCTGCATTACCTCACTGCTTAGAAAGAAAACCATTTTAATAAATTTTCAGGCAGCCAACGATAATTTCGTTGAGTGCTCTAAGCCCCTAGGAAAACAAGTAATGATTCTGCAGCCAACTTTTTCAACGTTGCTTAGTTCATCACATGAAAAAACATTATTCAGCTGAGGTAGTCATTTACATGGGAAGGTGTTTGCTGCATTTCTCTTCTGCTACTGCAGTCGCTGATGCTTTTCCGCAGCATTAAAGCCTCCTTTTTTTTTGAGGGTAGTTGTGTTAAAAATATTACCCAGTTATATAAATAAGAGGATATCGCCGTGTGTCAGACTGCATACCCAATATTCAGTCTGACATGAGTCGCATATTAATTTCCTGTCACAAACACCCCAGAATCATGCTGGATGTAATCCTCCCTGTTCTCTCAACAGCTTTCTTCAACCTGCCACCTTCGCCCCTCTTTTACCTCCGTTTGTCTCAGCCAGTTGGCAGGTACTGGGACTTGTGAATATATGTACCCACTATCTCCCTCTTCCCACTCTTTTTTTCATATGGATGAAAAAAGTTTTTTGTAAATTTCTCACATTGAAGGGGATGGTTGCACATTCTGATAGAAATGCAGTTCTAACTACTTCATATGACAAGTTTAAAAGCAAGTATTATTTTCTTGTTTCCAAAGATAAAATTAAATGCAGTTTCCCCCACCTTCTGGCTTTGTGCTGTTTCCCTCACCTTCTGGCTTTTGTGCAAAGCTGGATCTCTTCTGAATTGGAAGAATCAAACAAGCAGGTTACTTCTGGACAGCACAAACAGAAAACTGGACTGGACCCAGTTCAAAAAAGTGCAAAGCTCCTGCTTACGGCACCAGGGCTCTTCTGAGCCAGGAGCTCACCAAAACATGCCTGGAAAGGCAAACACACTAGAGGAATTCAGCCTCTCATGATATACTTTTTATTAGCATCATGACAATTTGAACCATAACCTAGAATCACAAGTAAGCATGCAGTGAATGTGAAGGCATCTGAAGTCACTCATCATATTGAGTCTGATGTCTAAAAAAATCAATGCGTTTAGAATGGACACTATGCTGTCCCTTTCCCATCTCTCCTTCAGCTAGAATAGCTCTTCACCCTGGTTTTTGTGCTGTGGATATATTCATTAGGGATAATTTTAGTCCCTAATTTCATTATGGCTCAACAAGTTTGTTTTTAGTCTCATTCTACGAAATAAGCTCTTCCTTACCTAATAACAATTGTAACTACTGACTACGGTGATGGGTTTGGTTTTTTTTTCCCCGCAATTCATGTTTTTTTCCTTATACTTTCTGCAGTCTTTTTATTCATCATATGATGAATAGATCTTGTTCTAAGTAAACAACCCCCACCTTTGAGCCCAGAAGCACACTTCAAGTTACCTGGATGTCTTTTCCTATCATTCAGTTGTTAGACCTTTTCTAAGAAGAGATAAATAAACAAATCTCTTTCTCTTTTACTGACACAAAGACTCCCTAGTTCTTGTTCAGAACTTCCATTCGCAGAATGGTTTTGAATGGAAAAATGTCATTATGTCCAGAAGGCCAGGACAAGACCTGTGGGCCACTTAAGATCCATTTACATTACACTCTGTGGGCTAGAATGTAAACTTTAAGCTGATCTTCTACATAGAATAAAAAAAAAAAGAAGGAATTAAGCAAAAAAGTGTTTAGAGGTATTGTAAATCAGCTGGAATGTAGGTTGAGAGTTTGCTGCAAAAAGTAAAGCATTATGCAGTGTAAGAAACACTTCTTGAAGATTCTTACTGAGTTATAATTTAACTTTGGGTTATTTCCCAGTTCTTACTTATGAACATGTAACTACCTGTAAGAATCTCTACTGTGTAAGTCCTGGCTTTTCCCTCAGCAACAGACTGACTTCAGTGGGTCAGAGATCCCTGAGAGGATGAAACTAGGCTTGTTGTGTGAGGAAATTCCTAAAACTGCTGAGGTTTTCAGCATTCGGTACAGGGTAGGGTGTTGATTTCTTAGCAGCCATAACTGGGAAAATGGACAGTCAAACCTTTCCATCTGTGTTAAAGGGAATTTATAATGCAATTAATGTCCATAAATAAAAACAGCAAACAACACTCTAGATAGGCTATAAAGCATAAAAATAATAACAAAAAAACATAAACACAAGCCTTCAGTTCTAACGTCCCTATATCAATCAGTTTTTATGTGTATAATTTCCAAGCCTGAATTCATATAAAGCAACCCCCCAGCTAGCATTGTCTTCTTCCCTGCCAGTCTCACATAATCTCCCTCTTTTTCTGCAGAAGACTGAGTGGGGCTG
Organism: Todiramphus chloris collaris; assembly: GCA_025345505.1. Taxonomy (NCBI): domain Eukaryota; kingdom Metazoa; phylum Chordata; class Aves; order Coraciiformes; family Alcedinidae; genus Todiramphus; species Todiramphus chloris. The sequence goes on from JANVCC010000040.1 coordinate 14,255,251, forward strand.
TAGGTACAACAGTTTGTAAGGCAGCAGTTCAGACTGTACCAATGAAGCAGAGAACCACGGAACACTCTAGTTGAATATTTAAAAAATAAAATCAAATAATCACCTTAATCAAATCTTTGTATCTAGGAATATATGTAGGAATATCTAGGAATATCTAGAACTTTTAGAGCTAGAGTGGCAGAACATAAGGGAAAGGCTACAGGGTACTGAGCTATCTCAGATGCATCTCCACGCTGCAGGACAGTGCCCATCAGAGCTGTGGACCTTTGGAGCTTCTTTGACTCCATCTCTACATGGCCCTGCACTGATCAGCACACATATATTCTAAGCAGACATAAGAGGCAGATTGGGGGGGGAATCAACTTTCCTGCACATGCATCTGTTATTGCTCACCTGTGTCTAATGCTTTATCTAATAAATTATATAGTAATTTTAATAATTGATACTTTTGATTCAAAATTATTCTTTGTTGGAGAAAGTGGCGTTCATTACTTAAATGTATAAGAATTTAATTGTACTGGGACTGAGCTTTGGAATGAGTTTCCTTTGATGAAACCTTTGCTTCTTTTCCCTTCGTTTGTTCACTCCTATCAGATTCTTCTTCCCTTTTGAATTTTTGTGCAAATGTTACAGAATTTCTTGACATATGCCAACGGAGGAAACATAGCATAAATTGGAAAAGAATGTGGCCCCAATCCAAGTCAACAAGATATTTTGTCCAGATCAGCACTAAGCAAGAACAGTTTAAACTTAAGACCCAAAATCATGATCTACAAGAAATCTGGGGAGGGACTTTTTACTCGGGCTCCTACTGATAGGACAAGGGGTAATGTCTTCAAACAGCTAAAGGATTGATTTAGATTAGAAATTAGGAAGAAGTTCTCCACTGTGAGCGTGGTGAGGCACAGGATCAGGTTGCCCAGGGAAGTTATGGACGCTCTGTCACTGGGTGTGTTGAGGACCAGGTTGGATGGAGCTTTGAGCAAGTTATTAATAATGAAAGTGAGAATTTTACTTAGTTTTTCAAATCTACTTTAGATGAGTGGTTTTGATAGTCTTTTTATCACAATAATAGTTATTCCAAGTTTGGATCCCAGCATTACAGCTGATAGTCAAGAATGCAGCATGGTTATAAGGAACCTCACCCTCCTTGCTACCCCTGAACATTCAAGTAGAGTGCAGGGCTTGTGTTCATACAGCCTCAGCTCTGCTGAAACAAACACTGTAGTATATAGGCCAATCAGCACTAAATATTTAATTCGATAGTAGCATAGACAAGGATAAAGTAACCATTTAAGAGCACCTAGATTCACATCATCTGCTGTGACACTTCTTCAAAAGGGACCAGGCCTTGTTAGTTGCGAACTTGTCTCTTGCTGGGCAACATCTTTTTCCAGTAGTGCTCCAGGTGACTTCAGGGGGACTTCTGACTTCATATTAGCATTATACACTGTGTGAAAGTACTGGAAGCTACTGTACAACTAACTACAGCTGCAGGATTAATACCAGACCCATGCTGGCAACCTTTACAGTCCTTCTAAATGACAGGTCAGCTTGAACATCAGGGATGTTCATGCCCCTTTTAATCATTGTTATTATATCACTTATCATACAGTGCAAGAAAACATCTGACACTGCTAGTGCTTTGAAAGAACAAAACCATTTTACTTACTCCCATGTTCGGGAATTTCCCAGTAAAAATACATAGAATCACATACACACCGTGCTGAAATGATTGCTTTATGCTTTTTTTCTGACCAGTCTCGACAGTTTTCAATTGTAGGTATCTAACTGCAGCTTAGAAACATTGCCAGTACACTACTTGGGCACTAACGAGTGAAAAAATGGAAGTAGGTAGTCGCAAACATTTCACATCTGGACGCTGCTGTCTGCTGTGTTCATGTGATTCTTGCTGACAGTTTCTTAAAGCTGAGGACTGTGCAAAAATAACTGATGAAACCTATGTGTTAATAGTGTGCAAGGTATAGCTTTACAGCTGTTTGAAACTTTGCTGCTGAGGGAGGTCTGTTGCATGTAACACGTTCATCACCGACTATATAGTCCAGAAGTGTCATCAAATAATTAGTTCCAATTAAACTCCATATTGAGGTGTGCAAATATTAAACTATTTTATTTACATTTTCAAAGCGTTTCTAAACCCCAAGATTGCGCTGCACAGTTGTTCAGAAATTTGGTGTTTGCTTTGACATATTTTCACTGAAAATCTGTCACTGGGATGGACTGCACAGTGGTCTTAACACTAGTCTGGGTGATAAGGTGAGGGGGGAACTTCATGCAAGAAGTTTGCAGAACAGTTATGCATGGCAAGAACCAAATTGGCAGACAGCACATCCTGAAACTCTGGTGTGCACAATTGTAAGGGTGTTCTCTGCACATGTCAGAAAATGAATACATAAAATTATTGTAAAGGTAAAATACTGCAGTTCTGTAATCTGACATTTGTTCTGAATTCATTCAAATTACGGTTTGCTGAAGTCAGTGCTGGAATTTTAGCTACTTCCATTAATGCCTGAATGATGCCTTAACTTTCCTCCTCTAAATAACAGCAATTGTGCAACAATTAATTTCTCTAGTAGATTTTTGCATTAATAGAGGAAAAACCTCTGCACACTATTAGTAATCCAATTTTACGTGTTCAGTTACTTTGATCAGATTCTGCAAGTAATTAAACTTTTGTGTGCATTCTGACTGGTGACAACAAATTTATTCACATGCAAAACGTGGAGACCAACGTTAGTGTTCAGTTGCATTGGCCTTTCAGAATTTCTCTGTTCAAGACACATAATATAATTATATTGCCCTCCTTCTGAAGAGTTTGATGAGCTTTTAACAAAGAAAAACTTCCATCCTGCCTATAAATAAGCTCAATTTTTGTAATTCTGACTCAGTCCACGAGGTTCTAAAACTAACGGTGAGTTTTCTTCTACAATAGAAGCATCCTGATTATTAGAATTGAAATAATATTTGCATGTCGACTCACTTAAAATATTTTCATAGAGCACTAAGGATGAATTTCCCATTTACTCATACCTTTTTAATACTGTTTTTTATTTGTTCCTTAAAATTATGAGGTCATGAAGTTGTCAGGGGAAACCAGCTTGGCTGTCAAATGGCTGTGAACGGAAAACAGAATCTTTTGCTGCGATAAAACTTTAATTTGCATTATTGAGAGCTTCTTTTAAAGCTTATGAAATAATTTTGGCAAAATTCCTCTGAGGCTATTTTAGTCTGAAGGATGAGTGAAAAGAAGGAAGTGTGTTAAAATAAATTATCTGGGATTATTTTAGTGGAAGTTTTATGTCAAAATAATCTGAGACCAAATGTTCGTGCAATTTTGTTAAAGCTATGTTAAATCATCCAGTAAGAATCAGAGATACCTTACACCTGTCTTACTCCCAGTAACAAAGTACCCCTCAGGGTAAGCTCACCAACTTTCATTTCACTTTCCACTCTGTTTTAAGTTTCTTTTCTGAGAAATTCTTCACAAAGTCTTTTTCTTTTTTTTGTGTGCGTGTGAAGAAGGTTAGGCTAAAACCCAGGAACTTTTGATTTCCCTGGCCTTTTATTTTGTTTAAAACTAAAATCCTACCACTGCAGCTACAAAGACTCATTTTTTTCTTGAAACGAACAAAAAAAAAAAGCAAAGAGAAGGAACCCACTTTTTAGTAAGAAGTGCCCAGGTAAAAAGAGAGGAGATAGATTTGAATGAGGAGCCCGTACGAACACAACATTAATAGTAGCATAGAGAGTGGGCACTAACTTCTTAATGCATGCATGCCAGCATGGCTTGTGCGGCTGGGCACAGCCTGTTCCCAGGGAAGGGCCCGGCCCTGGGCACTGCCCTGCTCCCTTCTCCAGCCCGTGGAACGCGCAGTCCCGCAGCTCTGCAGGGCTGGTTCCCCCTGCTGCCTGGCACTGCTTGGCACTGCTTGGCACTGCTTGGCACTGCCTGGCACTGCCGCGCCGCTGCTGCCCTTGCCGCTCAGCCACGCGGAAACTCCTTCCTCCGCTGCTCTCAAGGTTTCCCTCGCTCCATCCCCGTACCCAGTACACACATGCACACGCACAGGTTGTCTTCCAGCGGTACGTGTGTCGCTGGGGGGTGGGGGTGGTAAACGCTATTGTAAACACATCGCATACCATCAGCGAGCGCTGCTCCCTCCCTGGGCTGGATCCGTCGGCATTAGAAGCCGTTCTGTAGCTGGGCAGTGCAGCCGGCGGCTCCTGGCTGCCCGCCCCGGGAGGGCTGCGCCGAGATCCGCAGCCCGGGCCTCGCTCCCGCACCCCCCGCATCGCTCCCGCACCCTCCTCGCACGGGTCCAGCCCTGGCCCTGCTCCCGCACCCCCCTCGCACGGGTCCAGCCCTGGCCCTGCTCCCGCATCCCCCTCGCACGGCTCCAGCCCGGTCCCTGCTTCTCCTACATCCTCCATCTAGGTCCCTGCTGCTCCTACACCTTCCATCGCGGTCCTTGCTGCTTCTTTACCCTCCATCCCGGTCCCTGCTGCTCCTACACCCTCCATCGCGGTCCCTGCTGCTTCTATACCCTCCATCGCGGTCCCTGCTGCTCCCACACCCTCCATCGCGGTCCTTGCTGCCCTACACCCTCCCTCTCCCGGCTCCATCCAGGTCCCATCCCGGTCCCCGCTGCTCGCTCCAAGGCAGCAGGGACCGCTCGGCGATTGCGAGCCCGCAGCCCCGGCACAGCCATACTGCGGCTGCTGGGTGGAAACAGGCGAGGATGCGCTGACATTCTGCCCACAAAACACAGCTGTATTATAACTCCATGCACTGTAGCAAACGAGAATTCAGAGATAAAAGGCTTCATTACTATGGCATCCAATTCCTCGGAGCACCCGGCGCGTACCACCATCACGGACACCCGCGGCTTTCCCTCCCTGCCCATTGCAGAGCGACAACAATTGTAAGAGAAATAAAACATTGTAAGCTCTCAGCTGCTAGGAAATAGATGAATGTATTGCAAGTATCTAAATCTCCGGCATTCTCACCACAGCTCTGCAAATTTGCGAACAGATTCTTCACCCCCCCCAGCCCTCCCTCCCCTCCCCCCCAAACAGAATCAGAAAGCACATCTTACCACTGGATGAGAGAGAGGAACAGAAGTGCCCACACCATCATTTTGAGATAAAATGCAGGATTCAAGAATGCAGTTCTCCCCAGGCTTGTTGGATTTGAAGGAATCATCTCTTTTTCTCTGCCCCCCCCCCCCCCCCTTCCCCAGTTTTTTTTTTCCCCTTTCCTCTTGGTTGCAGATGGATCCGTCCCCTTCTTTAATTTTTTTTTGGTAGTGGTTCTCCCCCCCTCCCTACCGGGTCCCGTCAGTGGGATGATACATTGCGCCCAGCTGCGGGAATTAATATGCAGGGGGACAGAAATTAGATCTGCACAAGCCCTTTGCAGATATCATCAGAAAACGTCAGCTCAGGCAGCAGGCAGCAGCTTCCAAATCTAGGGGAATAATATAATTGGGAGAAAAGGGGGAAAAAAAAAAAAACCACCAACATAAAACCACAGACACTCGCAGAATAAAAACAGTCAAGGAAAGAACACATGCACACATCTACAGAACCACTCACACACCTGCAACAAAATCCAATAAAGCAATAGAAACAGTAAATGAGAGAGGAAAAAAAAAAAAAACAACCCAAACCAAAACAGAACAAAACAAAAGCAAGAATAAAGCAATGGAGCCTCTGCCTGAATGCAGATTAACTCTGAGGTCAAAGTGGAAATGATGCACTCTGCTGCAGCACAGATTAACACATGCGTGGTGCCAGCCGGGCTGCTTTTTAACCTTTGATTACACATATGCAGGCAGCCTGGATTTTCATTTTGGAGGCGAGAAGGATTTGGCAGGTATAAAAAGGGAGGTTGGAAGGAAAAGCTTGTCCTATGCTGCTGAGCATCCTCATTTTTCTAAAGAGCCTGGAAATCGTGATTGTAAATGGGAAAAAAAAATGAAAGGATGGATGGGGGAGTGGAAAAGGGAGGGATGGTTGTTGCTAAGTAACTCAGGAAATGGGGAAAACAGTATTGGTGGAGTCAGTATGAATGAGGTGATTTAATGTCTGATAGGATTAGGGGGAATATGCAAGGGTTTTATCTCCCCTCCCCCTAATAAAATCAGGCTACACAGACACAGGAAATGCTTCCTGGCCGGAGGGGAAACACTAAATGGTCATAAAAGCTGGACCCTGACAAATTTTGGAACTAGTATCCCAAGTTCTGTTGACAAAAAATGCAACTTAGCAGCTACTAGTGATGTAAATATTCAGGGAATCTCATGATTTCCTGAAGTAAGAGCACCTCAGTCTAAAATAGGTATTTGGACTGTGACCTACAGCAACGAAGTTTTTATCTTCCCTTTTTTTTCTGTGCACAAAACCAAAGTAAAGTGCTGTTTATAAACTGGGAGATTGATGCACAATCATCAGAAAGTGGGAGATGTGACCTGAGACTGGTTCAGTTCAAAGCCCACCTTTCTAAAACTCAAGGGAGAAAATAAAGAAATAATTCTTCTAAAGAACGCTTAAATGGAGAGAAAGTGAAATGCTCCTAATAAAATGAAAGCATCAGAATTTCCCTCTGGACTGAGTCTGCTCTGAACGAAATTTGACACTTGGATCCTGCTCAAACCTGCCAATGCCCAGGCCAACCTGGTCGTTTTCGATATCTAAATGCAGAAAGAAATTTATCCATCAAAATTGCTTAGTTACAGTAGTTGCTGCCACAGATTCTCAAGAAATATAGATCCATCTTCCAACCATCAAGCTAACTGGTTTTTTGTTTCCAAACACGGTACATTTAACTACAACAATAAAGGAAAGATCAATATTATTAGTTGAATTAAATAGGTCTTGGCCCCTGGATAGCTCTGTGATAATTTGAGCTCTTATCTAACACTCTCTCCATATTTTTAGCAATGTTTCCAAGCAAACTTACAAATTGTGAACCTGGTTCTTAGTATTTCTGGTGAATGGTCCTATTCTTAATCAAGTCACTTGCACAACTTGTGTAATAGGGGCACTTCAGAGAGAAAAAACTGAAAAATATTTCAGATGCTCTCCCCTTCTCTCTCTCTGTCTCTCTCACTATGTGTTTATATGTTGCATATTCAAATATCAGTGTTTGCTCATGGTTCACTTCGTTACCTGCAAACATGACACTTTGTGATTTTTATTGCCGTAATCCCTCTCATCAGCTATTGAAACGTTCCTTTGAAGGTTAACAGTGCTGTATGAGAGAACCAACGTTGTTGATAGCTAAGAATTTGAACTGTGTAAATGGATTTTGTCTTAGTTGCAACAGCTATGTCTGCTGTGAGGTAGGGAATATCAGCTGTACGCTGCACTTTATTTACAAGATTTGTCAGCGAACTGTTTTGCATCCTGCTTGTCTGGAAATAGTTCCTTGCCTTCCTGCAAAATGGTTATGCAGTTTCACTCCAGAGGTTCATCTCCTTATTCTTGTTGAGAGAGGCAAGGGGTCTGCAATAGAAGGAAAACCTGTTGGAGTGAAATCTTAAAATGTTGAGGTTTTTCTAGGCTTCCCATCACATAGAGGGTATGTCAAAAGGAGTTAGACACTGTAATACTGATCCTTGACTGTTCAGAGTTCATTAAGATGTACAGAGACATAGACCATTGATAATATTATTCCTGTAGGTATTTTATTAGCTGTACCTTCTAACCACATTATTAACTGGATCTCAGTGGGTTTTGATGGACAAGCATACACTGAAGATTGTGTAAGTTGTGCAGGTTAAAACTTGCAGTGTCATTTTATGATCAATTTTTCATTTTCTGAGGCATCTACTTTAATTTTATTTTCAGATGTATGCAGTTGACATTAAAGCACCAACTTAGGTGGTGGCAATGAGGGGGTTTGGCCTCTGATACAGTCAGTGGACTGCAAAAAAGCCAAGTCAGGTTTTTCAGTGCTCCTAGGTGGTAGATGTCAGAGCTAACATCATTTAAACTTCAGAATACTTGACCACCATACCTAAAACTTATCCACCTTTAAAGTATGTTTTTTATCCACCAAGCACTTTTGGCTGGAAGTCATGACAAATGCAAAATAATCCTCATGGTTCTTTGCAACCTTGGCCTGAAGAAAACGTACGTGTGTGTGTGCGTGTGTGTGTGTGGAGGTTTCCTACTAGCTTATTAGTTACCTCACTGATAAATTATTATTACTGAATAATTATTATTACCTCACTGATAAAGAAAATCCTGTACTAGAGCAGAAACTGCCAGGTCTGACTATTTACTGCCAAGGCAAGGAACTGAGGGTGGAGGTTTCATTTAGAAGACCTCGGCTTCTGGTTCCCTTTTAATTCATGTGCACAAAATACGGATATTTTGTGAAGGAGTGGTCTGGAGGTGGGCTGAATAGAGAGCACTAGTGCTGGACTACATCATCCTTTACAGATTATTATTGACTTCTTAATGGACGTGAAACCTGGGACTTTCAAAGAGCTTCTTTAATCGAGTCTGTTGCAACTGCATGAATTTATACATTTCTGTCAGTACTAAGCAGATGAACTCAATAGTGCACCATGTATCCAAATACAGATATGTCTATTTTGGCAAATGTAGCATAAATAGAATTATTTATTGTTATATAACTAAAAAAAAATTTGTAATTTCTCAATATTGAATCTCACTTCTGCTTTTCCTGGGTGAATATTGGGTGATGGAGTGGGAAAGATGAGTACCATTGTGTAGAGTACAGATATTCTAGATTGGCAAAGTAGGTCTCCAGACAGATAGAATTGTTTAACTGATAAAGTATGATTTAAGCATTGTTTCAGTGCTATTTATTGGAATTAATATGATTCACTTAAGCAGTCAGAACAAAAGCAAAACTAAGAGTAAAAAGGCAAAAATAATTCTTTCAAAAAGACCATCAGCCAGCTTCTTAGAGGATTCAACGCACTGCATTTTTAAAAAGCCAACATTTTGTACTGCTTGGAAAATGATTTCTTAATGAATTATTTTGGAGCTTGGCAATAGAAAAAAATGTGGATTCTTTCCTAAAATATGTACACAGTAGCGTTTCAGGTTTTGGTGCAAAGTGAACTTTTTTCCAGAACGATTTTTATTTAAACTGTTTCACCAGGTTTCTATTCCCAGCAATCACTTTCTGAGTATTTGACTTACAAGACAAAAATGCTGGTAGCCTACAAACAACCAAAACACGAAGTCAAAATACCGTGTTTGTTTATATGCTTTGATCTTGTGCTAAAACAGTAAAGAAAACAAGTTTTGGCTAAGAGCTTTCTCACTGTACTTAGATTTACAAGATTTACAAGATCCTGCCAGCAGCAGACTTAACAAATTCTATTTTGTGCTGTAAACATCTAAGATGTCTTACCATGCAGCTCTTTCAGAGCCTGACATTCCCCATCGCCCTGCCACTGACCTCAGAAAGCTTCCTTATCCTGAAGTGTAACCTAGAGGACCCAGTGCCACTACATTCAGTGAAGGAAGCACTGTACTAAAATGCTTTCTGAGGAGCACAATAAGGGCTGATTTTCCAAACAGTTTTGTTAATGCCTAAGAGCTGTCTCTGCTCCACAAGAGTTTCAAATAAGCAGGATTTTATGGGGCCATATATTGGTATATATTGATATATATTGGTATATATGCATATATATTAGTATATATTGATGTATGTTGGTATATATTCACATACATTAGTATATATTCATATACACGTTGGTATATATTCACATATATTAGTATATATTCATATACATGTTGGTATATACCCTCATATATATTAGTATATATTCATAGATATGTTGGTATATATTAGAACATATTCATATATATTAGTATATATTCATATATATAGCAGGATTTCTTGCACACAGTATTTTGAGTGTGTTTGTACTGTTTAAAGAGCTTAGATCAAAGCCCTGCATTCAAATTAAAGCTTTATTCCCAAACCTTGTACTAAACCTCCAAGTTGTAGACCAATAGCTTCTGAACCCATCCCGGGAAGACTTTGCTGATTCCTGTGGTCAAGCAGCAAACTGCAGCAGAAAGGAGCACACTAGTTATCCTCCTCTCCCTCCTGAGAGTAAAGACTGAAGGGCAGCAGACAGGCAATGCTGTTGTCTCTTCTGGGAGGATGCCAGAATCTTTCCATGGAGGAATGGGGGAACCCTACCCATGTGATGTGTACTTGCAGTGGGTTGAGTGTAGTTCAATTGTTTCACATACGATTATGAGCAGCGGTCATTCAGCCTGCTTGTTTACTTCTTTTGGAAGTTATCTTTCAGTACCTACATGGCATAAGTCAACTTGGAACTGCATGTATTCTCTATTTAGCAAGGAGAGAGGAAGAAACACAGTGTGTACACAAACAGCACTGAATACCAAAGGGAAGGACATATTAGAAATTTGAGGGAGTAATTTTGAAAGGGTGCACATCATTAACTATGTTTTTCTACTTGGATATTTATGTATTGGAATGAAACCAAAGAGGTATTCTTGAAATCATCTAAGAAACAGCACATTTGCTGGCCCAATATGCTTGCAGATGTGTTTTCATCTGCGTGCACTCGCAATGGGTGGGATTAATGCGTTCCGTAAATGATTTGTTAATGTTCTAAAGCACTGAGTAGATAACAGAGAGCTATCAACACTCCATTATGTCATACTGCTGATGGCCACTTTGCCATTATATTAAAAACATTCACAAGCACTTTATTTTATATTAAGATATAGATGAGTGATAAAGCGAGGACTAGAGCCCTGCATTTTTATTTTAGTTGTTCAATTCAATCTTCTATTTTTCTTTATAGACTGAGATTTTTTATATTTTTGGAAAATTAAAAATGTAGACTTTTTCTTATTTAGTCTTACAAAAAAAAAAAAAAGTAGCACTCCTGAAGATGCTAAATCTGTTCATTTCAACTGTGCACATCTACAGTATTATTCTTATTCCCAGAGGAAGAATGAAAATTTTCTCATAGACCAGGAAAACATGATTCATTCATATATTAGTTTTCCCCAATCTATAATGCGTCAAGAACAACATCAACACCAGGTACTTGTTTTCTGCACAATTAAAAGACTTTGGCTATCTTAGGTGTCTTAGGAGCTATTACTTCTTTCACAGAGAAGGATTTTATCAGTTTTTTTCATAAATACATATTTCTCGGAAGAGTAAAGTCTACAAATTCCTGACAGGAAGCATCTGGAAATGCATGCTTAGAATAAAGCCTGAGCATCAGAGACTTCGATGAGAATTAAGAGCACGTTTCCCCGCTGTCTGTAACCTCATAGGTAGCTAAGATCACGCCTTACTTTGCACAAGGAGGTGCGGTCTTTTTTTTATTCGTAAGCGCAAGAAAAAGCCACTATTTGACAGAAAACAGTCCAACCTCAGACTGTCAGCTTGCACAATTGACATCATTATTTTCTCAGCACATAAATTTTTCTGATTTTTCTCTTCTGCCAGGAAAATGAGATCTAAAAGTAAAACAGTGAGATTTAGCAGTACAGAACCTGACTTTATTTACCATTGAGTATTTTTAGGCACCAGTCTCCGTATATTTTATATATGTATATAATAATCTGTATTATAGCAAATATTCAGGGCATGCCACTCCTTCTATCAGACCCCACCTCATGGACTTGGGAATGGATTAAAGCTAGAGATAGGTCGATTCAGATTGGACATTAGGAAGAATTTCTTCCCCATGAGGGTGGTGAGACACTGGCACAGGTTGCCCAGAGAGGTGGTGGAAGACCCGTCCTTGGAAGTGTTTAAGCCCAGGCTGGCTGGGGCTCTGAGCAACCTGCTCTAGTGGGAGGTGTCCCTGCCCATGGCAGGGGGTTGGAACTGGATGATCTTTGAGGTCCCTTCCAGCCCTGACGATTCTATGATTCTGCGTGTCAGGGTTTAGGGTCAGGGCAGCCCCTTAGACCTATAACAGATGCTCTCTGTTCACCCCCCTCCCTCCCCAGAGGGGAAAGAGAAAGGGAATGAGGGAGAGAGACTTAGCGATTAGAAAAGGAAACTAGAACAGCTTTAATGAAAGTGATATTAATAATTATAAAAATGGAATATATACAAATATATACAAAGCCAGTATGGAACCCAACCCCCCCGATGGTCATTCCATCCCCATCACCACTGATGCTGTGGAGCAGGCACTGGGGGAGTCCCAGACTGGGCCCCTCAGGAGCCGGGAGCTGTGTTCAGGAGCTTGATTCTGGTATCGGGTTCAGGAACACGCAGATTGGATCGAAGGCAGAACGGACAGAGTCCTCCTTGGGTCCTCCAAGGAAGGAACCGAAAGAGGACCCGAGCCAAGCCAAGCAAAAGCTGGCAAAGCAGTCCAGGAGGGGAGAGAAGAGCCCAGAGACCCTTCGGATCCCACAGCTCTAAACCGAATATGGCGTAATTGGGATGGAATACCTTGTTGGTCAGTTTAGAGTCACCTGTCCTGTCCACTCCTCAAGACCTTTCACATGACCCAGCAGTGGCCTTGGTCTGCACACCAACCCTTGGTAGTAACTCTAAACATGAGGTGTTATCACTGCTAGAAGCAGGCACTGTCTGTGAGAACAGGCTGCTAACTTCAGACAGTGCAGTTAATTAGAAGTACTGAGCTGAAAAGTAAAATTACTGAACAGAATTAGTTCTGTTCTCACTCAAACCAGGACACTATGATTCTACAATTCTATGACTTTTCTGGGGTTGTCATCCCTTTTGTGTAGAAAACCTGATTTGACATACACTGTGGATTTGACATTGTGCTTGGTGTTCACTCGCACAGAGCAAAAAGGTCTGTATTTCCATGCTGGGTTTGGGAGTTCCTGTAGACAGTTTACATAATCTTAAGATCTACTTTGATGTCTCATTATTATGTATGACTGCAAGATTCAAAGTCTGTTTCCATCAGCAAGGCAGTGTAGGATCAGAAAACTTCTAAAGGTCATTAGTCCCATACCCCTGCAGTGAGCAGGGACATCCTCAACTAGAGCAGGTTGCTCAGAGCCTTGTCCAACCTCACCTTGAATATCTCCAGGGATGGGGCCTCAACCACCTTCCTGGGCAACCTGTTCCAGTGTTCCACCACCCTCACGGTAAAGAACTTTTCTAACATCCAATCTAAATCTACTCTTCTCTAGTTTAAAACCACTGGCCTGCGTCCTGTCAGTACTGGCCTTTGTGAACAGGCCCTTTCTCACCTTCCTGTAGCCCCCTTCAGCTACTGGAAGGTGGCTATTAGATCTCCCCGGAGCCTTCTGTTCTCCAGGCTGAACAACCCCAGGTCCCTCAGCCTGTCCTTACAGGAGAGGTGCTCCAGCCCTCTGAGCATCTTTGTGGTCCTCCTCTGCTTCCACTCCATCAAGTCCATGTCCCTTCTGTACTGGGGGGCTCCAGAACTGGATGCAGTTTTCCAGGTGATGTCTCACCAGAGCAAAGTATCTCCTCCCAAAGTAGATGCGAGGAAAAACATCCTGCTGTTTGTGTAACAACACATTTGGGCATAAATATGTTTTTGTGCAAGTTGGGTGGAAAGGGTCCCGAGTACTGAGCTCTGTGCAGCCTGTGCTGGGAAAGTCTTACAGCCAGCCTTGCCAAGAGAATGTTGTGTCTGTTCTGTATAAACATTATGAATGGGTTTTGATACCTTCCTCCAAAACATTAGTGGAAGTGGTAGGCCATAAAGACTGTTTTTTCCTGCAGAAGGGAAGCAGACTGTTTGCTCTCTTTAAGAAAGAAGAAAAAAAACCAAAAAAAAATCTGGGCTAAAGTATTATATTAATTATGCAAGAGTAAGGACACACAGCAGTATAAACAGTTATCAGCACAGTATTCAGCATCTGGCTCTCACATCTGCATTTGAGGTATAAGGTTGGCTTATCTTTTTGTTCATGTTTTTGCCTTTATGTAATTGCTGAAGTCTCATAGCATGACCATGTTTTCTGCTCAGGGTAAGCTCTTAAAACATTTTGAAGGGTCATATTCTGTACAGTGGGTGCAAATACACATTGGAAATGATACCTGATAATAGTCCACATGTGCTAGCAGGCAAGGAGTACACGCTTTGACTCTGGACTTTTTATTTTGTATATGATATTCTCATGAGCAAACTAGGATATACAATGTAGTTCTAGAAATTTGTTCTCTTATTTTCAATGTTTGACTTTTAAAAGACAGGTGGATTCATCAGGTGTTTATTCTGGGCTTTATATTACTAAATATATTAATTAATGACCTGGATGATAATATGATTAATATCCTTAGTATATTTAGTAATACAATGATAGAGGCTTATCACAGCTTCCTAGATTAATTATCTTCAGATAACTCCTAAAAACTTTCCTATGGGGGGAATTGAAGAGCACTGGAATGGTTTGCTGAGGTCAAATACATATATGATGCCCCTTCAGCATTGCTTTCTATGACTGACAGAGAAGTAACTTAAATAATGGGCTAAAATTATACAGAGAATTTGTTCAGCTAAGCTTGTAAACACAAAAGTGAAAAGGTGGTCTACATATCTTTTTATCTGGAAGAATTGATAGAAATTCATTAATTTAATAGGTTAAAGGGTAGTGAAAACATTTGATGCCACAGAAATAAAGGCATGCGCTTTTCATGATTTAGATGAGAAGAAAATGATGATGGAAACGGCGCATATTAAAGATAATGAGAAATCGGATGTATGCGTTAAAAAGCAAATGAATAAAAAGCAATGGGAAATTAGGACTATTGCTTACAAGCTTAAAAGAAAATGAAGAAAAAAAAAGTGGTTTCCATGAATGTTGTACCAAGTTTATAGCCTCTTTTTAGCTCTGTCTCTCAAGTTTGATTTTCTGACTTGAAAGTCCCCTAGTAAGTAATGCCTTTCAGGAAAACATTCCCAAGAAAAAATGGAACATTATTTTCCATGTTATTTGGTCTTGTATTACTTACGACATACTCAGAACTCTAACTGCATGGAAAAACTCTTCAGGTTGCTGGGACTGCAAGAGACCTGGAAGGCTTTAGTTCCTCTTTCCTGTTTGTTTGTCAGCTTGTCTTTTTTTGTGTGTTTTGTTTTGTAAACGGGAAAGAATAGCATCATTCTCTTATAGTGTTCTCTTTTGCATCTGTAGTTGCATGGGCCACGGATGAACAGAAAAATGAGTCATCCCTTCTCCACTGAAATGTGGACCGTGGGATGATCACAGTTGCAGACTAACTCCTCGATTTACCTGTGTTGCCAGATTTCCCTTTTAGTGTTTCTCTCTGGTTTTAAGTTTTCAAGAATCTTAATGCCTCAAAAGATAAACTTCCTCATATATTTTCAGGAGTCACTCATCAAGGGAAAATGAAACAATGTAGTTCTGTATCATCAATGTTGGCCGCTTAGGAAGTCAAGCATCCACTAAAACATTTCCCCTGCTTATACTCATGTCTTTGTTCTACCCTGGCTACCACAGTTTATTTTCTCAGATGAAATCAGGCTTCAGGAGCTGATTTGAGGCCACACAGCAAAAAGAAGTACTGAAATTGTACAAATTTGGTATTTGACTCTTTTCAGCGCTATAAAGCTCTCAAAACTGTGACTGAGAACACAAAATCTCTCTAAAAACTTGTCATAGAAAAATATAACTTATATCGGGTTGAAGCTTGAGGCCTGGCTGCACTGTTGGGATGTACTGGTAGCATCAGGTGACAGGCAGGAAGGGGCTGCATGAGGCCTCTCATCCAGCCTCCTACTCAGAAGCTGGGTCAGCACTGAATTTAAACCAGGCTTTGCCCGGCCAGGTCTAGGAAAGCTTAAAGGAGAAGGATTTCATAATCTCACTGGGCAGTTCGTTCTCATCCTTAATCATGCTCATTACTTTTTACCCTGCTTTGATTAATGACCCTTTTCTCTGGCACTGCCTTCTGAGCCACCTCCCCGGGGGTCCTGGGGAGCTGCTTCATGTGCAGCCACTTTCTTGGCCCTCTGGGGACTCACTCAAGCTTATCAATAACTTTCTTGTATCAGGGCCTCTCAAAAAGGACATGATGCTCTAGATGTGGTCTGGTGAGGGCCAGGGAAAGGTGCATAATAACCTCCTTACAGTCTGCCTTCATCACGGCCAGGACACAGTACTCCCCTTCCTTCCTGCTTCCTGGCCAGGCAGCCCCCAGCCATTACCTGCTGGGGGGTTGGCCCATCCCATAAGCAGGACTTGGTACCTGTTCTTGCTGAATTTCATGGTATTCCTCTCAGAGACTCTCTGAATGACAGCCCTGCCCTCAAGCACGTTGGCAGGATGTATCACTTGTAGTCCACAAACTTGATGGTGGTGTGTCCAGTCTCTTCTAGAATCAAATTTTATTAACAATTTCAAATGTAAAGCTGCTAGCAAAACCAGACTGATAATAACTATAATTACTATTTCTTTTACATTAAAAAAAAAACAAACCAGAACATTTGTAAAATAGCATCACTGGCAGCTTCCTAAGGGTGTATTTCATTTTTTTTTTTTATTTATTTGTGCCTGCTTTGTATGCTAGGTGCTTTGTGCACCTTTGCGTGGTAAAAAAACCAAACCAAAACAAAACCCCCTGATCTGTAAATTGCCTTTATTTTCAAAGGAAGGTATTTTAGTTTCCCAGTTCTCTTACAATAACAGCTTTATTATCAGAGGGGTTGTAACAGCTAATGAGTTAACGTTTCAACACAATCCCATTAGAACTTCAGTATATTAAACTGCATTGTAAAGCAAAAAAATAACTGGGGAAAAAAAAAAAGTAAATTCAAATAAATTTAATCATACAAATCCCTATAATGTATAGTCCGGTCAGGATACTGGTTTTTATTAGCAATGGTAATTAGTAGACACTTGTGCCATAATTAAAATTGATCACGTGGTAATCAGGGTTAGGCAACATTGGCTAGTTTGAAATCTGAAGGCCTTGAGATGTATGTGCTCTTATTCCAGAACTAAAAAGAATATTAATGTATATATTAATAAAAATAAAGCAAACCAAGAAAAATGGAATTAAATCAACTCCGAGAAAGCTTTATTTTGAATATCCCTGTATTTACTGTCCCTGTCAGATATGTAGAACCAGGCAGAAA
The DNA here is from genome assembly GCA_025345505.1 of Todiramphus chloris collaris. Classification (NCBI taxonomy): domain Eukaryota; kingdom Metazoa; phylum Chordata; class Aves; order Coraciiformes; family Alcedinidae; genus Todiramphus; species Todiramphus chloris. Next base: position 14,272,383 of record JANVCC010000040.1, read on the forward strand.
CTGAAAGGGGACACTCCAAAAACATACCCACTTGAAAATGAAGGTGTCTATGAACTGAATTCTGTGAGAAGCTGAGAGAGGTGTGGCAAAGCTCACAAATTTGGATTATGACCTGGAATTTCACAGTCCTCAGTGGAGATGTGGGAAATCAAAAATTCAGAAAGTTTAGCTTGTTTTATAGCTGATTGTCTTCCTGTCTCTGAAATCATTCTTCACATGCAACCTTTCCCTTGTGTTCCCACTCGTGAAGTAGTTAAGCTCAGCCTACTGCCCAGAGTTTGGCTTTGAAGAACCCAGGGTGGGGAAACACGTGGCTACCTCAGCACTGCCTGGACAGTTTCTCCCCAAGGGTGACAAAGAGCCCTGCTGTGCCCCTGTGCTGCCAGCTCCCACTCCTCTCAACTCAGGCTGCACCAGAGAGGAGGACAAAAAGTGGAGTTTCTTGCAGGCAGAGTGCATCGCTGACGTGTGAAGGGATTGAAGATGCAGGTTACAGTGCCTTAATAGATGCATCCTTTGATTTATTAGTATCATTTTCTATCTGCATGTAGGGCCATTCTCATTTCCAGTTAAACAAACACTTCTTCTGAGACTGCTCCACTCAGTTGCGTTGCCATTGTTCATCCCACACTGCTTTTGCACAGTGGTAATGGAATATGTGGACAGTTTTTCCAGGGAGGAAAAATACTACTTAACACTGTTTAAAAGAGACAGCAGATGGGAAGACTATTTCTTAAAATAATCCTCCCTAATGGACATTGCCATCACAATCCTGCAGAAAGAAAGAGGAGAAAAAAATCTGTCTGCAGCATCTGTGAAAGGAAATCCTGGGAAAACAAATAAATTAGGCTCTTTTAAACAGACAGATGACTGCACAAGGACCCCGAGTTATTTATACATCACAACATGTTTGCTTAGTTACTACTTCCATTTTGTTTATGGATGGTTTAGCTGAATTTTCAGATGTGTTCTGTCAGATCACGGTCCCAACCCTGGCTTTTTTACAGTGCTTCAGAGCAGGGACAGAAATTTGCTTAATCAGCTGGGAAATTCTTGGCTTCGTGATCCCAAAGGTAATGCCAGCCAGGTTTAGGACAGGTTTTTAACCACTTAACTCTTGTCCTGTCCAGCACAGAAAGCAAAATTTTGAAATAAAAAAAATCCTTTTTTTTTTTCCCTTGAAATGACATCCATATATGCAGATATTTCTCATCACTTCTGCTCTCCTTTTGGCAGTGAATGAACAATCTGTAAAACTTCACTGAGATCTTGTTCTGTCCCCTTTCACTTTTTTAGTGTAATCAAATCATATTTTCTTAATTCTATTTGTTGATCTGGGCAGTGTCTCTTATATTTCTTTGTAGTATCTAGAGGCTAATTATAATACTTATTCTGCATCATAACATTCATTACAGCTGCTCTCTAACGTTGCAGTTTTGTGTAACTAGATTTTCTTTTTTTTTACACAGCCCCCTCTTTCAAAAGTCTTGCTATTTCCAGAATGTGCATGTTCATTGTTTGATCGGCTCTATTAAATTGTAGGGAAATAAACATGGATTTTCCCTGTAGCAAAATGTCACAGAATGAGCTCCGGTACTGCTGAAATGAGGGAAACTAGGGGAATGAAACACAAAAACACCCAAACAAAACAAACAAACAACAACAACAAAACAAAACAAAACAAAAAGGAAAAAAAAAGTGTGCTGGAAATAGGAATAAGAACAGATGGCCCAAGTTAGCATTTTTAGATATTCTATTACATAAAGTGGTAGGAGGGAAAGTAAAAAGGTAGATAGCAACCTTTTTTAATAGCAGAAATAGTCTGTTGATACTCTCTTATCCGAGCTTATCTACAATACTGAAGTGAATAGACAGCCTCAATAAATACAAGTGATTCTCTCTGCCTTGTATGGATATGAAAACTGAAAATCACATTGCTAAGCAGTACCCATTTCAACATGCAAGAGGTTAATTAGTTGAATTGGAGTTGCAAGGATACCTACGGTAATCAGGAGTATCTGGTCTTTGTGGCTTTTTAAGACTTGTGTTGATTTGAAAGAAAATGTTTCTTATTTTACATAATCAGATCTGCAAGACTCATTTGCAAATTAAATTCACAGTAATATCCATCAGAGAGACTCTGCCACAGTGTGTCTCCAAAGGAAAGGGGAGTGTCTGTCTGCCACGCTTCGTGCTTGATTTCTTCAGCATCTAACTCTTGATTTAGGAGCTCACTTACTACCCAAAATCTGGTAAAATTGCCAAGAAACTTCCAATGGAGTTCAAGCAGCTCTTCTTATTTTATTGTGTGAAAAACATAACAGAGTAGACTCACTTGCATATTCTGCACAGTGAAAGTTTATTCAGCTTAGTGGCTGGGACTAAGCAAAAGTTTTTCTTTTATGTCATGATGTAGACCAGAAATTGGGCAGATTCTCAGGAGATTGTTAAATTGTCACTGGCACCGTATTAAAATGCAATTCTACAGATGAGAGTGAAGGGTGGAGGTCACATTTAAACTGAGCAGAGTAGTACCAGAGATGCAATGAAGACATTCTGGGGTAGTGGTTAACCATCATGTCATGCTTGAGAAAGCTGCGATCCAAAACACTGAAGTATTTTGAAGTACTTTGCATTAGGCTGCTGGTTAGGGTACGCTCTTCGCAGGGATATGATGTAGATTAGAACTTATTTAGGCAGAGGAGGGCCTTGAACCTGTACCAGAAATGAACCTGTTAAAGCTGTTTTGTAATGAAAGATGCAGTCTGTCTGGTTTAAAGGAGAAATCAGACGTAGCTGAAATTTTTCAAAACATTCTTCACTACGTGGGCTCCAAAAACATTTTCCATCCTGATTAGTTAGGACGAGGCTGGGAGCAGAACATCAGAACGTTCTGATGACATTCAGGAAGGCTAGGTACTGAACTGATCAGCATGGTCAAAGCAGGCACTGGGGTAAAAGCAGAATCAGGATCATCAGGAATATCTCTCCAACAGGATCTGGGCCCCGTAAGGGTCATGCAGAAGCTAAATGATTCATGTCAAGAGTCACACATCAAAACATAGGTGCTTACATCTGAAAGTTCCCTTCAGGTCCTTGAATCCTTTTCTGAGCCTGGACAAGTGCACTGAAGATATAAATAAGAGTAGAGGATGAAGGAAGAGTAAAATGAAAAATAATTTCTAAAATACGCATTTACTTACCAAAGACTGAGCATTTTAGTGAGTCCATTAAGGCCTAAAACACGAGTTACATCTTTAGATGGTGAAATTTAATACAGAAGTCAGATGTTCTTCACTAATTTAGTAGCTAGGAAAGTTTTCTTAGTTATTCATTTAAGATATGCTCTCTTTATTTCTGTCTAAAGCAATTTTTAACACAAGTGTTAACCACATTCCACTGAGCCATTTAGTTTGGCTACAATGCATCTCTCTAATTAGATAAGACCTTAGGGTAGAGCCGTAAGTCTCGTTATGACCGTGCCTATTTCATATGTAAAATCAGGTAGTTTCAGTATATTCACAGCTTTGAACCAAGTAATGCTCCTCTACATTATAAATACCCATTTTCCTTCACCTTTTGGTGTCTTTTGCCACTCAAAGAGCGCAACATTTACAACACGCCGGTCAAAATGTCACAGAATCACTGAATGGTAGCGGTTGGAAGGGACCTCTGAAGATCGAAGAGTCCAACCCCCCTGCCAGAGCAGGACAGAACTAGGAATCAAAGTTCTTCTGTAACTGTGATGGGTCATGTTCTTCTGAGCAATATAAAGTACAAATGACAGAAATAAATCATTTTTATTTGATTTATTTCTGTCATTTGTATTTTGGTTTTGTAATTATGTTCAATATTATGTTCTTATTGCATATCTTCAAAGAAGATCAACTAGATAATGGATAGTTAAATAATTTCTTAAGTTGACATGGTTTTAAAGAGTTCTGTGAACAGGGCTCATCGTTACACATTGGACTGCCTGAAGAAACCGTCTCTCTACTTTGAGAAGCTTTGTCTATACCAGGAAGAAAAATCAGAAATCATTTCCTCTGGATTTGCTTCCATTTGTGCCAGCAGTATCTGTTTAAAAGCACAGGCAGCCATTGATGAGAGCATGATGCAGACAAAACACAAAGAGTTGTAGCTGGATGCAGTATAGCTGATTGGTTCCTTTAGTAGATACATTAAGGCCTGAACTAAAGTGCATTAGAGAAGAGAGCGGTGCTGCAGTCGGCTCAGACCGCCCTGCAGTCAGAATCCTGCCTTCAGCTGAGCTGCTGCTGTTTGTAAACTGCACCACAGAAATGGCCGAGCTTATCCAGATTGGCAAGCTCTTTTCAGATGTCTTTCACAGCCTCAATAATCTCTCTTGTAGACGTTTTGTTGGCCCACTCCCTGACAGAGTACTGCTGGTAAATTCAATTTAAGAGCTGTATTTTCACATGCATTCAACGACTTCTCTGGCCTGACTGCCTTATATTCCTGCAATAAATTCTAAATTTCTTCCTAAATCTTCCTGTGAATATTCTGTCCTTTAAAGACCAGGCAGGAATCTATAAAAAATAGCCACCCTGATAAAATCAAGCACACCATTCATTCTAGGGATATTTATGTTGCATCAGGGGCATAATAGGAAGAAAGACCTCAGGAAATGAGCCTTTAAAAGTACATAACTCACTGCCTAGGTGCATCCAAAGGTTTGGGTTTTTTCTCTCTCTCTGCAGCTTTCTGGAAAGTTTTCTTTCTAGACCCATGCTCACATTTTTGGACGCTGCTGTGCTCTTTAGCATTGAAATACCACTTCTTTACAAGTGCTGTCTCAGAGCAGATTAAAGGAGGGGATGTTGGTTTCCCATTTGATTACTAACTTGTCTTAGGTTAGCTGAAAAATGCTTGTATCAATTCCAGAAGTATGTGCACCAAATAAGGGGTCCAATTTCATCAAATTCCAGATGTCCATAAGGAATTAGTACTGGGCTTCAATGTATTTTCACATGTGACCTGATTTATTACTCTTTGTGCTATTTTTTTTTTAATTTTATTTTATTTTATCTTATTTTATTTACTGTATTCTTTATTTTTATTGTATTATTTATTTTATTTTATTCACGGTATATTTTTGTACAATTAGAAGGAGAAATATGTCATAAGCAAGACAAATATATATCCAATTATTATTTTATGTATAGGTGCTCGCCTCCTGGCAGCCCATGATAATGTAAACAATTCATTTCCAGGGAGGACAATTTTATTTCATTGTAAAATAATTCTCATCCAGGCCAGTGTCAGGGAGGGAAAACTAAAGTCAAGAGCCAATCCCTAATTTTCCTGTAGCAATGGAACCATCTGTAAGTAACACGACCTGGTAAATGTATGTAAAAATTAGTAGTTTTGATCAAAATGTTCCCATAAACTTCCTTCAGGCTTTGCTGAGCTAGCAGTATGTTAATCCTGTCAGAAGGAGAGAAACTCTTGTGGGATTAAAATAAACAAGCCTCAAGGCAAGGGGAAGAGTCTACCATTATATTACTGGACGTAGAAGTGGGTCAGAGTGGAAAAAGGCCTTTAAATGGTCGTTTATCATCCATACAGGAACTGTCAAAATTGTGTTAGCTATTGTAGTTGTGTCTGGCTTTTTGAGAAGTGCTCTTTCTTGTCACAGACCATTCATGTCACAATACAAAAAATAACATCTGACGATCTTTTGTAAACTCTCTCACAATTTGGGAACCATACACTTTAATTTTAATTAAGTCTGCTCCTCTGGATTGAGCAGACATGACAAGAAAAAATGGTGAAATAAAACTAGGTAAAAAGTTTTCTCTATTTTCTCTTCCTGTGTTTCCAGAAACTTTTCAAATTTACTGCTATGTGCACATCCATCAAGTAGCTGCTAGAGTCAGGAATATCTCTGCTGCCAAATCAACGAGCTTATGCTTTTCTTGTAGGCTTGCACTGACTCAAGTCATGACTTGGTTTGTCTGGCTGAAATCATGAAGCTGTAAGATTTATTTAGAAGTGGTTAAAGGGTTTGTAAACACAATGACAGTAAATGTGCATAGCTCTGCATGTGTTAGTTGATGATTAGGCTGTCTGCTATGAAGGAGTGAGTCTTTCTTTGCATCTTCTTGGATATTGATAGCATAACACAGGTAACATTTTACTTCTGTAGTTCTTTTTGAATTCCTACCTGCCTTTTAGCTGTAGTTTCACTCTCATCTTTTTCATTCTCCCTTGATACGAATTGTTTCATTGGAAAGCAGTTCTTTTCCACTATTTTGAAAATAAGGTCCAATAACTAGAACAAGGGAGACATGGATTAATCAGATTTTTTGTTATTTTGGGCTAGTGAGTTTAGCAATAAGGCAGTCTTTTCCCCACGAGTACTTTACATTCTCACGTGAGCTCTACTAGAACTTATAATGCAAATGAATGATATTATGCAGGAGGGTAAGAACAGAAAATTTCAAAACATTTCAAAGTAGCCTAGATGAATCACAATTAAAAAATTGGAGTAATATAAATACACTTACAGTTTATATGCATTGGGAATAGAAATTCAGTACAGCAATTTTCATGACAAGTCATGTGCTTCAAGGAAAAAAAACCCCACAAATTATATGTAAGAATTATAGGCATCAGAATACTTTATGAGCCAACTTTAAATCAATATTACCATGAAACCTTCACGATGAATACAGAGGAACATGTGAGTTGCTATAAAACATTCATTTATTAAATCATTTATTGTGGTTTTTTCCCAGCTCATCTATCCTACTTTGAGATTACGCTTACACTTTTTTGAACTTGTTTCACTTCACTTACCTTCTGTGAAAGGAGCTGCTAAATACCAGTTTACTGGATTTATTAATCAATAGGAACGGAGATGTTCTACTTCTAGGGCTGTTCTAACAGATGGAGATAACATACAAGTAGGTAGATAACTCGGGTGTCACAGACTTTGTACACCACATTTCCCTGTCTGTAAAATACAATTAAAATGCATATTTTTCTTTCTTTTTTTTTTCCAAAGTATATTGTGAGACCTTAGAAGAAATAACCAATTCTTGATGAACCATGAACAACAAGTGCCAGTTCTGGTCTCAGCTGCGAGTGCTATTGTAATGCAGACAAATTAGCAAGAATTTAAATCAGATTAGGCTTCTAAGTGCTGGAGAAACCTTCGTCAACCATTTGTGGTTTCCTCTTGTGCATAGGATCACAGTGTCTCTCTTTAGCTCGAAATCAAACCGCATCCTCTTAATAAAGCTGGCATCATGACAGGAGTTACTGTATGCAGATTGGCCACTTGTAATCAAATCATCATTTCCCCTATCAGTTTGGCAGCATTATTAAGCGACACTTACAAATAATCTTGATTAAAGTTGCTACTTTTCACACGGAGCACGTAATTTTCTGTTTTCCACGAGGAGTACAAATCAAGACATAATGACAGAAGTTTTGTGCTCAGCACATCTATGCCAGGTGAAAGAAAATTGATCTGGAGCTTTACTTCCTTCTTCACCTGCTTCGTAAATGTTTCCATGTACTTGTAGTACGTCTTTTGTCATGTTTTTATTTGATAGCAAGGAATTATTTTGCTCACAGAGTAAACTATGAATATTTTACTTTTTGTTAGTACACATAGGAGGAAAAGGAATGTGAATGTGCTGGTTCAGTTGGTCCTAATGGTTTCTTTTGGAGTTACCAACCATCTTTTGGAGTTACCAACCATCACAAGGTGGCATCTCAATATTACAAACTTATTCCACAAGCCAACATGAGCAAATAGAAGCACTAGTCTTTTCACTCAGGACTCCCACTCAGGTGTTATTCCCACTACACCTAAATGCCATTCAGTGTAAGGAAAGTCCACCTTCTTACCCTTCTTGTTCAACGTGATTGAAGACAGTAAGAAAACATGAGGTATGTGATATTATGACATCTTTAGTAAACCATTCTTTGGCTAACTTTCATTAAACACAAAATACATGGTCTCTTAACCCTCTTAGTAAGAAGTATGTGTAAAAATTATCAGCAACTCCATTTATAAAGGACTTTGAAGAATGGATGTCTTTGTTCTTCTTTGGTGAACAAGTGTTGAGTTTTACTTTCTGCAAATAAAGGGCTTTAGCTGCCCTTAGACTCCATTTATTAATTTGACAAGTGAGGTTTATTCATAGATGGAGGGGAATCAGAGACACATTTTGTTATCGGGGAACCATATTCACAGCTTATTCTGTATACATTTTCCGATCTCTGACACTATATTCTTGTTCTGTAGATGTTTGTTTTGTTCTTTGCTGGAAAGCCTAGAACTGCTGGTTCTATACAAGGAAGTTATTTCAAATTCCCAAATCAGTTTGAGAAGTGGGTGCTATCATATCAGGGTAGCCTACCTGCACAGATGCTAGGAAGCTGTTTGGACTGCATTTTCAGAATTGTAAATCCTAAATGTTCATATCTGTAACACTAACACCTGCATCATTCTTCAACTTAGGATTGTTTCTCTCAGTCAGTATTTGTATTAAAATAAAAACCAGGCTTATGTGAGGTGCTTCCTATGGAAAAAAAAAACCCCAAAAACTACCACGATGGAAGATGTGGTGTAACATTCTGGCCTTGTGTGCGCTAGCAGGAGTTTAACTTGGATGTGATTTGCTGGCCCTTTTGTAGCTCTCTACATACCAGTGACATGTTACGAGAACATTTACAAAGACCATGGTGACCATGAGAGCAGTGCTAACTCCCAGCACCTGCAGGGGGGGGCGGAGAGATCGTGGATCCTTTGGGGCAGCTGAATGAGAAGCTTCACTGTTAGGGGACACTGGTCAAGCTGCCTGTGAGTGCAGCTCTCCTAGCCCAGAAGGACACTAGAGAGGAATTCCAGCTTTACTAGGTCCAAGGCTTGCACATGAGAGCAATTCATCCAGCCTGAATAAGAATTGAAGGAAAGAAAGTATATAATGCTATAAGTACAGAAAATGGGATGAATAGAAGGAAACAAGTGATGTGTTCTACTCATCAGTGAGATTTTTCTTTTACATCATGTAATCCTAATTTATCTGTTAGTATGCACATCTTTATTCCTGTTTATACATTTCAATTACAATTTGTTGTAACAACATGTTTGGTTTTCTGTTGCTTACTCAACCTTTGTCGCTTTTTTCCTGAAAGAGAATTTTATGTTCCTGTTAATAATGTATTTCAGCAAGGGCTTTTGGAAAACTCAAAAAATGATGGAAGGAATTTCCAAAGTGACAAGTGCTGCCACACTTATCAAAGAAAATTTCTAAGTGCTTTATTAAGTCTGTGACTTCAGAACTAACTAGTCAATATATAACTTCGTCACTTCTTTTAAAAATTAGAGAAATACATACATATTAAAAAATCCATTTTGTTGGCTGGGAACATAGTATTATTCTTCAAATGACTACAGCAGTATGTTCCTTGATTGTTCTTTTTGCAGCTCAAATTCAATTTTAGATTATGTTTAAAATTATCTGCTGTATTCTTGTTATCAACTGCCAAGCACATGATATTCTGGAAAGCTGAAACTGCTAAACCTCTTATGCAGATTTTTTTTTTTTTTAAATGCTATGCCTAATTTTAGCACTCTTAACATTGTCATCTTGCAATTAGACAGGGGCATATTCAGCATGACCTGCAAATAATATCTCAGCAAAGGGTTTTCCCTCCTACAGGCTTCTATTTCAAATGCTTCATGAAATCAGAGGGTATGTAAAAGTTATTCTGAGCTACTAGCCCACCTACAACATGTCACCGTGAATTGTTGAAAAGTGCTATTAAAAAAAAAAAAAAAGAATTTAAGATGGTATAGAGGATAGGAGTCATTATTACATTTGTTGTGACGGAATTTGTAAGCTGTTCTGCTTTATGAGTCAGTTAAAAGCAGAAGAGAGAAAGACTGTAATATTTCAATCCACAGCCTCACCAGTGTAGTTTCATGAGTTATGTTGCCAAGTGCCAGATGGTCAGTGACTTAGCTGAGGGCTTAGATAATTTATTGAAAATCACTTTCATTTGTTTCTATCACATTTCTACTTATGAACAATTTGAGGTCTTTCTCTCTTACTATCTTTCTTCCTATGCAGTAAGTGAGTAAATGAAGAGACTTGACATGTCCTTCTTGCTTTATCCTGTCCTTGGGCAGGAATTCCTGTGGGTAGTTTGAGCTTCTGGTAGATGGCAAGTCAGGATACACTGAATGCACAAGGCCATTTCAGTTCTGAGTTATCAGGAGCCTTCTAGCTGAGACTAAGTTGAGCTAGGCCCAGACAGTGCAAAATTCAACATTGCATCATTCAGCAGACATTGACTGACAACATCAGAAGTTTGCAGTTCAATAAGGAAAACATGCTGCAGTGCAGGGACAGTTACAGTATCCCAAACAGTGGTCCAGCTGACCGGGCAAAGGATGGAGGGAACAAAGAATCTCTGGCTGACAACGGACCTTATTTTTGCCTGCCCACCTCTACCCCTTTTTGTTTTCATTTCTCAGCTCTTGCTGTTGAAAAAGCTTTTGTAATTTCTGAGAACTATGGGTCCGGCACTATAAATTGCCACAAGTGCCAGAGGTCTGGTACAATGGTGTAGTAAAAGGTGACTGTTAGTAAAGTTCACATAGCTAAAGATTGAAATCCTGGACTAGGGATAAGCTTTTAAGAATTGACCATGACTATGGAAGGAACTGGCAAAACCCATCAGCTTCAGTTGCTTCCAAGTTAACTCCTGAAGTACTTCCCTAAAAATCCCACTCTACAATAATCAACACTAGTGAGGTTTTCTAGCTGAGAGTTTCTTTACCTAGGGGTTTTGAAACAGAAATAGAAAAGATTTTCAAGATGTTGTGAAAGAAGTCCAGCCCACAGAAAAGTAATTTCACCATATCCTATATAGGTGTTCTCTGTCTCAGTGATGCCCTTGCTGCCCCAGCACTTGCCCAGCAATACTGCATTCAGATGATCCTCAGTGTTGCTTGAACTTGGGAGGTGATGTGCAAGGAAAGCAAATGCACTTAGGTGATTAATTACTCTGTACTTGAAATTGCAGGTATTTTCTCTTAACTGTTGGGTCTTTAATATCACTAGGTAAATGATGCTTCTTTTTCTCAGTAGGAGGAAGAGGGAAAAACTGTAAAAATGGTATCAGGATAAACCAAACAAAAATAACAAATAACAAAATGAGACTGGAGGATGAATAGCCAAGAAATAAGGCACATTAATCAAGAAGATGAGCCTGACCAATTTACAGACAGTATTTAGGGCTGGGGAGGAATAGAAATTAGAAATAGACCCTTTTTTTATTTCATTCTGTAATACCCTCAATGAACAAAGTGATGCCCTGGAAGTTAATTATGAAATCTTAGAACTTAAAGCACTTAAAACTCTTAAAGCTTAGTAAAAGCATTTCAGGGCATGATATCTCCCCAGTAAGGTGTAATCTGTCTTTCGTTATGCTCTTTCACTGCTTTGGATTTGGGATTAAGACTTCACTTTAGGTACCAGCTACTAATGTAATGCAATAAAAAATGAAAAACTGGTAAAATAACTACCTGCAACATTTACTGGGACTTCAGTACTCTCATAAATTATATGTGCAAATGGGATCTGCTGTTTATCACGGGAAAAACAGGACGTATTTCAGCTTAACTCCATACTCATGAAGACACTATCTTCTAATAGTCTATTCATCTCTTGAAATCAGTAGGAGCTAGGGAATCTGGGGCCAGTTTCTTGCTTTCAGTCACCGGGAATGAACAGCAGAGAATGTAATTGAGATCAGACTCCTCCTACACTTTGGGAGGAACACCACCATGTACCAGTACAGGTGAGGGGTAGACCCACTGGAAAGCAGCCCCATGGAGAGGGACCTTGGTGTCCTGGTGGACAACAAGTTCTCCATGGGACAGCAATGGGCTTCTGGGGGGGCAGATGGGCTCCTGGGGGGCAGAAAGAAGAGTGTAGGCAGCAGGTCGAGGGAGGTTCTCCTTCCTGTTACTCTGCACTGATGAGACCACATCTGGAGTAGCGTGTCCAGTTCTGGGCTCCCCAGTTCAAGAGAGACAGGGAAATACTGGAGAGAGTCCAATGGAGGCTACAAAGATGCTGAAGGGACTGGAACATCTTTCTTGTGAGGAAAGGCCGAGAGCCCTGGGGCTTTTCAGCCTGGAGAAGAGAAGCCTGAGAGGGGATCTGATGAATGGTTACAAATCTCTGCAGGGTGGGTGCCAAGGAGAAGGGGCCAGGCTCTTGTCAGTGCTGCCCTGGGATAGGACCAGAGGCACTGGTAGCAAGGGGAAGCACAGGAAGTGCCACCTCAACAGGAGGAGAAACTTCTTGACTGTGAAAGTGCCAGAGCCTGGCCCAGGCTGCCCAGAGAGGCTGTGGAGTCTCCTTCTCTGGAGACTTTCCAGCCCCCCCTGGATCTGTTCCTTTGTGGGCTGCCCTGGGTGACCCTGCTCTGGCAGGGGGGTAGGACTCAATGATCTCCAGAGGTCCCTTCCAACCCCTGCCATTCTATGATTCTAAGACATTAACTAAGAACCAAGTCTAAACAGCAAAACTGGAGTGAAGCTGTCTCAGCATGAGAGAAAGACACTGCCTGTCACCAGTGGAAACAGTCACAACCTCGAGATATTGGTCCCATTCAGGTACAGGAGTTTTATCTATATTAGAGCATGTTGCTTAGCCCAGTGCTGTTGTCATTCCCTGGCACTGTTGTTGGGCTTGCACATATGGCTGTAAGCGCAAGAACCCTGCTTATGCTCTACAAAATGAAATCCTGCCCTTACCACAACACAGTACTGAATGAAAAGTGGAATAGTTGAATTAAATTAACTCTGCTGAACGTCTCGTATCTTAGCAAAAAAGAAATAAAAATGCAAGTAACCAGAAGAAGAATCCTGCAACCTTGGCTGTTAGAAAAAGAGATAAGAGGAGAAAAATGTGCTAGCTCTAAAATTAATTTTTCTGAGGGCAGAGGGCATAAATGGAAACTGTGAGGTGTTCCATAGCAGTATCACAACCCACATGACAGTATTGTGCCCAAGGGTAACAAGGACATACCATTCATTCGATATGTGATTAATGGGAAACATTGATAATGCTGATGAATCTATCATATAAAAGGAAAAAAAAACACAACCCTGAAATAGAGTTATCCAAATGAAGATAAAAAAATAAGTACAAAAAAATTCTGCTCAGAATGATTTATTAATCTACCATGCTGTTGAATCTGTATTCTAGTACTGGTCTTAGCAAAACACTCTGTGCCAGTTTGGGGTATTCAGTGTAATATTTAATTTAAAGCTGTGATTGACTTCTGGAAAAAAAAATGTAACAAGCATTTGGTTTCATTTATTAACATCTAAAGATGCAGTATTCATCATCAGTGATTTTAATTAATGTTCCCCTTCAGCAATGATATACAACAGTTAGGTGACCTTGACGAGAGAGCATTCCACAATATTAAAGAATAGACATCCAAAGGATTAGTTTGATTTTTGCATCTGCCCGATTCATTCATTCCTTTGGCAAAGCTTGTTCTTGGTAGAATAAAGCCATGCATGCAATGAGACAATTCTTTGAATTTTAATCCATTTTTCTTTAACTTTTAAATTGAAGTTTAGCTTCCTCTGGGTGGGGGATTATCACTAGATATTAAAGGTCACTTCCTGATGAAATGTTTTTGTCGAGTGGCTGCTTGTGCTTGGGAATTTTTCTTATCTTTTCTAGATAATTCTTGTAATGTAGAGACCAAAAGTTACAAGTATTAATAATTAAATTATGCATTTTTATAAGACAAATTGCATATGAGCTCCTGTCAGGTACTTTGGATGACATTATTCGCCGAACCGAATCAAAAGACTCAGGGGAAGAAAAACTTTTACCTGCCTTTAATGTGGAAATGATCCATAGGTAGGGAAGAGTTCAATAAGGTTGTCACCTTTTCACTTATACTATAACTACTGTTTTCCTTTCAGTGTCTCAGGAATTTGCTTGGTTCCTGCAGTATCTGCTGCTTTTTGCTAAATTATAAAGTCAATGTAAAATAAATATGAGCTCTTTGTGCGTCTAAGGTCTTGGAAAGGACACTTCATTAGTATCACTTGTTTGCAATTATCTACACACCAGTCCTTGGTTTTGCTGATCACTTACTTGATGATGCAGCAGGTGGGGGAAAGTGCTTTGAAAAGTCCACTGACCATATATCTATGTTTGGACTCCTAAATGCCTCTGAAATCCAGCCTCCGGTTGTTTGTAATAGAATTAATTTCTTTAGGGTGCTGGTTTACTTGTTCTTACTTAAGTTCTGAAGTACTTGTGGAAAAAGACAGAGGCTGTCTTCTAAGTAATAGTCTCTAACCAGGAGATTGTAGTCATAGAATCATTTGGGTTGGAAGGGACGTTAAAGATCTTTTAGTTTTAACCCCCTTGCCATAAGCAGGTACAAGACCAGGTCATTCAAAGCCCCATCTAGCCTGGCCTTGAAGGCTTCCAGGGATGGGGCATCCACAGCTTCTCTGGGCATGTCTTAAGTAATTTGTAATGTGAAACTTAATCTGATATGAAAGCTAAATCAGCTTTGTTTCATCTCCTGAGGATCCATGAAACATTTCCCCAAATACTCTCTTCCAAATATCTCTGATCTCTTTTTACTTTTCTGTACTGTCTCCGATCTGCTGTGACTTCTCTTGCTCCTCAGAATACATCTGAATGTTCAGTGTTCCTTGCTCTTACGAGAGAGAGCCAAATGAAGGCTACTCCTCTGATCCATAGCAAGAAAGTGGAATTATTTAGGGCCCCTAAAAACTCACACTCATTATTGTTAGTCAAACAATTTAAATAGTTAAAGTAGTTCTCAATACTTCAGGATAGTTTTTCATACCAAGTCCTTTACCCAGCAAGGAATATCCAGTTGGTAACAAGATACCAGCTTCCTCTGTAATTCTTTTTAAATAATTTTCTCTTTAAGCTTACAGTTTAAAAAGTAAGATACCCACATTTTTTAATATAATCAATCAAAGAATGCTTAAGAAGGAAAATGATCTTGGAGAATTCTTGCTGTGGTTTGAAAACAGAATGGCTAACCGTATTTGCTAAAGACATCAGAACTGGAAAAATATCATGTAAACCAAGGTAAATTAGATGTGTGATATTACTTCAAGGATTTAGCAGCACCCTTGAACAAAAATTAAGGGAAATTTTACTTCTGAGTTTCATAGGTGATTGATTTATTATGGTTGGTGTGAGATATGTTATGATCTGACCAGAAGAATAGCG
Organism: Todiramphus chloris collaris; assembly: GCA_025345505.1. NCBI lineage: Eukaryota > Metazoa > Chordata > Aves > Coraciiformes > Alcedinidae > Todiramphus > Todiramphus chloris. The sequence continues at coordinate 14,287,685 of JANVCC010000040.1, forward strand.
ATTAGTAGTTTCATCAGCCTTTTCAGCCTCTTGTAAAATGTATTCTATCATACACCCATTTTCCTCTATTTAAAAAGAAAAAAAATTATAGAAAAAAAAATCTTAAGAAACACTTGAGCTCTTACGTGTGTATACAAACTGTCTAGCACAGACACTGTTCCTGTTATACTGACTAGCCTTAAGCTACCCAAATTTGTGAACACTGAAGTTACTGAGTAATTTTGCTGTCACTCTTGATGTAAACTTCTGTTTAAATGAACACCCTTCCTGCTCCCATTCCTATTTTTGCACTCACTTTCGAGTATACCTTAACTGAGGGGAGGCATCTCACCAAGATACGTTTAACGATCTAACATTTTCATTACAACAAGCTGTTAAAATAGGATGTTTGAGGGAAATATATGTGATTGTATTCAAATGTAGGACACAGCCCTACGAGAAGCGTTGAGCTGGAAAGTGGACATGACTGTATCCATCTTACCATAGTCTTCTAAGGCCCGATGAAAAAGGCTATATAAATCTTTCTAATTGTTACAAGGCTATACAGCAGCAGCAGCATTACCCAGCAGCACTACAATAATTAAATAGCTGCAATGTGAGGGAAGTTCCATATCCAAGTGGCTTGCCAAGTGGTCTGTGTGAGGTAGAAGGAAGTTGAAAATCTAATAATGTATCTGTTGGAATGACTTTTAAAGCGGTTATAACAGGAGTATTCCAATTATAAGCAGTTTTAGGAATATTTGATTAAACATTAGGCCTTTTTATGATGTCACATAGTTAAATTAATGCCTTATTTCTAATAACTTTTAGATTAAAAGTTGTACTTTATCATACTTTTTCACAAATTATTTTATCTTCTCTATCATAACTTTAATGGCTGGAAAACTAAAAATAATTTGCTGTGCAGCACAAAGTGACCACTCTTTTAAAGAGAATCTGAGAAAAATAGACAACAGAAAATTTACCTTTTGATTAAATTTGTCCGATCTGCTCTAGTTCTGTCCTGCTCTGGCAGGGGGGTTGGACTTGATGATATTCGGAGGTCCCTTCCAACCCCTACCTTTCTGTGATTCTGTGTAGATGATGTCCCTGTGTCTACGTTTGGAAACAATAAATACTGAAAACTTGGATCCTATGTATGTTTTAATCCTGACTGTCTTCAAAATGTGTAGAGCTGTGTCTGTTTTCCTTTTTGGCTACTTTCTGACAATGGTTCTGCCATAACTCTACTTTCTTCCTTGAGCTGCATATAGTCATTACTGAACTCTGCACTAAGATTTTTATGAGACCAACCAGTTTTCTATCCTGTTGTTTTACATATGGTGTATGTACAAGCTGCCATTAAAAAACTATGATTTCAAATCATGGAATTACGCTTTCTAAAACTTCCTATGTTGCCATAAGGGTCAAGTTTAGGATGAAGGAAATACAAAGTAACATAGCTAGGGTCAGAGAATTCATGCTGATATATCCCTGGTGTCTATGGGTCATAGTGCCCATTTAAGAAGCAATTCATAAGCTGACTGATCAGATCCCTTTCAGTTCCTTTAGATTTACAAAGGTTTACGTCTAGCCAACTAGAACAGCGAACATTGTTTTTGCAAAACCATCTTGGCATCTGAAGAAGTCTATATTCATTTTCAAGAATGAGTTCAGCATTTTGAAATGTAATTCAAATCACTCTGAAAATTTTAACAAATGGGACTTGTAAGAGATTCCAAGTTTTGGTATGGTTTTAGATATAACTTCTTTACTGTGAGGCTTACAGTTTTGCAGAAATTAGATGACTTGGCTTGGAATTAGTGTCATCCAGTAAAAATTTTAAAGTGTGTGAAAAAAATGAAGCCACTTGGTAGGGGGCAACTTCTAGAGTCAGCATAAATAAGCATCCTAGTAGATTAATATAGGAACGTGACAGGACAAAACATTTATTTCATTTTATTTCTATTTTCTTGCAATGAAAAATTATCATGCTCTTTTTCTCTGTCATCTTCTCTTGACTTTTAATCTGCTGTCACTTGTTTCCTTAGCATTTTATTCATATGTCCTCAAGCTTTTGCTATTTTATTTTCCTAGCTCCATGCCCTATTTCTGAAGGTTCTTATTTGCAAGCATAAACATTTCAACCCACCTCTAGAATGACAGTGTGACATGATTCCACCTGCTCAACGTAAAATCATGACACGTTTTTCTTACTTGTCCTCATGGATGAATCCATCTCCCCTTTAGGCAAAAACAAGCATGTTTTCCAGTTTATCTCCTTTCTCAAAGACTGCAGCTCTTTCATTTGTCTCCTGTATGTCGCTTGTTTGCTCAGAGTTGTATCTGGGCCTTTGTATCCAGGTTATCATGATGCTTATCGTGAACAAAGATATCTAAGATAGGCTTTTCTTATCTTTCCAATCAGTAAGTCTCTTCTCCATTCTCTTCCTCTGGTGTCTGCAATCTATTACTACTTTGGTCTAAAACACTCAGTTGAGTGATCTCAACAACCACTGTACAACGTCATTTATTTGCCTTATTTGCTTTTGTTACCTTCTACCTTTCTTGATTTGCTTTTTCTTCCCTGTTTCACCAAACACAAGCTTCTTGTCTCTCTTTCCACTGTAGTCACCTTTTCCATAATCTGTCAGCACCAAGAGATCAGTCATCACAACCCTCACTGGCTCTCTCATCTACATTTGAACAACCAGATGCTCAGTTGTGTGGCTATCATTGCCTTGGGGGGAATCTTTCAGCAGTAAGTACCGTGATTTGAATATGAAACACGGCCACCTTTCTTTCTTCTGTCATCTTCCTGCAGTTTTGTTGGGTGTGATGTTATTTTCACAATTGCTTCCTCAGGCAGACCGCTTTGGGGATCTCACCCCTCTGTGCAAACACATCATTTCTCCAGTTATTTCATACTTGGAGGCAGGTTTATCTGTCAAATGTTTGAAAGTTTACCAAATCAACTCTGAGGTATGAAAACCATTGCGGAGAAAAATGTCATGGCTAAATATTCTTAATTTACTTCACAAAATGGTTAACAGGAACATAAGGGTGGTTTCCTAAAATGCTGTGACTACTGATGAACTTGCAGGGTAATTTTATCCCAGTGTTTGTTTGTCCTCAAGCATTTCAGACTCGGAACCTATGAAATAGATGGACTTATTTTGAATTAAATTTTAAAAGGTCATCTGTAACCACCTTCATCTTTGCTCACCGAATTGTCCTGTTGTTTCCAGTATGTTACTGAACTGTTTTGTTCTAAGCCTCTGTATTGATTCTCAGGATACTCTACTTTAAAATTCTCTGTCAAAAGCTTTTAACTATCAAAAAGTAGCGGCATATCACTGTCCTTTTCATTTTGATAAATCAAAACACAATGATTATTTCACTGTTCCTATGACTGGACATTTTACTTCCATAGTACTTCATGTTTGACAATGGCACTGCATATACTATATATAAATCTAATTAGAGAAGAGCCTTGATTACAGAAATGGCTGGGCTATTCTTTTAACTTGTCTCACAAGATCCGATCTCTCATTAGACTTGTCAGTTTGAAACATTTATTTAATTAATGCAAATGGTGACTCTGAAAAATATGATCAAGCATAAAATTACCCTGGATTTTCAACAGAAGGGTACTGAGTCAAAGAGAGAAATAGCACCTAGGCAATTCCCATTCTTCATAACTTGTCATGCAAAAAATGATGTGCAGATTATTGAATTACATGCATAATTTATGCCTAGCCTGTGTATTTGGAGTTTTTAAAATGAATGGGGCATCTGAAAGTAATTAACATTGTTGTTATTTAGATAGAATAGTCAACAGAAAATTACCTTAAAATTTCTTTAAAAATTTGCTATGAACCAACAAGAATACACGAGTTCAGCAGGAGGGACAGAATTTAACTCTTTCTTTACTTTTCCTTGATGGTCTAATAACTGAAGACCTTTAAAAAAAAAAAAAAAAAAATCCTTACACTTTATTTACCACGTACCCATACTTCTATCAGAAAAGACCAAAACAATCAGAGTTTGGGACAAGCCATTGACACAGATTTTGCCCTCCATCCATGTTTCTTTTTGGATCAAATCATAGACATTTGTGAAGTCTGTGGAGATAGAGTAAAATACTGCGTATGGCAGGAGCTGAAGAGGGTAAAAGTACTGAGGGATACGTGATCTGATTTTTTCCTACTCCATTTAGCCCATAGATATTTCCCAGGAGCAGTGAGGGGCACCATTTGAGGTGGTGTGGAAGGGCTGTCAGCAAGAATAGCAGAGAGTAGACCTTGCTGCATTGCACAGAGAGAAGGAATTTTGTGCCCTAAGATGGTATTGTGCAATTTGTAAGCCAATAATTTCTAAGAAGAAAATGTCTAGGCTACATACCTGTTAGGTATTCATAAATTGTCAACTTTTTATCAAATTATACCTTTGCAATTAGGGAAAAGTAGCAATAATAGTAAAAAAAATCCTCTCGAATTACAAAAGAAAGAGATGGGTTATGTGAATGAATTTGATATTATTCATGGAAAGCACACACATTAAGGCTACTGACTGCTAAATGAAATTTCCCCAGCAATTTTCCCCACTTACTCAGCATTCTGTTTATCTATCTCTGGTCTGTGTTTCATTATTTATGATGTGGGAAGAGAACTCTGATCCTGTGACTGAAATTAAACTGACTATTGCCTCGAAAACTTTCTACAGACTTGGATACAGTATTAGCTTAAAATAAAATAAAAAATAAAAAAGGAAGAGAGACAAAGAAAAAACTTGACATTAAATTTATAGAACAGCTTCCAGCACTGAAAAAATGGGTTTTTTCACACTATTCTTCCTTACCATTGATTCTTATTCTGACAGATTGAAAATATAAGTTTCTTCAAATGAGAAACTTTGCAAACTCAAGCACTAGCTGAAATGTCACCTTTATTAGATACTTTCATCAGACTGGGCAGGTTTATGATACGCTGTATCCTATTTTTCTCCAAACAGTACAGTAAATGTTATTTTACTGAGAAAGCTAATGGTGCATGACTGTCAAGTGGAGTTTACATAAAAAGAACTACCATGGAGATAATTATGTCATTGAAAATAACTGCTGCCAAAGCTGAAATATTTCTGAAAAATATTTTTAAAACAATAAATCAAATTATCTTTAATTGACTTCTACTGCATCTAGGCATTTTGCAGTGTGGACCCAAGAGGAGGTTCACACTTCCTTCCTGAGGTAATTTAAGTTTTTTTATAGCACTAAAGTATGTTCTTTGGCATTTATAAATCTCCGCTGATTGCTAAAGGAACTTAGACTTTGGGCTGTTGTCCTTTGATTTACACAGAGTTACACATCTGAGACAACTTGCACTATGTGTTCAAAAGCTTAATATTTGGGAGAGGTTTTCCTTCTTCATCTAGTGTCAGATTTTTGTGGCAGTGCAGTAGATGATGATACGCTGGGTAGCAGCACCTGTTACTTCCTGATTGAAGTTTCCTGAGGTCAGTAGGATGCTGTCTCATCACTCCATCCAGTGTGCAGGGGTCCCAAGTGCTCTGGCTGCTGTGAGCAGGAGTTACTCTTTGCACGTACTTTCCTGTGCTTGTTTTGTGAGGAGCTGGGTGAATTCCCCTTCATCTCTCAGAACCATGTTTTTTGTGAAGATGCGCTTTCACCACGGTCACACAAAGGGAATGATTTACATGGGACTCTGCCTGCATTTCAAAATTTAGCGTTGTCATCTGTTCCCACCACACATATTTCCGATGCTGCTTTAAGGTCGGTGCATTGCAGCAGTGCCTGAAGTTGTGCGTGTGCACTGGGACACAAACCCACTAACAGGGCTAGTTGATAAAGCTGGCTTTTGCTTTTTACTGGTCAAACTGTTGTCCGCAGGTGATACTAGTGAAAGCTGCATGGCTGGAGTCACACTACTTGAAATGTATTCCCTCGAACTTCTAAAGCTGAGTATGTCCCTTGCTAGTGGGTAATGATTAGTTTGGATGTTACTAGAGAAACCGGAATCTAGAGAAACTGGAATCTAGAGAAACCAGAATCCCATTCAGGCCAAGTGCTGCAAGAGCTCCTCCTAATGGAGGGAAGGGGAAGGAAGGAAGGGGAAGGGGAAAAAAAACTAAAACAATACTAAGAATTAAAAAAAAAAGTTGGTAAGTTGATAGAGGGAAATTTCGCTGCATTTGCTACTCTGTTTCCTAATTTGCATGGTCTCACCGTGTCACTGAAAGGCTTTGGTACATCTTTATCTGCAAGAACCTTGTTTAGGACATTTCAGAGAAAAGTATGAATTTCCTCTGCAAATGATTTTACTTGGAAGAAAGTGTTCTAGTGCTCTCCAGGCGTGTGCAAAAGCTGGTGCAGTTTTCCTTGGAGTGGGCGTCTGGGTGGCAAGACTGAGTGACAGAGGAAGCCGATCACAAGCGTGTCCTCTTTCTGACTGTATTGGCGTGCAGCAACTTAAGTGCAAAGCTGCTCTTTTTGCCAAGTCAAATCTGTATGCAGCGAGCCTCTACACAATGAAAAGCTGGCTGGGCTGAATTCAATATTTGAGTGATAAGAAACTCTGATAGATTCCAGCCCTATAGATCCCAGTTCTGTGTTACTTCTTCAGCTGCCTGCGTGCCTCTCCTCACTGATCTGGGTAAGGATGACAAAACAGACTCTTAATCTAAGCTGACAAAATGTTCTCAACAAACAGATGAACGTGTTTTAATTCGAGCTGTCGCCAATGAAAGAATGGGCTGGCTGGATACAGCAGCCTGTAGAAGGGTGATAGGGAGAGACTGTTAGGCTTTTATTCCATTTCTTTGTTTTCCTGCTTTTTAATTTAGAGCGAAGTCACCTTGAAACAAACTTGAAATAATCACAGCTTGCTAAAAGAAATAGTTCCTGCAATCTAATGAGTTATCTTGAAGTGATTTCTACACGCTGTGACTAAAGACTCCTGCTTTGTACAGAAGTGTGGTCGGTTTTAGGGGCTGTCTGAATCGGTGGAACTCCAGTTGGCGACAAAACAGATGGCAGTTATGGCCAAGGCAGTTTTCCATCCCCGTGTTACCGCTGGGCACTTCAATCACAGGTATAAATAAGAGCTCCCTGGAGTCTGCTGTTCCACAGCCAGCTGCGATCATCTCTGAGGGGCTATTTTAACAGATGGACATCAGTGCAAAGCTGCTCATACCTGATGTCTCTGTGCTGAAGGCTGTCAAAAGAAGCGTGCGTGGCTTTATATCGAGATTCTCCACCCCTTTTGGAATCCTGTGATGTAGATCGTTATTTAGATAATCGCTATGTAATTTGCAGAGCAAGAGCTGTGCAAGGTAAAAAGCAGATTTAACATAAACCAGGATCTGTTCACTAACTTTTTTTTTTTTTCCATGGGTATTTTTAATTTCCTGGCCAAAATGGGTACGTATGTTTGGGTTTTGCATATTCCAGAAGGGTGGCTGTGATAAATAGAAATGGCATATGTTGCCAACATCAGAGTTTGAAGACAGCCGGTGATTTTTCAGCTAAGATGCAGTAGGTCCAATTCTGTTTTCATTTTCCTTTGAAATCCAGAGAATTGACTCTGAGCTACAGCAGCGCATGAGGGTCTTGTTGGCTTTTTAATGGTCTAATATTTAAAGAAATCAATCAGAGGACAAGGTAAAAGGAATAAATCCAGACCAGGTAGATAGCACCATTCCATCTGCCCATTGCTTTTCAGCAGCCACAGCTCTGGGTCTTTAGAAGTAGTGACAATACATTCTTCATCAGCTGAGTCAGAAATGCAGTGAAGGGTAGTCAGGAAGTATAATTTTTCTAGCATTGAACAAGGGTGTGGTACAATTAATATGCATTTCCTTAATGATTATTCATGCAAGTTTTTGACCTTACAACTTTCTAGGTCTCCCAGAGAGAAAGGGCCTCCCTTCATGGAGGGAGTGACTTACAGTACGTTCATTTTAGTTTTAATTATCTCAATTTGAAATGCACATAAGCTTCCTCTCGAGTCCTTTTAGATGACCACTTGCAACAGAGTTAGGGTACCCTTGTGTCATTCTCTTTACAGAGTCAGTGTGTCCAAGGTGTCTAGATGAGGAACTTAAACATTTACTTTTTTTTTGTTAGTGGAATTACAGCATAGAAACCATTTGCTAAATAATTGAAAACGAGCAAATTTGTATAGCTTAGATGTGAGTTCAGTTAATTAATCTATTAATTTAAAGGAATGAATTAAACTAATATTTGCTAAAATTGTCCAATTCTAGTACTGAAACGGGTCACTTCAACCAACTTCAGAATGAAGTAGTAGATAATTTACTTTCATTTTAAAACTAATCATATAGAGTGGAGCCTACTAATTACAAACTTCCATCAATACTTAATTACCCTGTACTTCTCAATTGCCAGGTCATCCTACAACAATCTTTGTATCTTCTACTGAGCAGCCTGAAAAGGAGGGTTTTGTTGGTTTGTTTGTTTGAGGTTTATGTTTCGTTGGTTTGTTTGGTTTTTTTGTTTGTGGGGTTTTTGTTTGGTGTTGGTTGTTTTTTCGGGATTTTTTTTTAATTTCTTCTGAGGACACTCTCCTTTTTGCTATTATTATTTGGTCAAAGGACCTTTTCCTAGTCTGCCCTTTTGACTAGATAGACTTTTTGTTCTCCCTTTGTCACTTCCTCTTCACTAAGCATCAATTATTTCTCTTCATTTTTAAAGCACTTTTACAACTGATTCTTAGAACCTTGCAGCATAGTTTGGGGGAAAACTGTCTTATTTTTCCCAAATGTTACTTCAGAAGCGCACAATCATGAGAAAACATGGCTGTTGGTGACTGTTCCAACAACAGTTAACATTCCATAATAACATATTATCCTTTCCAGCATACCCTCTAGGTAATATCTTTCCTCAACTAGCATCCTAACTGTAGAGAGACTGGCTTTGGGCTTTTCTGTTCCATAAAGAACAGAATTCAATTGGAAAGCAGCTGAGACAAGCAAAATCTTCCAATTCCCACAAGCAGTGTCAAGACAAGGTGTTTGCTGTATAATCACTTCCTGTGTGACAATAAACAACATTTAAGGTCTAAATGCCACTGCTGGATCATTTTTATCAAGAGCAGCCTGAATCAGACTGGCCGTTCTTTCACTTTGCAGCGTGGTAGAAATAAAGCTCCAAACTTTTAGTATTTTGGACAAAATCTTTTGCCAAAAGATTGGTTTGTGCCATGTTGTTTCTACCAAACTTTTCTTCCTTGTTGAATTTAGTAGCGATATCTGCCAGGATAAGATGAGGCGGGCTCAGCTCAGGTAGGGCAGTGCAGAACACTGGGTTAGACACATCAACAAAGATCAAGTTATCGGATTGATTCTCCAAAGAGCATGAGCTGATTAATGAAACTGCAAGTTTCATATCTATAGAAACACCTAAAATGGTGCCAGTAGCTTAACAAAAGCAGTAAACCATTTGAAGACTCCAAGTTTGAGTCACCGACTCTTTTCACAAGTCTGCAGTTTACCGTGTGCTTCTGTTGTGACTGGATTTGCACATTTATTTTGTGTTATTTTTGTTCTGCTTTTGTCACTTTTGCAGATGACCCCCCCCAACACCCCACTCCCCTTTGAAGGAGTCCAGCTTCACCCAAAGTGTATAAACGCGAGGTGTCAGGTCTTGAGTTTTTTGATGTAATTGTCTGCTGAATATTTTTGTTTCTGTCCATAGCAGGTAGTGCCAGCAATAGAAAACTGAGAGCGTACTGGAAGGTTGCTAATCTTGTTGCTCAAGGCAGCCTGCCAGACTTGGTTTTAATGGCTTTTGCCCATAGTGTAGAAGGCAACCTGGTTTTAAGAGCAGCAAATGGCAATAAAGGCATCGTGCTCTGAATTCTCACTTTTCATTTGATCTACTGAGACCTGTCCAGATCACTCAGTTTTCAGTTCACCTACTCACACTCTACACACTGCTTCTGCTTTGTCAGACATGATAAGGCTGGAACTCTTTATGAGTTGGGCTAGCAAGCAGCACAACATCATTCTGGTTTGCCTTAGGTTTTAGGAGTTAATGTATCCTCTTAAAGTGTTTGTGGTGTGCTTCCATGAGCGTGCCTTGTTTTCATGTTTCCAGATGTATATTTCAGTTATCCCACAGCACAAAGTCTTATCAATGCTGATAAGGAGGGGTTTTTATTACTATTTTTATTTACAAGATTGCCCTGTTTCAGTGATAAATTGTCTGTGCTAAGACTCAATTTAGGTAGAGCTCTGAGTGGACTCCCTAGGCTTTATCTTTTGCAGTGAGCAACTAAGAATTACCTAAAAGGTGCACAGGCTTCAAATCTGAGTTTTAACAGAGAACTGAATAAAACTTTTGGAAATGGAATGCTTGGAGTGAGGCACAATGCATATAAGGCATTGAATTTTGCATACACGCATCCATTGGGTCTTTTAATTATGCCTTCTTCAGACTCACATTTAGTCTGCTAAGTTGGGGGCTTTCTTGGTTAAAGCAAGTTCTGTCAGCCTCCTTTTGGGTCCTCAGGAAAACTACAGCTCTCTAAATGCAACCCAAATCAGTTGATGATTCTATGGTGAAGACAGACGGCACATCTGCTCTACTCTTTTGGTGGCTTTTTTGCTTGCTGAGCCTTTTTTCGAAGTCTTGAGAGCTCAAACAAACACTGGGGAGCTAGCTGAGATAAAGCCAGTCCTGCACCCATCCTCCAGCTTGGCTGGCAGCAGAGATCAGGGTGCTGCCAAGTTTTCATAAATGCAGAAAGAATTTGTGTTTGAAGAACAAGTACAGCTAAGGTAATGCAAGATGTAGGCTCCTTAGCACCAGGCACAAAGCTTGGGGGTAGTTCATATAAAATCCTGATTTATTGTTTAGATGCTGGGAAGACTTTCTTTAAAATACCTAAGTGGGAAGAGAAATTAAAAGCTGCAGAGCTAGGTTTTACATTGAGTATGTCTGAACCCTGGATTAAAATAGGAAATGTTGTCATTTTGAACTAAGTCATATTCATTTGTGTCTTGACCTCATTCCTAGAGATTCCCAACAGCTCTGTGCAGCGCCCCTGGCCAGGGCAAACCTGTTTCTCATGCTGATGCCAGTTAGCAGCTCACATATGGTTTAGGAGATGGTTTTGTTGCTAAAATAAATGAAGCTAAGTTCAAATTGTATTAATTTACCACTTCTTAGACCAGCTTCCTTCATTTTAGAAACAATAGGCTAGCAAAAGAACCAGGTATGCATACAGAGAAGGGTTTTTCAGGGGAGTCTTTGGCAAACTATAGCAATATCTACTTGAGCGCCACGCTGCAAGGTTCCTGGTTTAATCTCTGTGGTTTGGGGAATATGAGCCAAAAAGACTGGTATTTTAGAAGCTCATCTGTTTTTTGTCAGTTTGTCATAATGTCAGAAAATATAATATATTTGCAAAGTAAAAACTTCCTCTTCCTGCCAGATTTTGTCATTTTTTGCAGCTCCTGCTTCCAGTTCATTAATCGAAGGGAGGTTAGCCAGTTGTATTGTAAAAGTTAAGTTCAAGACTACATCCAGCAAAAGAAACTGATGGCTTGTGGGTGTTGCAAACGCTTTGAGCTGACAGTTTAGGAGTACAGCAGGGATGGCGTGTCTTCTGAATGCCTGGTGATGGTCACTAGCCCGGCTGCAGTCCCCAGGGGGTTCCTTGGTAGACGAGCAGATGTTGAGGGCCAGTTCTGCCCCAAGCGCTTTAGGGAGCAGGCAGCTCCACAGCCACGTGCCGGGCATGGGAGCAGGAGCTGTGTCTGTGCAGAGGACTAAAACACAGGCAGATGGAGGTGACTGTCACATCAGCTGAAACCCTCAAAATAAGGACTAGTCATTTTATTTTCTTTTCATTTTTTTTTCCAGCACTCTTTGCTCAGTCCATGAGATGACAGCTGTTTGTTATTAGATACACATCATGTTTCTGGTGGATGCCAGAGAAGAACGCGTTCTAAGAATAATGATTTTTTATGATGAGTGAGATGCCAAGACCTCTCTCTAAATGGGGAGCTCCAGCTCTGACACCTTTCTGGTCTTGACCGTGATTTCTTCCAAGCGAGGGAAGAGCACAGGCACTTGAAGCTGGAAGCTGAAAGATCAGTGAACTGATCTAGAGGAATCCTAAAGATCTACTCAGTGGCATGAGTAGGCAGAAGCATTTGGCAGCTGAATGGGGTTAGACAGCTGATAGTGAGCTGGCAAAAATACAGTCACAGTACCAAGAGTTATATCGACTAGAAGAGGGTTTTTACAAAACAGAATGGGAAAAAAACCCATAATCTGAGAGAAATATTGGTGTTGCTTATTTGTTATGGAAACAGGAGCACAACAAAGTGCCTCCTGAAACACGTTTTCACTATTTACTCTTCCATTAAATCTCCTTCAAGTCTTTATTAGAACTTTTGCCTTTTTTCCTTTTTTATATACACTAAAAAGCTTAATTGATCTAATTTTTTTATGAGACAATTAAAAGGAGTTAGAAAAGCTATGAATCACTTCTGTAAATAAAAGATAGATGGAAATATTCATGGTAGAAACATTAAGCATGTATTAAAAAAATAAATGTGAATAATAGAGGACTAATTTGACAGAACTATAAATATGGAAACTGTAACCATAAACTTGTGATGAAAGTCAGGAATGACATTTTAATAGGCTAGATAGTTAACATCTAGAGAATCTAACTTCGGAAAACAAGGTGATTCTCCATATCTTACAGTTTCTGGGCTTTTTTATTTATTCAGAAATCAATTGCTGGAGATTCTGAAGAAGAATCAGCATTTCTAAGCAATTTATATACTTGAGGCAAAAATGCCCTTGCTTACATTTTCCGTAAAGTCAGAGTTGAAGGTTCTGGTGGTCCCACTGCATTCTGAAATCATCTAGCAGTGTTTGTTCATTTAGCTTTCCTACAATTAAAACAAAGGATCTGTAAGAGGCATCACTGCCTAACCACACATCATCATTTTAAATGCACTAAGAAGGCAGAGCAAGAGCAAGCAGCCACTGAGCTGCGCGGTCCTGAAATCCTTTTATCACACGCACCTACGATTATGTCTCGAAGTTTTTGACTGGTCTGGGATGAGAATAGTAACCTATAGACCTGTTCCCAGAAACTCTGGTTTGTGTCATAACACATGACGGTGCCAAACGGGGTTGATATTGCCGGCTGCTTTTTCCTTCCAAATGGCAATGATTTCCCCTTCCAAGCTAGCAAGCTTTGGAAAGTGCACATATAAAGTAAAGGCCGGATTTCTTTTTTTTAACAGCAGCAGCTGGCTGCTGTTTGTTGGAGTGCTTGACTTGTTTCTTTAGAAATGTGATTTATTTGGGAGAGATTTTTTTTTCCGTGGCACTTTGTATCCCCGTAGGCTCTCCCTGAGTCCATAGCACTGGAGATGGTGCTTAATGAAGATGGATGACGTTCCCAGCCCCCAGGCTACTGTTCTCATTTTTCAATACCAGCCTTTGCATCAAGGAGTGAAGAGAGGCAGAGGCATTCTCTGCTGGCAGCAGGGTCTTTCTTTTGCTTCCCAAGTTTCTTCCTTAATTGTAATAGAAAGATTGTGTTTCTATAATTCGATATGTTGTAGGAACTGTAAAGGACAGCATTAGCTGCAGATGCACTGTTGTAAACAGCCATGGTGAGCCTGACTGATGAAGGTTATGATGCCATTTTTTCCCATGTTTTGTACCAGTCCTCTCATTATTTGACATGGAATACAGTCTTGAGTGGGTAAATGTGGTTAGCTGCTTTGAAATTGTAGAATCATAATCATAGAATGCCTTAGGCTGGTACCTTAGAGATCATCTAATCCACCACCCCTGCCATGGGCAGGGATGACCTCTCAATTAGATCAGGTTGCTCAAGGCCTCATCCAACCTGGCCTTGAGCACCTCCAGGGAGGGGCATCCACAGCCCCTCTGGGCAATCGATTCCAGACTCTCACCACCCTCAGACTGAGAAACTTCTTCCTAAGATCCAATCTAAACCTATTTGCCCTCAGTTTAAACCATTTCCCCTTGTCCTGTCACTGGACACCCTTGTGAAGAGTCCCTCTCCAGCCTTCCTGCAGGATCCCTTCAGGTACTGGAAGGCAGTTAGAAGGTCCTCCCAGAATCTCCTCCTCTGCAGGCTGAACAATCCCAGCTCCCTCAGCCCATCCTCATAGCAGAGGTGCTCCAGCCCCTGGATCATCTCTGTGGCCTCGTCTGGACTCGTTCCAACAGCTCTATGTCCCTCCTACGGTGGGGACACCAGAACTGGATGCAGTATTCAAGGTGGGGTCTCACAAGAGCAGAGTAAAGGGGGGAACCACCTCTCTTGATCTACTGGACACACTCCTCTGGATGCATCCAAGGATATGGTTGGTGAAATCAGCAAAGCTACACAAAGGGGAATTTTGTTGTCTTCTGCGAAAGTTGTTAAAGTATTTGTTAATATTTTGCAGGAGGCAGACGATAGGTGTTCAGCACAGCAAACACCGTGAGGCTTTGGGGCTTGAGTGAATGGCTGGAATTTGGCTTGTGAAGTGAGGCGCACACATGATTTTCAGTCTCTCGCTACTGAACTGGGTCATCTGGGTCTCACACAGTGTGTGCCTGACACTAGTACCTCAGCTGTGCTTGGGTCAAACTGTGGGAGAATGTATTGGAAAAGACAATAGGAAGAGTGGATTTTGGGGAGTGGGAGGAAAAGTGAATTTCAAAAAAATATGACATAAACACACTGAAGTCACTTGAGATGTACTTTCTAGTCTAGCTGATCTAACCTCAAATACTTAGGTATAGGTGTGCTTCTCTTTGGAAGCAGTAAAAAAATTCCTTGAATTTTCTCTGTTCTCTATATGACTTTGTTTCCTGACCACATTTTTGTTAATATTCTGCAACACTCATATTGGCACTGCAGCTTCTGCATTTTTTTTTTCTCCTATTTGGCTATCAGCTAGAATATTTATGAAAAGCAGACACAGAGTTGTAAGTTAATTCCTTTAAAATATACATTTATATCCATTTATATTATTTGTCAATGCTGAATTATCTGATTTTTTTTTTTATACTATGCAGAGTTAAACAAAATTAAGACTGAAAGGTGGAACTCTGTGTTTAAATATAGTTTTGCTTTCTTTCTATTATGATTTTGTAGCTTTCTATCAGCTTCTCTTTTTCTGAGTCTTCTGCTATGTTCTAATTGCATATAATTAGCTTACTGGTATAAGTAGAACGATTCTGGAAAAAAAAAAATCTTAGGATGGTTAAAGTCTCCTGGAGAATAACCATATTTGCTTCCTTGAATCTAAACACTTCAAAGTTAAAAATTCAAAGATTTAAGAATCTTTGAAGAAGTACCATCTGAGAAATGTGGTGATCAGTCTACCTGCTTATACTTGCTATTCCTACACAGATACAGGAAATTCAGGAATAACATTACACATATATGCATGTAATTATCTTTGAAGAACAAAATCCTCTCAAAGTCAATGATAATTTGTAGCTGACTTTGGAAGAATCATAATTTTCTCTACTTCTTGCATTTTCTAGTGGAAAAAAAAATTCCATGAAATGGGGGGAGCAAGGGAAAGTCCATGTTCACTCCATGTAGGGGAATAAATGTACTAAGTAATATTTTGAGGTTTTTTACTAAAGAAACTGAATTATTTAAGTAATAATTTAAATATTAGAAACAAAACCAACCCGGTTTTGTGTTTTGGGTTGCTTTCATCTTTTCAAAATGTCAAGTTGTTAAGTGATGAACTAGCTATATTTCTTCAAAATTATTAAAGCTGAAAAGGACTTTTTTTTTTATAAGCTGCTGAATTTCTTAGGATTGCCATGCTGAAATAGTGTATTTCTTCTCTAGTATGTAACTCTTTCAAGGATGTGTCAGAGTGAGCTAGGATTAATGAGGTGCTTTCTGTTTTGTATCCATAATATCATGAGGTAAAATGAGTGTTAAAAAAGAAAAAAAAAAACCAGTTTTGGAAAAGACCACATCTGGTTGAGAATGGTAAAAGTAGCAAAATCCATAGATGTAACTTAAAGGATTTTTCTCTGCTTTTGAGAGGGGGTTCAAATTTAACAGGGTCACCTCCTCAAGGGACTTGTTAACCATCAGCAATCACGTTTGTAAAATATGTTCTTTCTCTCTCCTTTCATACCCCCGATCACCCTATCACAGTGGGGGATTGGGAGGTGGTGGTGGAGCAGGAAACACTATTAATGTCTAAAACCATGAAACCGGTGAGAATTTGCATCTTGTTCTTTCAGAGATCACTGATACGTGGAGAAGTTGTTTGAAATCAGAAAATGGTTTGCAGAGGCAATAGTTGGCAAATTCAAAGTAGTTACCCAGCAAAATGTTGTAAGTTGTCCTAAGTAGGTCTGCACAAATAAGCTCCCCATTTATAAGATGTACTGCACTGCTTTTTAACAGATCCTTACATAAACGTCTCACAGACTATTTCCCACTGTTTTCCAGTTCACCTATGCCCAGCATGTGTTAACCCTCTTCCCTCCTTCTCCTGAGTGTGGGGACAGTAATTGTGAAGTTCAGCATGACCTTTGCAAGCTGGCGTGCCTGAGCAAGCTGGAAATGAGACATGATGAGGTCTCTCTGTCCTGAATAGAGTTGACAGTAAATCACAGTTCCAAAAATACATTTTCATTGAAAAAAATCAGAGTTCAGCTGTATTAATTCAGGAGATAAAGTTGAGGAAGGTTGTGGAGTCAAGGGAATTTCCCTTGCATTGGGATTGCAGGGAGCAGACCAAGGAGTAGCAAAGACTAACAGCAGTTTGAAAAGGGTTGCTGATGTGCTCAGCCTTGTCTAAGGTATTCTACTTGAGATTATAAACAGAAAAATTACACATTAAACTCATGGAAGTGTGACCATCAAATACATATTTGGGGGCTTTTGGACAGGGAAAGATCACAAGAGATGGCCTTGATTGTATCTTCATTTTCCCTCCTCACCAAAGACAGAAGTACTGAAAGAACAGGTAATATTTCTTTGTGATCCAAGCTATAAAAGAAGGGAAACAAATCTATTTAGGCCTATGTATATACAATGCTGTCCACATACTAAACATGGCCAAGCTAACAGAGGTATTGCAGGTCTCTGGTTTTCTTCATTTTTTTCCCTGCATAGTTGCTTTATACTCATACAGCTTTCACATATTTGTCAAAGTTTCTTCCTTTTGGTCACTGTGACCTCCACCCACTCAGCCTCAGACCTTTTAGTCTTCCATTTCGGAGCCTGCCATGGTTGGGTGAACCTTTTGAGCCACTCAGGATGACAGTGTTGGCTGCTGTGGCACTTGGTGAAGTGCCAGCTGAAGCACTGTGTTAATTTGGGTTCACTTACCAGCAATAACTTCGTTTCGTGACACACAGCTAAGTGGAAGGAAAGCACTTCCTTCCCCAGAGAAAATAAACTGGCTAGAATAAAACAAAAACAAGTAAAAAAGGAAAAAGACCAGAGAGAATATCTAATAGCATCTCCCAGAGAAGAGGAGGGCTTTCTCTTATGGGAATAGGAAAACTGAGAGTATTTCTTGATGACTCTTCCAAATCCTCAGCTCTTTACAAAGATGCTGTGGCTCCCAAGAGACTGGTGCTTTGTGTCCTCTTCAACAGGTTGAGCTTTTCATTAGTCCTTATGGCTCCTGGTCTTGTAAGTCATCCAAAGCTTTAATAATTACTTTTGGTGGACAAAAGTCTTACTGAAAGTTGCAGCATGTATTAGCTAGAACATTTTAGAAACCAGCACCAGCAACAACAATCTTCTACTGCTGCTTTCCTCAGGAAAATAAATTCAGAAAGCCTTTTTTTTGGTGAAAGCTTTGTCATCCCTCTAGTTTTAATTCAGTGAGTGATTAATGAGATATGGGAAATTCTGCCTCAGTTGTACAGCCTTCTGAAATCCGTAAGGGTTCTCCTCAGAACCTAACATTTATATGACATCAAGCTGGGTGCTTTAATAGTGGTTCATGTTTCAGATCAGGTACCAGTGCAAGTGTTCCAAAGTGAGATGTTCAGCTTCTCTGAGAGCTTGCCCAAGATTTCAGGTGACTGCTCGGGAGTTTGGGAGCAGCCTTGCACATAAACATAAGCAATACATCAAAGTTGAGGCTGAGATGAGGAGATCAATATTCTGTCTGGTTGCCCTGTAAGTGACAAGTTCAAAATCCACAAGGGGGGGGGGGGGGGGGGGTGCGGGGCATGGTGACACCATTTAGGCTTGAACAGAGTTATTTCTGAATTGGATTGAAACCTCTCCTTTTCCTCATCTGTATCCCCTTTTCCAATGGAGCAAAGGATGGATCTTGTGAGTAGGTTTTATGACCACTGTTGGGATGAAAGTTGTTCTGAAAACATTGTGCTCTTTAAAAGCTGATGCAGCAGCTCTTGGAAGGAGGAGAAACTAAAAAAAAACTTCATAGCTACACATCCTACGGTTATTGTTTGGGGCAGGAGAATGAGTGGGGGTTCCCCCCCCCCCCCCAGATTTCCAAATCTCTCCATTCGGTTTTACCTGAGGGAAGCTGTACCAATTTATTAAAACTCTGTTCTGATGGCAGTGACACTGTTACACCATTCATTGCACTAGTTCAAGTTCTGCTTTGTTCTTACTGGAACCATGGGCATAGTGTGAGAGCCTGCTACCGTTGCCTCTGACTGATGTGAGTTGGCTCTCTACCATTACGAACTGGGTGACATCTGAGCTACTGTGGGTGAAAACAGCCTCGTGTTCAAGTGTATACAGGAACAAAGAAGCTCAAGTTCACTAAAACTTTAAAAAAAGGTTACTTTAAGAGGTTACAAGAAAACAGAGTCTCATATTACCTTCCCCAGCTTTCTGTGAGTTCTTCCTCACCAGCCTTTCCCTGAAGCATTTCTTACTTAGAGCAGTTAATCTCTTCCCCAAGGAAAAATTACTCCTTCAGTCCCTTTGGATTTATTTTTTTCCCTTCTGTGAGATCTCACTGTCTCACATAAAATCGTGACTGAAGAAGGGAAAAAATAAAAGTTTAAAAACTTTTTTTACATTGCAAATTTCACACATGATTTATTGGGTTAATACCAGGATTATTTAAAATCATGTTTTATCCATGATATTGACAGTTTCAGGATAATCTTTCCGTAACAATTTTGGTTTGGAAGGTTCCTTGCATGTTTGTGTAAAAACCTCTTTAGCCTCACTGACTGAATGACCTGAGCATCTTGCATAAATCTTCTAGGGAGGAACAAGGGCTCCCTTTTTGGGGTTTTTTTTTGTGGTTTTTTTTGGGTTTCTTTGTGGGTTTTTTTTCTGTTTCATTCTTGTCCAGTATTTGCTGTAATCTTTTTACCAGGTGCAAATCTATCAATTTTTGGTTTATAGTCTTTTCCAGTAACTTTGCATTCAGTTTGTATTGGTATGAACAACAATTACCTGGACTGGAATTGAACTATAAATCAGACTTGATGTCTACAAAAACTAGTGACTTTAATGCATTGCTAAGTCTCCAATTTCTTGTCTTTCTGACTATGCAGTATGCTGGAAGCCTTTTCCTCACCAATTATGACAGTAGTCTGAGTAGGTTTTTTGTTTTCCCCAGTCCTTTTTAAATCATTTGAACTAAATGACTTTGACCAGAAAGTTTTGCATATTATGTTTTCCTGTAGACCAAAGTAATGATTTATTTATTTTTTTTCAAAATTATAGCACTCGAGTTAAAATGCAAAAGATAAGGCAGGAATGAAAGCAGTTAAAAAGAAGTTTGTGTATGAGAAAATGAACTACTTTTGTTTAATTTGTTGGACATTAATTTGTTTGTATATTTTAATAGTGAAGGGAAAAAAAAAAAACAGTTAAATGGGATGCTGAATGACATGTTGGGAATCAAAGATCCAAGGAAATGGAAAAGTAGTTGATGTGTTTGCAAATCTGTCGGATAACCTCTTTTCACATCATAGGGCTAATGGATTTTTATCTTACCCTAGAACCTGCATCGCCCAGTTCCAGTAAGACAAAAAGGTTGTCATTATGTTATCGATAAAATGCGATTTATGAATTTAGTGTATTTTGTCACAACCCTGGCCATGAATCTTAAACAAAAAATACTTGACAACATGATCAGCCTAAGATATAATTGCTAAATTATGATTTTGATGCTAAGTCAATAGATGCCCCTGTATACACACTGAAAATGTCAGAGAAAGCAGATTAATCGGTTTTAGGTCACTGCCTATAACGACACATCTATTTGATGCTGTAACTGCCCAGTATTCAGTTAGAGTATTTTGTGTTAATGAGAAGACCACGGTTAATCAATTGTCATCACTCCCCCCATCTTGGAAATTTGCTTCTTTTGCTTTTCTGCTCTTGAGATGGTATTTGGTACCTGCAGTAAGGAGTTAATATCAACCATCAGGGAGGGCATCATAGGCACGTGCAACCTGAATAACTCCATTGCAACTTAATCCTGCCAGTTCACTTCTCTGGAAGGTAAGGCATGATACAGTTACCTTCTCATCAATTCCATAATGCAAGCAGGCCATCATTATGCAGCTAGTAATGTTCAGCTTTACTTTTTATGAAGAAGTCCTGTAATGAAAGACTCAGAATAAAAGCTACATACAAGTTAAACCCTACCTTGGGAAAAACCTAGACCTGCAGTCTAGGTCTTGCAGGTGCAGGCTCTCTCTGAAATGAGGTAATATTGCAACTCTTTGGGGGAGTTCCCAATTCAAAACTGCTGGATCTGTTGTTCCTTTTCCCCTAATGAAAGACCAACATTATCTGTGATGTCCAGAAAGAGATAACCTGTCAAAAGCATAAAGCATGCCTCAAAGGAAAAAATTCAGAGTATTATTCCACTTTAAGAAGATTTTCTCCAGAAGAAAAATAAATAATTTCAAATAGATAAAGAATTTAATACCTTTTTTTGGAACAGATAAAGAATTTAACACAATTTTTTGAATAGATAAAGAATTTAACACAAATTTTTTTGAAGAGCGACAGGAAGTAAAATTCACATGGAACTCGGATGTCTTACTTGAGTTGTATAAGGTGTTTAGCTTGGTAGCATACTGTATTTTTAATTGCAAGTTATTATGATAGAAAATGAAGATGGGACACTTGAAAGTTCTGTTTAAAAATTACAATATAATAATTCCAAAGCAGAAGTAGGAAATAAAATATAGGTGATGGAAAGGGTGTGTTCCTAATGAGTTCCCACAACATTTCCTTACAGACTTAACGCATTTCTGTGATCCAAGAAGGGAATATAAAATCATTACCTAGCAGAGTTTGCATAAGAAAAGAGAGGGTATTAATGAAAGGATAGGAGAGTTCACCAATACAAGATTATCAGAGTTCTGTACAGTAACAGTTGTTGAAATGCAATTTTCGGTAGGGGAGCCATATCTCACCATAAGATAGATGTTTTTTGTCTTGCAGAAAAAGAATAATAAATTTATAGACAGCAAATATTACTGCAATTGGATGCAGCCAAATATGACCAACTGTACTAACTGATTTAAGCTAAACAACTAATGACATGTGAGGTTCGTTTACTTTTGCCTGTGGAAAGGTAGCAATGTGAAACTAAGTTCAGGTCAGTCATTTGCCTCCTCTGTGCCACTGTGCTCTCGATTGATTGCCCAGTAGCTTGTCTCATACAGACATGACAGCTCTGACATCCAGTTTGGTGCCATCTCCAGAAAGAATCAAAGAGACTGGCAACTCCAGTAATTGTTTTCAGGACTTGACATCCACTCGTAGAGATCAAATCAAATGAGGATGATGAAACCCGGAAAAGCATTAAGAGACAAGGTATGAAAATATCAGAGAAGAAGTATCTGAGTATTGGGGGCATTTAGGTATTTATTGAGGCTTCAGTGGAAAAGGTGCAAGTTAAATGTGTCTTCTGTTTGTGTACTATTGATGGCTAATGCTTTTTGACCATTTGTGTGTCGCAGCAGGATAATCATCTCACCCTGTTGGTTGATTAGTTGTCAGCAACGTAGAGTTTATTGGAAAAATACCAGTAGGGAAGGAATCTGAAGAGGAAAAAAACCTGAGATTTTAAAGAAAACGCTTGGGGTAAACTTGTCCTCTTTCTAAATGTCATAAGGCAGGAGGTGTCCTTCCTGCAATCGTTGTGGTTGTGTATTGAAGGTGCGAGGGATCAGTACTGCAGCTCCTCCGATTCTAATGGTACAAGGCACCAGAAACAGTCTGACCTTCCTCCCCTTCCTGCCACGGGTAGACTGAAACCTGTGATCTATTTAGAGCGTATGCAAATTATAAGGTGTTCTCATTTACAAGACCAATCATTATTTATGTACTTGTTTTCAGAACTGACAGCTAACAGCTTGATTACAAAGGTGAATGCGAACACGGTAGTACAGAGTGAGGCTTGGGAGGATCTGGACTTGTGTCATTGCCTGGCTCTGGGTCTGCTCTGCACAGCCCCTCTGCTCCCTGGCAGGGGTGAGATGGTAGCTGGTTTGGATGCTGATGCCTTCCTGTTTGCTTGAAGTGAACCGAGGTGTGGCTGGAGCATTGCTCGATAGCTCCGAGTGTGTAACCACTACTGGTGTTACAGAGCAGGCTTTAAACGATGGGCCTGTTCCCATTGAAGTGGAAGTGAACGGAAAAATTCCCGATTGTTTTGACAAGTTTTGGCATTTGTCTCCAAGTGCTACAGTTTTTGTATTCCAGCCATAGATAGACAGCTTAAAAACAAGCTGAATGTGGGTGGTATTGCTCAAACGAGAGCTTTCATTGGTCTGAAACTTTTTATGAAACTTCAGACTTAAAAATCACAGCAAAAACCATAGAAAATCTCAGGATTTGTGCCTATGGCTTCTAGCCTTGTGATGAATGACCTTGCATCATGGTATTGGCATGTTCCTAGTGCCTTTGACAATTGTGCAGTCCGTATTAACTATCTTTATGTGATTATATATAGCTAATTTATACTTAACTCTTTATCTTTATAAAAAAAATAACAAACAGTGGAAGAAAACACTATTCTTTTGTCTCTTCTGGTTCTGAAAATGGTTGGACCTCTTCAGCTCAAATGCTTCTGAAATCTGAATAGAAAACATCCTTCATATAGAAATACTTATAATGAAAACTTTTTTTTTTATCCACTCATTTTCTAACTATATCTTCTCTTAAATGCCCTTAAAACTCTGGATTAAAACTGATACACTAGACCTCAGGAATGCTGGGAAATGTGTAGTTTACAGTCTCTTGATACCAAAACCCATCTTACTCAGTGCTCTAAGTTAGGTCTTAATTATAGAAAAATAAATTACTTATTTACTAATCCATCCAGTCTACCCTAATTTGTTGTTTTATCTCACTAAGAATAATTAAGTTCCATCCAAACATCAGTTAATCCTCTCTAGAGAATGAGCTCATTAAATATGTGCAAGAAGGATATTTTGTGTCAAAAATCCTTCTCCTGGTTGAATAAACAGAGCTTTATTTGTGGTGCTGAGTAGGAACATTTTTAATTTCATGGTGACATTTTAATTATGACTATTGATCCTACAATTAGCAGCACAGTGAAACCAGCACAGTAAGACAAGGCTCTTCTGAAACTATGGCTAGTTGTCACCTTGACGTGGAAGGGGGGGATGGTGGACACCTAACACAGAGGCCATTTTTAAGCAAAAAAGTGATATTAAGGGCTATTGTTCTCAGTCCAGAATGAGATGATCTTAACTGTAATTGTTACTTCATGCCAGCTTTTCTTTTTCCTAGGGGGACTGAACTGGTTCTTGCAGAGTAGTCACTGGTGGTCAAAGTCCCAGATTCCTTCTGAAGTGTGTAATTCTGTTAGGTGATTTCCTTTCATTTTTTATACCCAGATGATTTTATTTATTAAACTTCACGAGGTGTCTCTGGTATGGAAAAGTCTGCATGTCTGTCTTAGAAATCAATAAAGAGGCATATGCAACTGCACAAAAGTCTCAGTGAAGGAACAGTAGCCTGATTATTTACCAAAGTTCAGTTTTTCTATGCCTTTTTTTTTTTTTATTCTTTAGTCTCTTTAAATATATATTATGCAGAATCCTATTTATGAACTCATCTGATAACTGTCAATCACAAACTACTTGGAGAGTGACTGTGCCAAGAGCTTGGATACCAGAATGTGTTGAAGATGCCGCCTTAGAACTAGCCTTGACTTCTGGTACCTTAGTCAAAATTAGGAAAGAGGTGTTTAATGATTTGGTTACTGATTTATTTTTCATTTTTACTTTATTTATTTTTTGCTCCTGTTTTTTTGTAGACAGTTTCTACTGTTTTTTAGCAACATCCCAGTTCCGAGAGATAAAAAAGATCTGGAGAAAGAAAAGTAGAAAAGGTAACTCCCTGAAGTACACGTTTTCCTTTTATGACTAAATGTTAAGAATAGAAATAAGTACTTTAAGGTGTCTTGCTTTGTAACGGCACTGGAGCCATTGTGGGTTAACATCATTTTCCAGGTCATTTATGATAATCCCTTTGTGCTAGCAAGATTATCTGGTGGAGTGATGCAACAAGTGAAATCACTTAAATCTATTTATAACAAGGTCTGTAGCACTTTCATTATTATGGGGATTCAGGAGAGACTTATTTTGTATTTCCGAGTGCCAAGGGTCTGTTAGGGGGAGGGAGATTAATTTTATAGAAAGGTTATATGCAATCCCTTTCACATATTTAGATGATTGTTCCAACAAAGCTGGAAAGTGACCCTCCAGTTTGTTGTCTAGACACCTTCCACTGTCTAAAAGGACAAGGAAAAAAGCAAGATTGGGACAGTGAGGAAATAAAAACAGTGGAGAATCTAAGATACAAATTTTATGTTCTGAGTGTGATGGAGCATCATATAGAGCAGGCACTGGGCAGGACTTGGAAGATCTGCTGCTCTTTCTGATACTGACCTGCTCTCCTTTCATCTGTGTTTCTGATTCTCCTTTCTTTTCTTCTCTCTTTCTCTTGCTTTGTTAATGGTAGTTTCCTGAAGACCTCTCCTTTGTGTGGTGCCTGTTTCAACTAAGCCACACCGGGGCTGTTGTGCAGGCTGGAAGTCACGTTTCACCCAGGGCAGACCAGATAAGCACTTAGATCTGAATAAGCACTTACAAGTAGCTCTAACAGGGCATTGATCAAGATGATGTACAACGAGGACTCCCAGACCACTTTGCTTGAATGCTGCTTAGCAGTCTGGGAAAGGAACAAGAATTAGTCCTTAGGGGTTTACACTTTGCTTGTCAGCAGGATTTGGTGACGAAGCAGATCAATTTCCCGCACTTCAGATTAGGAATGTGGCTTTCCTGATAATATTTCTACCTTTACAGAAAATATCCCAGTAGGTCAATTAATTTGACTTTACTGCCCAACATTAATTGGTCTCGTTAGCTTGTGTGATTAGTGCTTCATAATGAAATGGGTAGCATACCATCATATCTTTAGTTGTCTGAACTACTGCACAGATTTCTTTGTTCTTTTTCACACGCTTTAATCTTTTCTATCGGAGAACCTTCTTCATTTTTTAACTTTATTTTAAAAATTAATTCTGATTAGTATTAAGTATTGTGATGTACTCTTAGTTACGCTACTGAGTCACTGCTGGGCAACCTCTTCACGTTCCTGGTCTCCATTTTCTCATTCAGAGATTTAAGTATTTACACCCTAATGCTACAGGTGAGAATAAACCAGACACCACCACTAAGTCTTTTCCTTATTCATATTCCACTTCTGTCTCTTTGGAGTTTTGATGCTGATTTGTATTGTTCTTCGTGGCTGCAGTGCACTGTAGTGAAGTTTGTGAATTTTCAGCAGTAGCTCCTAATTCCTTACCCTGGTCAGAATGCATCAGCATAAGCCTAGACCTCATGTCAGTAATTTTCATGCTTGCTTTTCTGTTTTATCTTCCCGATTTTTGGATTGTAGGTTTTCCTGTTATTGTTAAATGAAAGGTTCCTACTTCCATCTGCACTCATCTGCTATTTTCCTCAACTCAGCCTAGGAAGTAAAAGGATACTATAATCCACTTCAAATCATATTATAACAATCCTCATTAACTGAGGCTTTGTTTTTAATCACCTCATAAGATTACAGAGATAGATTTTTGCATAAGAACAGCCACCCAGTTTATGAATAGGGCCACTGAATGTCTGAAATCCTCTATTCCTCTGCAGCTGAAAATGTTCTTTAACTAAAAACCTTTTACTTGTCACTTTTTTCACACATGACTCAGCTTTCATACTGCAGACTGTGTCTTACTATTCACATCTCTCCTCAGTGCTGAGGTAAAAAAAGGCCACGGCCGTAACTCACATAATCTCCGGCTCTGAATGCAGATCTCAAGTTGGATAGTTCAAACTGATTTTCCTAATTAGGGCTGCAGTTTCTCATCAGATCTGTTGTCCAGTTAGGAGATGATTGTGGCAATTACCTTGATTAAATTGCAGGAACGTCCTTCCTTTTTTCCAGATGTCTTCCCTCCAAATAAATTGGGAATTAAATCCAATTTTGAATTATATGTTGGCTCAATTACTACAATAACAAAAGTTTTGTGATGTTGCTGGAGAGGGGCCTGGCTTCTTAAATGAAATCGCTACTTAGATCTTGGTTTTTCAACAGGAATTTAAAATGAAGACCTACAACTATACCTCAATAGTAAAGTCCTGGAATGTATGTGAACGTCCTCAAATCTCTGTATGGGGGGATGGCAGTTTGTTCCCTCATTCTTCCTGCTGCAGCCTCTTTGAGTCTTTCTTTTCTTGCACATAGGGCTTTTTTTACTTCTTGGTACTTTCCAGCTAAATCTCTGAAATCCAGTACTGTGCTCATTGTTATTATTATCTTTTTTTCCTCCTGGAAGGCTTTAGTGTTCATCTTTTTGTCCTTTGTACATAATACACTTTTTATAGTGTTCAGTATAAAATACAAGGCAGACTGCAGATGTAAGAATCTGCTTTCTATAGCAGAATATACCAAACATTTGTAATATATTTTCTTACCTCATGGAAGTTGAGCAGGTTTGTTTGGTTTTGGGTTTTTTTTCAGTCAGGTATTTTTCTTCTGAATCACTTGGTACAACATTAATATTACTACATGATCAAACTTGCATTTTGGTCATTGTGTTTAGATTTCCACCCTTCTTTTCATAGCGTCTTACATCATCTATTCACTTTGAAATAAAACTCCTACAATTCCTCATCACAATTATTTTACAGCAAGAATATATTGCTCAAAATAAAGTACATCTGTATCTTTTAAAAGAAAAAAAAACAACCCTTAAGAGCACAGACAGTGACATTTTGTATTTCAGCATTTAACAGGCAAGTTTTTATACTGGTAGCTCACAGTTTTACAGCTGATGCATTTCATATGATGCAATAGTACTTGATTTAGACTAGAGCAATGGTACATAGATATTCCTAATTCAGGTTTCCCAAACTGTACGTTATTGACCCATAAACACTCAGACTCTAAGAAGCTTGATGGTCAAAGAACCTGTTCATTTAAGTACAATTTAATGAAAGTAAATTCCAGTATTTGATGAACATTCATTAGGGGTAAACTCTTGAGGGAAAAAAAGCAGTCTAAAATATTTAGTCAGAAATATGTTATCCCTTGTTATAAGACTGAACAGCTTACCATTTCAAGACCTTGAACAGCACCAAGACTTGTCAATCATGATCAGTGAGAGGTATAGAATTATTACTTTCTTTACAGTGAGGGATCTTAGCATAGTTAGATCTTACATAAGACATGAATGAATGTTTTTGGTTTTTATTCCTGAGGTATTTCACTCAGTGAAATGGAAAGCACCCTTTTTTCCTTCCTCAGTCCTTATCATTGCAAATTACTGCTTCCCTTGCTGGATGCTTGTAGACAGAATGATACTTAGAGTGGTGACTATCAACTGGTAAACCTGGGGTAATTTTCCAGTATTAGCAAAGCAAAAGCCATGATCTTCCTCTCTCTTCTCTCCCATTTCTGGAGTCTGAGTAAAATTTGCTATATGGGGGAAAACTATATTAAAAGGAAAAAAAAAAATAATGTGGGTTGGAGGACTACTGGTGCTACTTATGCCAAAGATCCAGTCTGGTCATGTGTCACAACTTGTAACAAACCACTCTTGCTCTAAAAGCTAATTTTTTGTCAAATCCAAAGGCAGTATTACTTTTAAAGATACGGTGCTCAGAGTGAGCAGGAGGGCAGCAGCTGCTTGGTTATGCCTTTTATGTTTTCCTGTCTCCTTTGACTAGATCAGAGATGACTAAATGGGTTTTCTTCTGGCATTTAGGCCATATACAGTTGGTGCAGGTCACAGCTCTGGGGCACTGCTGTCCCAGGACTGTTGCTCTCTAGTCCTGACATAGGTTGCCTGCAGCCACTACATCTTTCCACAAGCTCATTGTGTTTTTTAATCCCCCAGTCCCTTGTGGCACGAAACAATCTGTCATCTTACTTTTGTCCCGAGTCTGTTTCCTATATCTAGCCCTAACAAGTCTTGGCAAAAGCATGAGTGAAACA
Source organism: Todiramphus chloris collaris (assembly GCA_025345505.1). Taxonomy (NCBI): domain Eukaryota; kingdom Metazoa; phylum Chordata; class Aves; order Coraciiformes; family Alcedinidae; genus Todiramphus; species Todiramphus chloris. The sequence goes on from JANVCC010000040.1 coordinate 14,316,235, forward strand.
AAAGCAGCTAATTGAAGGTTTAGCAAAATAGAGGGAACTTGCAAGGAAATTCTAGCTCAAATGTTCTGTTAATATTGCACAGAAATGTACTTCCAGGATTTATTATTTTAAGAAGAGATGTCAAGAGTTGAAAATCAATATATTTTAGCCTGCATAGTCCAAGACTTGAACTCATTTAGGCATTTACATTTCAGTGGTTAACCACAGTAAAGGAAAAGATACCTGGCCATCATGTGCTCAGGCATCATTTGGCCACTTCAATTTTCCTAGTTCAGGTGATGACTCTGCCTAGGTAAACACAGCTTGAAAAACAGGTTTGTAGAAGACCCCAAGATGGGCAAACCAAATCTGCCCCTAGAATCAGTTACTTTGTGGATAAAGAAGGAAGAAAATTAGGCAAATGAGCATAGTGAAGCAGAATTAAGAGCTGTACATCTCTCACAAGCTAAAACACCCCTTTAGAATCAGGCTTCCAGGCTAGGTACGTAATTGCCATTCACACGGTCAAATAGCTCACCACTTATCTCCCTGGGAACTGGAACAAAGTTTTGGGGGTTACTGAGATGTGCATCACTCACGGGATGCTCACTCTGGGTCGTGTAAAATTGTGGCTACAGCTCAGGCAGTTGTCATGCCTGTGTCTCAGTGGCACTGAGCAGTCATACTGAAGCACCCTGTTTTCAGTTTAAATGTACTAGGCAATAACGAATACCATATCAGAAAAATCACTTTTCCGGGATGTTATACGTTGTTGTCAAAATGCTAATAATTACAGTGAGGCAAATAAGGAAAGTTTTCAGGTTATGTGACTTGATTTACTATTGAAGTCTATGAAATGAGCTTAATAGACTTAATCACAATTAAATAAATCAAAACTGACCATCATAGCAGATGGTGCAGCAATTTAATGGGATGTTGTACCTGAGCTTTTAATGCACTTCAGTGCTTGGAGAAAAAAGGAAAGTTTCCAGTGGGTGCCAAACCCAAAACTTTCCACTGATTTCCACAAAGTTTAGGAGGAACTGTGGCACCATTCACACTTCCCAGGAGATGATGTAATGTGGCATCCTCTACATGAATCCTGTTGTGTTAGTAGGCGATGAGACAACAGAGTTGAAGTGCAAATTAACATTGAAGCTACGGCAGAAAGAACAACTACTTGAAGTCGGGGAGAAAATTCCTAGAATCATAGAACTGTTTAGATTGGAAAAGACCTTTAAGAACGTTGAGTCCAACTGTTAACCCAACACTGCCAAGTCCACTACTAAACCATGTCCCTCAGTGCCACATCTACATGTCTTTTAAATCCCTCCAGGGATGGGGACTCCACCACTAGCCTGGGCCAGAGATTGACAACACTTTCTGTGAAAAAATTTTTCCTAATATCTAATCTAAGCCTCCCATGCTTCTAGTTATGTGCCATATACATATGTGTTGTGTATAAATATAGCTACAGTAAAAAAATAATTTTAACAGTATTCTTATAACTTGATTAGAAGATTAGGACTGTTACACTAGGGTTGAGAGATCCTCTTCGTTATTGAAGCTCTATATATATTTATTCAAGACACGGTTATTTTTCCCCAAGGACATCCTGCCCTTGGTGGAGTCCCAGAGATGATGCAAATTTGTCTAAGGGTCAGCATGTTTTGCACTCTTTCTGTAATGTTAGCCATAGAAGTATTTTTAATGTATTTTTGTACAGATGTACACTCTACCATTCCCCCCTGCCCCCCAAACAAATAGTAATTAGGAGCAATGTGGGGGGGAATCATATTCTTTCTGACTTGCCATGAGATCTTATTTCATGTTTAGTGAACAGCAGCCTCGCAGTGTCCTCCTTGAAAGATTCAATTGCCATAAGGCAACTGGTTCTATTTAAGAATATTCTGCATCAGTAGTTTTGCCTTTTGGGCTGCAAAACTGATTTTCCTTTTCTTGGCGTATCTTTACAGCTATGCCCCTCGACCTCTTGCACTGCCCTGGCCAGAACTGGCATTAGTGGCAGGAGAAATGAAAGTCAGCCTGGTGATTTCTGGGACATCAGAAGTGACAGCTTGATGAGTAGAGAGAGTTGAGACAGTTCTTTTGAAATATATTACAGCAGGGAATGAGTCACCATTCAAACTTGGGAAACTTTCTTCTTTACCAAGAAATCCCTTTCAAGGCAGGGAATGTGTCTGCTTTGCAAGTACACAACCCAGATTTGTTTTGAACGTATTTTAGACTTCTGGTAAGAGATTCATGACCTGTGTGAGAATCATTTATCTCAAAAATCTTAGTTTTCTTTTTTTTTTTATTAGAAATTTGGTGAGATAAAAAGTCCCCATGAAATTTTTCTTTTGGCTACCAATAGCACGTTCCACTGCTGAGACTTCTAATGTACATTACCATAATCATTACTGTGGTGAAATCTCCCATGTTTTCCTTCTCCTTTCAAATTCTCTTCCTCTTACTTCTTTGTACAACAGTGGCTGCTGAGAAGCCCCAAGCACACACCACAGGTTCCAGTTACTGTTAGAGCCGGTATCAGTGACACCTCAGCGCAATCGAAAGGGCATACAAGAAGTGTGGGAGAGCAGAGTGAGTGGAACCTTCTCAGTTTTCTTCAAACTCAGTGAACTGCAAGATAATTCTTCCTCTTAACCCACATTTGTTTAAAGAGGGAAGTATGAATTCAGAGCATTTGTAAGCAGATCAGCATCGTTAGGACCATTTTACCAACAAAGCAATGCAGTTGTATGAAAAGTGACTTATCCACGTTCAGCCAGGAGAAGATTCAGTAGCTTAGGTCCTTGGAGTGTTAAACAGTAGCTAAGATGTTGGGTTATATCACCATGGTTATGGTGGTGTGACCATGGTGGATATTGTTCTTTGGTTTGTGCAGAAGTGGACAGAAAGTTATATTTAGATGAGCGGTTTCCCAAATGCCAGATATCCTGAGTTAGTCTTTACTGTTAGCAATAGTTTGTGGACTGGTCCGCCCCTTTTTTCACCTGTGGAAGCCTACAGAGAAGTGATCTCAGCAGACATCCAGTGCTAATGGTTTTTTGGCCTCTCTGAAACTCATTAGTTTAACTGTGGCAATTATAAAATTTATCTAGTATACGTTTAATAAGAATATTTCAGTCATATGGAATGATGATTGATTTGAGGACTTCTGTTGTTGCCCCTTTGAAGAGTGGACAAAGGGCAACCTTCTGGAGCCCTTTTCAGACTCATTAGTCAATAGTGTCCCTTCTGAGGGGGCCACAGGACAGCGCCACGCTGATGCTTAGGACTTTCCTCAGGCACAGTCCTGCTCTGTGTCTGGTCACTTCTGCAGGGAGACCTGTTTGGGCTACAGCAGGGGGTGGGCAGGGAAGCACAGCCCAGGCTGCTTGGGCACTGGCTCCTGACGAAGCCCTGGCCTGACCAGTGATGAAGTGGCAGCTCTGGCATCGCCTCCTTGCCCCAGACTAAGGACGCATGTGTTCACTGCCTGCCACCCTGCCCTAGCCTGTGCTAAGCTGCTTCCCCTCGGACTTCCCAGCCTTCTTACCTTTGGCTCCTTCTGGTATTGCGTAGGCAAAGTTTCTTTGTGTCCTGCTTTCTCTCCGTGTGTGCTGATGAGAATGGTGTGTCCATTCTAACCATGCAAAGTGCTGGGACTCTGCATAGAGCCTCAAGTAGTAAAGCTGAAATCTCAGGCAAGTCCTTCTCACTTACTGGACAGAAACCAGTAATAGTAGAAAGGAGGTACATTTTTGGTCTGGGATGGGGACGTGATGCGGTACAATTCAGTTTCTGCTGTGTTGGTTCCTGTTCAAGATCCTGCTGACCTTGAGGCAGGTTTGGGTTTTATTTACTTTAGTAGCACACACCATCTAGCCACAGTTATGATGTGAAGAGAAATGGATGATTCTTTGCCATTTGCACTGACCACAGCTTCCAACATCATCAGTCTTTTTATCTTTTAAACGCGTGTTCCCAGCTATTAAATGCTAGCTATAATAAAACAAAATAATAGCTAATAATCTGTATAGCTTGCTTGCAATACAGAGGTATAATAGTTTGTCTGACATTTTTTAGAGCTAATATTTACCTTTATCACTGGGAAGTGCCTCCTGAGACTCATTATTCATGTAATTCCCATTAAGAGGCAGTAGTAAAACAGCCTGTTGTCTTACAACTCTTGTTGTTAAGTACACTATGCTTAGTAATAAATGTCAGCTTGTGCTACACCAGAGAATTATTAATATTTCTTATCTCTAGACATTTATAAATAAATGAATCATGTTTATTTATAGACTTCTTTCTGTCTACTCCTTACAGTAGCCAGATAAAGCTGCTTTTCTTTAGGTATATGGTCTATTTCTTGAAGCTTGCTTATTCTCTTTAAACCTAAGGCTGTAAGAAAATTAATATTCTCTAGTTTTTATATATTTTTTCTTTTGAAAATAACCAAGGATGATATTTAGGGTAAAAAAAAAAAAAAAAAAAGTTATATTGAAAGATAAATTATGTTTGTTCTAGAATTATGTGATAGAAATACTTCAAATAATTTGAGTTACTTGGATGCCTTACAGTTACTTTTCAGCATCTCCAGTATGCTTTTAAAGGTCATTCTATGCGTGGCTAGAAATATTGGGTGAGGTTTTCAAAAGCATCAAGCACTCATTTAATTCTCATATCCCCTTGAAAGGGTTTTTGTTGTTTGACTAACTCATTTTCTAGAAGAACTCCAATGTTGTCTCGGGGTGAGGGGCTCGATGATGGATGGTTACTCGTCAGGACAAAATCTATGCTAACCATCTGAAAGTGAACTTTCCAGTTTGTCAGTTCTCTCTATTATCCATAATGAACTTTCTCTTCTGTCTCAGCATTCTTAAAATTCATTTTCTCTGTTTGTATACTTTTTGTGAGTTGCAAGCAAAAATATCCTTCAATTCAAAACCTGTTAAATGGCAGCAGCCATTCTCAGCCCTGCCAGCTGTGTTGGAAAAGGTGGTCTGGGTCAGAATCACAATTGAACGTAACCATTGAGATTCAGTAACTCAATGACCAGAACACAATTCCATGCCTTCTTAGAAAGCTGCTAGGGAAACCATGTCTGGGATCTTCTGAAAGTGTCATGTGGGACTGCAGAAATGCTCATCTTCCCTGGGGAGCCTGGCTGTCTTTTAGGGGAGGACTTTACTTATGGAGGTAAGAGAAGCTCATTCAAGTGGGAAAGTTCTGTCTTTACAGCCAACTGAGCATTCTACCAGGACGTATACTACTCTCATAATACATACTGTGTCCTCCTGAACTGTTGAAATGGGATGTGTTGCTTCAGTTGCCTCATTGCCTCATGCCTTCACCTTCCCACAGATGAGATGGGTGTGAGAGAGGATGGGAAAGGCCCTAATGGCCCAAGGCATCTGGTACAGGTCTAGTGGGCTGCCCTGACCCTAAACCTTGACGCTTGGTCTAAATCACGTGCTGGTAAGGCAAGCTAGCGAGGTTTGGTAGCAATGTGCAGAAATCAGCAGGCTGATTGACAGTAGTGTCTTCTGAATAGCTGCATGTAGCAGTTGCCTTTAAAGTTTGATTTAGCTGTGTCTCATAAATGAAGAAACAAAATCCCACCAAGCCACAAAGTGTTGCATTAATCCGCATGTTATTTTGCTATGTCCGTGAGGCTTAGCTGAGTATTATGTGGAGTTACAAAAATCTTTCCTATTGCTATATTAAAACTAAGGTTCTATCTAAGACTCTCCCACTGTTATTTTCTGAGCTATGCACCATTACCTTTGAGAACTGTGTCCCTCTCCCTGCCTGCCATAGCCCCTCAGGCAGGAAAAAGATTAAACCTGAAGTGGAATTTCATGGGGTTTTGCAGAAAATAAAATCAGTAGCAGTAATGGAATAGGACCTCTAAGTATGTGGGGTTTTGTTAAGAAATTTGCATTAATCTCATAGCAGCTAAATTATTTTTTTTCCTGTGAGGCACTTCAGTCACCTAGTATTAAGCAGATGATGCATACGCATAAAATTATCACGTAGCAAAAACAGTGCATTCTGGGCAGGCATTAGCAAACCACTTCTAAACAAATTTAGCATCTTAGGCTTGTACAACTTGAGGTTAATTAAATACTTGATATATAAGGACACTTGGAAAGGAATTCATCCTATCTGTTTGCATTCAAATGTCCTTGACTGGAGGAAGAGTTCAGCAAATACATCTTTCCTCCCTTGACAGCACATTGAGAAAAGCAGTGCCCTTTCTGGGTCGATCTCTCTCTGCAGGTTTTTGAGGAGAAATATCTCTAGTCTTCGGGTGAAATGCATCTCACAGCTGTTAGATGCAAAAATCTCCTGAGAGCATCTTCAAATGCCCTAAAGCGGTTTACTCGCCTAAGTTTATCAGCAGTTCTGAAGCCATCCTGCCTGTTGGGATGGGCCTATAGCCTGAGTGAACAAGCCTATAGAAATTTGTCGTTTCAAGGATTTTACCTCTCTTGTTGTATCTGATGTAGTTTGTAATCAGATGTAACATGACAGCAACAGCTTGACAAGCTGATAATACACTTCACTTGCAAAATTCACGCGCTAAGACTGCAAACACATTTTTGTTTAAGCTGTGTCATGTTTATGCATAGCAGGAGGGTTTTTTTTTTTTTTCTTCTGTCAATCTGCTCTATAAAGTCTGAGGAGATCTTGAGGTTTTGTCTTTTAAAGTGCGACTGCTATTTTTACAGCCTCTAAGAAAAAGTTTGACTTTCCTCAGTCACACTAATTTATTCGGACAGTCGTTCAGATACAAAGAACAGACTGAAAGAAGTTTTCTTATTATTTGCTTCCTGAAGCATGCGTGCCCCATTTTCCAGCCATTAGGGTGTTTCATAAGCTTTTATTATTTACCACATCGGTGAAAAACAGGAGACGGAGAGAAAAGGAAATGGGTTTCTTCAGGCCTCACATGGTCAGTCAAAGAGAGAGAGCATCATTAAGAACGTTGTTGGTGTTGTAAAAAAAAGAGTTGTTGGTCATTAAGAAAGTCATGTAGTAGCTTCTAGGGATGATCCAAGAAAAAAGTGCCAAGGTAATATCAGAGCAAAGGCGGCAGTGGCCATGTCAGGGTGTCTGTCATGCTTGACTGCCTGGTGACTGTGAATTTATCATCTAATGATGCTCTTCTTCTACTCCGTGAAGCTGAACAGTGCTATATATATATATATATAAATTTTTTTTTTTTCTCTGAGTCAAATCCTGTTGCATCGAGACATTTTTCACTCATTTTACTGGAGGAAAATTCTGTCTAAAAATGTCTGAGCAGTGACAAAGGAGATGTGAGAATCCCCATGTATGCTCTGCAGCTGGGCTGTGAACACAGGAGGTGGGTGTTCAAACGGTCTCGCTCACCACTTTCTGTACCATACTCCTACTGAGAATCCTGGCTGGGTTTCCATAGGGATTCAGCTCCCTGGAGTTAGTAATGGGAGGCAAAGAACAGAGATTCAAGCTGCATTATTCTCATTCAGAACAGAGGAGAGCAGAGTAAGTTAGGAGTACCTGTCTTAACACAGTCTTTCCTCCCATTTCTAAGAAGCTTCTGTAGGACTCATGCTTAAGAGCACTGTGTATATTGTTATATACATATATATATATACATTTACATCAGACTTCCCTGCTTTAGATTCTCTACAGCTGTATGTGTGCAGTTGGTTCTTTCCCCTAGATAAGAGCAGGAGCCTTGCTTTCAAAGAACTTTTCCAAGGAAATGTGAGGACTGAGTGGACTGGGATGACTTTTCCTCTCTCTGTGTATTTCTGTGTGGGAAAGAATGAAGAGGTGAGAATTAAAATTTTCTAGCTCTACGTATGCTCGTTTGAACGCGATCCCCACAGCTCACTGAAAAAGTGAAATAATATTTTATACAGCCTGAGGTTCTTTTCTAACAGTCTGTGCATTTAATTAAGTAGTGAAATCTATAACCTAAATACCTGTATTTTTACTTTTCACTCTGTGGTTTATCTACCATTTCATCTGGGAGCCAATGAATTTTATTCTCTTCTTCCAGATTCATGTCAGATTCACTGTTCTGGTACCAAACCTTAACAACAGCTCATCTGATTCAGTTAATGGCTTTACTGGCTATGCTTTTGTGCAGACCAAACTATCTCTTTTTTTTTTATTTATTTTGAATGTCAAATCAGATTTTGGAAACATTCCTTTTCTTTCATTTGTCCCTGGAAAACACTGGACAGGAAATTACACCTATTAAAACTGCTTTCATTACCAATCCACAGAAAGTACGGTTTTGAATGAATAGCAGTTTATCAAGCAGTGTGTCATAAAAGGCAGTAACTAAAGAAAACCAAAGTAAAACATTCACTTTCATTATTGAACATTTTTAGCTTTATTATTATAATAGAATTACAGTCTGACATAAAATAAAGAGCTTCTGCTAAACTCTGTAAAGCAATACATGCTTCTGCCATAAACAACCTCTATTAGATTTAGGTTTTATTGCCACATCACTGCACTGAGGTGCAATAAACATTCAATGTCATCTTTTTAAAATTACCCCAGGAGTAAACAGAAACTGTCCTCTATAAGAGTGTATCATTATTTTCAAGGAAGACTTACTATTATTACATGGTTTAGCAAAGCATTGTAAAAAAGCTACATAGAGAATACCTTGTCTTTGATAAACTGTGCAATCAAGTTTATACAGTATAATACTATTGGCATAGACTAACTAAGAGGTGATATAATGCAATCATTGCATAGCAAAAAGCAGACTAGGTAAGTAATATTCACATCTAATGTGCAAAATGCAGACCAAAAGGTAGCTATGAATTGCTGGAAAGATAAAATGCCCTAAATGAACACACTAGTTTAACGCCAAAAATAACAAGATAAACAAGTACACAGAAGTTAAAGAGCCATAGTTTATTTTTTCTATACATATATCTACACATCATACCAGAAGATGAAACATCCCCTTTTAATTAAGCTCCAATCAGATAACTTATCAAGTTTAGACAGGACCAAATGTTAGACAATGAAGCATTATTAAAAAAAAAAATTAAAAATAATCTTCTCTAAATAAAACATTAAATCTTTTCTTTTGTAGATAGAGAATGTCAGCTGTTTGATTTATTGATAAAGAGTTTAGAAAACATTACCTATGAAATTTGATCCTCAATAGGTTTTTCTCTGGAGGCTCTTGTAGCTGTTTTAAAATTCATTCAATACCATATATTATGCTTTTTTTTTTTTTAATTGATGCTTGCAAACATCCACCATTCTTCCCATCTCTGAAAAAATCTCTGAAACTTTATTTCTAAGAATCAGAAATAATGATACTGACTAGAATTTTTTTTTTTAAGGGAGCACAATGCCTGCAAAATGGACATCTTGTATTTAAAGCCCTTACATATTGTTCCTACAAATATATTGCTACAGTAAAAATGAAATGTAGTAAGTTTACTCAATAAAATCTATTCTCCTGTACATTCTTTTATGTATGACTTTTTTTTGTATTTAATGCTACATATATTACATCACTTATTGTAACAGTTATGTATCAGCAAATATAGCAGTAATATACAGATGACCTTCTGTCTCGACAAATAGTTCACCATTTTTACCTACCAAATATAATCCCATACTTTAGTATTTATGCATGACCTGAGCAGACCAGTCATTAATCTAATAGTATACATTGGATGACATTGTCAAATTGCAAGCTACTGTACACTTAACCACTTTACAAATGGAATTAATTCCAAGTACTTTCTGCATATTTATTTTTAAGCTTTCCAGTACCACTATTTTTTCTTTTTTTTTAGGCTCTAAATATGTTTTATTGAGCATTTAACAACATATTAAGAGCTAAGAGGTGAATCCTACACAATGTTTTAAGAACACAACTTTAAAAAAGTAAAAAAATGTACAATCTCATGCTGCATATTTACATATATTATTTAAATACTATATTTTGTCTTTCTGCTACCCATAAATCTCAGTCTAAAGCTTCTTTTTAATGTATCATTTTTATAAAAGAATACATTCAACATATCTAGAGCTTGCAAAAATTGTTTTCTGTTTTTATTTTTTAACTCTAAAACATAGTGATGAGTAACAGCTACCTGTAAAAGCATCGGGGACTCGTTTGGGTTACACACGTGATAGAGGGAACTTGGGATCTGCACTTGATTGTGCAACTGGTTTTAAGTCTAGTCTAGTGACAACTTAATGCTTAGAACAAGACTGCAAGAAGACAGCAGATTAAAGCATTAGATTTATGTGCTATACGGTGACAAACTGTACCTAGAGTGAGTAGATTTCCTTTGTCTTGAAAGACTGTTTTATATAACTCAGGTGATTTGGAATATAGAAAAGAAAAGGGATTAGGAAAATAACCTATCTTACGGGATTCAGCAAATGAAAGCTTTACATCCTTGAAAAGATTATAAACAGTGGTTGAATGCATGGAAGGGCATAGTATGTGGATCAGGAATGTCAGAGAGAGTATTTTCCCACTTCCCACAGTCCTTTGAATAAAAATATCTTTTTCACGTACATATACAATACCTTTTAGGGACGTTCAGTACTAAACTCTCTGCAAAGGGTTTCCTTTTCTTTTGTTCATTACCAACCTTCCTCTTCCACTTTCAGCATGGCTTTTCCAAAGTATGTATCTTATCTCATTCTCTCCCTCGCACACAGGGGGCTTTTGGAATTATACAGATATATTTTCACCTTTTGTTGAATAGAGAAACCTTTATTTTCTTTAAGACAGAGGCAATGAAGCAAATGGGAATTCCTGTATGTGAAAACGGGAAGCAATTCCCAGAGCGAAAGACAAAACACAACTCTACGAATAAACGAGGTTATTGATGGGGAGTTGGAGCTTTTAACTGGGGCTCCCGGTTTAAATAGGTAGCCCAGTAGACTAAGTTAAAGATTCCAAAAAGCAAGGGGAAGGCTATTCTTGATAGTCGATCAATTTTACTGACGCTGTTAAAAGTTTTCTTGGGTTCTGCAGGTTTTGTTTCTGGTTTAACTTCTTTGGGCTCGATCGTTGCACTTTTAGCAATGGTTGCTAGCCCAGGGTCCCTTGCAATATTAGGGGTGTAGCTCGTAGCTGCAGCTGTGTATGTGTTGTTTTTCTTAATAAGAGGGTCCTTCACTTTCTTTGGCTGAAGAAAGAAAGAAAAGTTTAAATTTTTGTTGTTCTGTAAACAGATAAGTTTATGAAAAAGCAGCATAATGTTTCACAATTAATGGAATTTATACCACAAATTGTAATAAGATGTAAGAAGGAAGTTAAGTGTCTGGATACGTGACTCATGTGAAATATTTAGGTGAACACAAAGACAAAATCATTCATCTGTGTTACCTGTATTAGTTGAACCAAATTAGATGATGGATAAACGGTAATGAGGACTGATACTGATAGCTAGGCCTATTGATCAACAGAATTACCTTTAATGATAATCAACAGGAACAAACTGCTTATAATTCAACATTCCCTTAATCAGCTGTGCTCCTTGACCAGGATAAAAACTTTAAAAGACATTTCTTAATGTAGCTTTCCAATATTAAGAAAAATAATGTTGCATGATGTGTTCCAGAACAGTTCAGACATTAAAATATACAATAAAAATATCACATGACCATATATGGACTGACTGGATTATAATGCCTGCCATGTCATTCACTATGCAAGGCCTTACAAAGCCGTATGATTTTTCTATCCACCTGCCTATCTTGCTAAAACAAGAATGTATTGAAAATCTTTCAGTGGAGAAGAGTTTATTTATCGGTCAGAAAGAATATCTAGATTTTTTTCCCATGGCTCCTTATGTTTTCTAGCATTCCTCTTCTGGGATCTACTTGCAGGAAAAAAAATTGACATCTGGGTATACTGGTTGGAATTCAAACAGTGCAAACCCTTCCTCCAGCCACTGGACAAGGGTAAGCATAGAAGAGAGATGGAGTGGGTCATTAAGGAGCTGTAAAGAGGCATCACTTTACTCCAAGTTCTTGTGATTATGAGGAAAAAAAAACTCAAGAGGTAACAAAAAAACCTGAAAAACTTAGAAAATCCTTTGTCAGTATTTTCCCCCAAAAACACAGGAAGATGCTACCCATTTTATCCTCTTCAAAAAAATAAAATAAATAAATAAAGATATTGCAACTACAGATTAATAGCTATGTAGACCACCCAGCCAGTGGGGCTTTGGTAAAAGCTCTTGTTTAAGAGGAGAGCAGTTCAGGGACCAGCCAGGCTTCTGCAGGACCCTGGGGAATTTGAAAGGGAGCTGCAAAAGCATCGGGGAGAGCGGGGAGAGGCTCGGCAAAGCACGGCTTGGAGCCCCCCGTGCTGGGGCTGAGATGTTGGGTTTCTGCTAGTCAATAGGAAAAGGGATTCACATAATGACTCTGATGTAGATGTTTTTTATTTCACGACAGTAATGTTCAGCTTAGCTTGAGGCTAAGAAAAAGCTTCAGATTGTCTTGGAATATTTCTGCTGAATAGGAGGAACAAACGGGTTGAAAAAAAGTACACGGAAAAGAAAAAAGGCAATGTCAGAAATATTTTTTCCAGTTGTCTGTCCATTCTTTTCCTCCCAAGCAGGAAGGCTGCTAGCTTCCTTGCTGACTCTGAAGGTAGTCCTGTTTCCTTCTGAGCCAGACACAGCAGCGAGCAGCAGCAAACCCAGCAGGCAAAGAACCACTTCACAGAAGTCTCAGAGGAGACCCTTTCTGTAGATTGAAATGTCATGAGGAATCTGAGCCACAGAAAGCCCTGGAACCCGTCAGGGTCTTACTATTTCATGCCAAATTCAACTTTATGAAAAAGTAATAAGATAGCCAATTAGAGCTGTACATTTTATTAAGCTGCAGTGCTCTGTTGACCATTAGTTTGCCTTTCCCTCTGCCTGCAGATAATGCTCTCGACCGGGTAGCAGGAGGTCTTTGCTGACTTCTGTCAGATGACCCTTACCTGCTGAGGAATGCAAATAGTCCAGTGTTTTAAACAGTGTTTGATTCTTGTGTTTAAATGGATGTGGGTTTTCCCCTGTGTGTTTCAGATTTTCTTTGAAACAAATGAAATGACTGATTATAATAACTGTGTGGCAAGGTAGATCGTATTAATGAGGCACAACGTAAAAATTTATGGATTTTGTTCTAGTAATACAGCCCATTTTTTACAATAGCTGTCAGGAAGATAGGAACACAACAAAGAATCAAATTATTTTCAATGGAGTATCCTTAGGAATGGAAAACTCAACATTCACCAGCAGTCCTGCAGCTCATTACTGCAAGTTTGTTACAGCACTCGTTTGTCCTACAGTACTTTTGTATTAGCTGTCAGTGTGTAAATGTCCTGATTTTATTTTTCTCTCTGACTTATGCAACTAAAATAGAAAAATAATAAAAATACAGGCATACACTCCCAAATTAAACACATATATCCCCATACCAACGAGTAACATCTGCTCCTTCAAATATTTATTCTGCTGACTCTCTCATCTTTGAATGTTCATAATACCCAATTAGGCAAGTTAAAAGTCTCTTTCAAGATCTCTCAGAAAAGCAAAACAAAACAAAAAAACCCACCCAGCCACATTATCTTCCTCATAGAAGCAGCTGACATGATAACTCATAGGAAATGAAAAATGTTCTCTTTCACCCCTGAATGTCCTCAACAATGTCTTGATGCACCTGAGATGTACAGATGGGGTCTGATCCCCGACCAAAGGAAATCAGGGTGATGTGCCTCTATTGCACACTCCCAACACAACTGCCAGTGCTTCCCCCCAGAAAAATACATTTCTCCTATAGATGAAAAAAAAAAAAAAAAATAGAAATGTTATTTGTTAAAGAATAGAGAAATGACAGGAAGTAAAAGAAAGGAAAGAAGAAGTCTTGCAGTGATTTGTTTGGTTATGATTACAGAGCAGTCCTCCTGAAGTTCATGTTGAGGAGCAATATGCTTGGGAAACTGTCAAATGCAATAGCCACAAGATCTTTTCCTACATTTGTCCTGAGGCATCCACATTTTCTCTTGATCAAACACTAGAAAAATCAATTGTCTTCCCTTAAAAAAGAAAAAAAGTTTATCTTCTTTCTGCTCAGTCACACAAGTAAAAAATCTCAGTAAAACTTGTAATTATTAATAGCATTAAATATCATCCAGTATGTCAGAAGTATTTATACACTTAGTGTCTAAGTAATTACTGTTTATGTGCAGAAATGCTGTGTGTGAACAGGTGAGGAAGCTCTTTTGGAATAATCAGCATTCTAAACAATGAGAATTTCTAACAGGCTAAGAGAACCCCCCGTAGCGACAGAGCGTGACACCATGTGACCTGTTGGGAAAGCTGTTAAGTGGCGTTACCTTTTCAGGAACGACGCTTTTGCCATCCCATGCATAGCCTCTCTTTGTGAAGTAGTTCACTGTTGCAAACTCGATGAGTGCAGAGAAGACAAAGGCGTAGCACACAGCTATGAACCAATCCATGGCGGTGGCGTAGGCCACCTTGGGGAGGGAGTTCCTTGCGCTGATGCTCAGAGTAGTCATTGTCAGGACAGTTGTCACTCCTGGGAAACAAGCAGTTTTAGTGTCTTTAGATCAGTAACTAGATTCTGTGCTTCCTTTCTCAACCTTACAGAAGATGGGAAAGCCTTGCCCTCACCCCTACTTCTTAGAAACTTCCCCACTTCCGTTCATTTACTAATTGAGGATACCAGATTTCACCTTCTGAGGAAGTTGCAGAATCATGAAGCCATCTTTCATGCCTTTATTCTTTAACATTGTTGTAGTAGAATAATATTTTTCTAGTTGGAATGGAAACAGTATTTTGAGTTGTGACCTGGGTACTACTTTATGCTTCCTGCTATTTGGAGAAATGTTGCCGCTCTTCCTTATTCATGCCCTGCAAACTGTTCTCCAGAGGCAACAATTTATGATTTTTATTTCTTTATTGCAAGATTTCTAAAATATTTAGATAGAAAACAAACAAACAAAAAAAAAAAAAAAAAAAACCTTGTTGTTTTTATTCAGTTTGTTGGTATAAATTCCTTCAAATGGGGTATACATTGGTAACTTTATGGGAGATTGCAGTTGTTTGAAGTGATGGGTTTACAGATTTCTTTGCCTTTATTCACTGAGAAGACTTTATGTAAGAAGGCAAAGAATTTCTGTAAGAACAATGATAAGGTAATTTACATTTCTGATGTGAGAGCCTTTTGCTGCTGATGAACCTGTTCCCTTAACTGGCTGTAGAGAGCAAGCTGGACTGTATTGAACTCACTCTGCTTGCAGCTGCTTGAAAAACCAATCTACAGATGCAGGCTAGGCATTTACATCAAATCACATGTCCACGAGTTACCTTGACAACTGCAATGTCACATATCGAATGTGTCTTGTGAGTTCATCTTCACTGAGCGTTAGTGAAAATGAGCAGCGGTCTAAAATAGGCCAAATAATCAACACCATGTTTATGTGCCGGTGTAGAGAGCTTGAATTCTTAGTGCCTAATGAAGAAGCAATTTCTCTTCCCTGAGAGACAGCCTAATCTTGTCTTTGACTCATTACTTAGCAAGCTTCTGTTTCTATTAGATTGTACTCTGATTATCTGTGGTATGCAGTGGGCTAAAAGATCTAAGTTGTGTTTTTGTGTGTACATACATTCAGGTAAAATTTTCTGAAGCATTCTCTGCTGTTGAGAAATGAGAACGTTATCTTGATACATAATGATGGAGTCAAGACTACTAAATAACAGTCTTTGAAAAGGAAAACTTTCAGAAATGGGTGGGTTCTTGAGCCTGTGAAGACATCAGCTTGACATTGTGCAGTATTACATATCACACCATGTGAGACTAGGGAATTTTGTTCTCAATCAATGATGATGTGACGTTTCTCTTTAATGGCATGTGCAAAAAGAGGTAAAATACCTACGAGTTCAACGGCTTTGATTACAGGAACCCATAAAAGTCCCAGGTTCATTCTCAGTGAAGTTGATGATAATACTTCAGAATTAGTTTTAGATATTAATCTAAACAATATCCTGTAAATCAAATTTAATTATACTATGGTCTAGACCATTCTTCCGTAAATGCACATCTGTGTATCAGCAGAAAGCCCCTGCTGGGTTCAGAAGGTCTAAGGCTATGCAAGTTGTGGCTGATTATTCTAGAGGCCCTGGGAAACTAAAACAGTACTGTGAAGACTGCTAGAAAAAGGTCAATAAAAATGGCTCTGTTCAACAGGAGTTTTAGAGGCTGCGTTTCTTAGCATCAGGCCTTGTGACTCTCTAGGCTACACAGCAAAAATCTCAGGTTCTGTTTTCCTTAACTGAAGTTTTACGACATCCTCTTTTTTTTATTATTATTATTTTTTAATTATGTACTGACTTAGATTAGTATCTCCAAAGAATATGCTAGTTGCTTGTTTCTAATTTTAAGTTAAGCATTTGCAAGGTGTTAAAACACCAGGGATGAACTGCATAAGCTTGGAGTCCTTTAGATTGCCTTCTTATTGCATTCATTGAGTGCACCTATTCATCACTGTAAGCACAATAAATTTTCACTGATTTCAACAGGAGACCTTTAGCAGCAGCCCTGTGAAAGGGATTGATGAAAAAGATTTTTAAGATCAGAATTTTCAAAGGGCCTAAGCATGTCAGATGACCAGTTCACATTGATTAAAGCCTTTAGGACAATTCCCACTGTGAGTGTCATTGCTGTTTTTAGAAATGTTTTCTTCATATAGTTACTGTTCTGGAAAACTTGAACTGTAGTAGATTGCTTAAGGTATTTGCAGGGCTCTTTTTACAATCCTTTTAAAAGCTTTGGACCTTCTATCGGTTTCCGCTACATCATCTCAACCAAAAGTGTTGACTGTTGTTCATACTCTTACTGTGTGCTCATACCGTTCTCCAATATTCTGTTACGCATAACTTGTCTTACCGTACAACTTCTCAAACCTGTTTGACCGATTGCAAAACAGAATCACAGACTGTTCGGGGTTGGAAGGGACCTTGAAAGGTCATCTAGTCCAACCCCACTGCCAGAGCAGGGTCACCTAGAGCAGGTCACACAGGAACATGTCTAGGTGGGTTTGGAATGCCTCCAGAGAAGGAGACTCCACAACCTCCCTGGGCAGCCTGGGCCAGGCTCTGTCACTCTCACAGTGAAAATGTTTCTCCTTATGTTTCCATGGAACCCCCTGTGTTCCAGCTTGTACCCATTGTCTCTTGTCCTATCATTGGACATAACAGGGAAGAGCCTGGCTCCATCCTCCTGACACTCCCCCTTTACATATTTATCAACATTACTGAGGTCACTCCTCAGTCTCCTCTTCTCCAAGCTCAAGAGACCCAGATCCCTCAGCCTTCCCTCAGCAGGGAGATGTTCCACTCCCTTCAGCATCTCTGTGGCTCTGCTCTGGACTCTCTCAAGCAGTTCCCTGTCCTCCCTGAACTGAGGGGCCCAGAACTGGACACAACACTCCAGATGTGGCCTCACCAGGGCAGAGTAGAGGGGCAGGAGAACCTCTCCCGACCTACTAACCACAGCCCTTCTAATCCACCCCAGGATGCCATTGGCCTTCCTGGCCACCAGGGCCCATTGCTGGCTCATGGTCACCCTGCTGCCCACCAGGACCCCCAGGTCCCTTTCCCCAAACAGTTTATAGGTCTTGCTTACCAAATACAGTTCTTGCTGGAACAGATTCTCTATTCAGCCAGAAGGACACCTGTGACAGGATCACTGTCATGATGCATGGCAAATAAGTCTGGATGACAAAGTAGCCAATCTTTCTCTTCAAGTGAAAATGTGTGGTCATAACAACATATTCCCCTAAAAACAAACAAACAAAAATCAAGCAGGACCATTAAAGAATTTATAAATATACAAATTATAAGACTTTATAGACAGAATTTTTCACTATTATTAAAAAAAACAAGTAAGTCCTCAGATCAAATTGGGTGAGCTCTGAAGAACATGTAATAAAATAGGTTCTGAAGTTCCACTAGTAATACAAAACTAGGCAGTTCTGGGAAAAGCTAATTAAATTTACATCTTTTCATCTCTGCTGAGGAGTGAATGAAACTCTGCATTAACTGCTGGCTGTTCAGGACTCTTGTCAAAGGCCTTATTCCATTAGAAGATGGAAAACCACCCTAATATACCCAGTTAAACATCATATAAAGCCTAAATCAAGACAGGCACTCAGAATTGTTTCAGTCGGGCCAGGCTTGAGACGTAATTGTTGCTGTGATTGTGTCTGCATTACACTGTCTGTGCTTTATGTGCTCTGAAGATTAAAGTGTCCCTGTTCTGCTAATTCACGACTGAACTAAATTATGATTCTCTCCTGAAGTAAATGGACAGTGCAAAATTAACACGGAATATTTTCATTAGCACTAACTTTCTGGGTGCTACAAAAACAGGGGAGCTGGGTATTCCGATGGTAATTGAATGGAATCTTAAGTATCTCTATAAACCTTTTCTGCCAGAGCAGAGATAATAATGCCTCATTTGCAGATCATTATTTACGTCACTGAAAATGGATTTTGAGAAACAGTATATTCTCAAAACACTGGAAAATCTGTTGTGGTGACTTACTTTTTAGAGTAGGTTGATTCTTCTTATGCACTAAATGTTATCTGAAGAAAGAAATGAGTGGATGTGGTACTGGATAGAAACTTTTGTCTAGATTAGAGGTGACGTAAAGTTCCTGTTATTCTATTTTTAAACTGTAGGCAGCTGGAAAGTTGCTCTTGTGCAGGAAAAGCTTCAATGGGATTGAAAAACTCTGTCTAGACATTGACTGCTTATGCACCGAGCATGTCAAATGCCTTTTTCTTTAATTCAGGGTCTAGAGGAACATTCATTTCAACAATCTTGCTCTATGTATAACCCCGAGGAAAGCTTATTTATAACATGTGACAATACTCCTGGTATGTTTCAATATAAAAGACAGTAGCAAAGGGGGAAAAGTTAATCAATTATAAATTGAGAGATAAAGCAGAGGAGAGACAAGGAAAATTTTCTTTCAAAAGTAGGACAGGCAGAAGTAGTATAGTGGGTATTGCTACTTTAATTTTGCCCACCTTTCTTTAACTTTCACTGAAACAACCTTCTTTTCTTCTCTAACAGAGATTATGATCTTATGACAGTGCCAGCCTTGACTAGAAGAGCCAGTAATTTAATTTTATCTACCAAAATATGACATGGGCAGCTATTTTAACGCAATCAGATATAGAATGCTCACAACGGCACGTCTGAATTAATTCAGTGATTGTAGATGGCAAGCTAAGAATACAGCACGAGCACACCGCTGTACTCTGAAGCTTTATTTAGCTACTTGAATTATGAAAGTATTTTTAACCTCTGGAAAATGAGAACAAGATTCGAAGCATAAAGGCAATTAAAAAGACAGGGGTTACTCTCATCTGTTAAGCATTGCAGCAGGTCTGAGCCAGAAGTCAGCTAAAGGTAATGCCATGAGTAGTGAATCAGGCAAAGCACAAGCCTAGAATAACACCTACAGTTCAGTCAAAAACATGGTTTCAGGTCTCCAAAATACCAGTGGACTGGATTCATTTATTCGAAGATAGTGGAACTTTGATGACATTTAAATAACTTCAGGACATGAAAGTACTCATTGAACCTTCAGCTCCCCACATTTTATGGCTTTCTTGAATTGGAAAGCATAGCCACACCCAGGAGAGCTGCTGTCCACCACCTAATTTCACAGCAATGTCTCTGTAATTCTGTTTTCAAAGGTTTGTAATTCAGCCATAAAATTCCCTACAAGCAAAAATTGCAAATAGCTCTAGAGCAGTATTTTTCCTGTATTCATAGTGTTTGATTATTAGGCTTTCACAAGTTGTATCTTACGCATCTAACGTTCTCTAATCTATTTTTCTCTTCCCCCAAAGAAGTTAGAAAGAAAGGTATTTCTTTTCTTGGCATTTACAAAGTCTTCTACAAATAACTGTGTTGAGTAGATAAATTTGGTTTTAATTTTATTTGCTCCACAAAGTTTAAATTAATTTACAAGTATTACACAATATGAAGCATTGAAAAGAAGTAACATGACTCCATCTATGTTAACTTAATGGTTTGAATGGTTGTCCTCTGTGCTCTGGAAGAGTTTGTGCTTGTGTTCAACACTTCTGTTGCTGGAGTTTTTAACCCGTCCTTGGTTCTACAGTATATTACAATAATTGAGTCAGCTGCTTAGGTGGTATAAACTAACCTGTGTCCTTAGGGAAAAAAAAAAAAAAAATCAATTGATAATTCGTAAGGTTACATCAAAACTCAATGTTCTATAAACTATTTGTCATAAACCCATTTTGTCAGGTGAGTGACTAAAATTAACATGCATCACATCAGAGATATGGTTTGAGGTGGGGACTGAGTTTTAGCTATAATAATAATTTTTCACTGTAGGTAGGAATTTAGGCTTTCCTTGCTGTTTACTTAAAACAAAGTATTTCTCATTGACTACTTATGCCATGTAACCCAACAGAAAAACTCTTAAGAGCAGCATCCTCTCAGCACATTTACAGAATATCAGAAAACAATATACTATAGTGACTACAAATCCTGGTGATTCTCAATGCAAAGCGGTGTTTTTGAGGTGGCAAAGTAATTCAGTGGAAATAGAAACTTGCATGAGCCCTTTAAGTATCTGTTCAGGTGCTTACAAAAAAAAAAAAGATAATTTTAAACTCTTTCTAGGTCAGTATGAGTCGGTAGTTGGAGAGTGACAGGAATTTTACACACAAGTGAAAAATGGACGACTTAAGGAAAAAATCAGCAATGATAATTATTATTTTACTGGATACTATTTTTAAGCCTATAGTACCTGCATGATCGCTTGCCAGCACAGGTGAATAACCTTGTTAAAGAAACGTTCTAGACTTTCAAGATTCTCTCATTGTTAAAAAAATATATATAAATTTTAAGAAATCAGTATCTGAGGTTATCTTGTTCTAGATCAGGAAATAAGGATAGGAGATGGAAGAAATCAAAGAGAAAAAAAGAAAAAAAAAGAACTTTATGAATTCACTAAATCATTTAATAGTTTTGAGAATGTTTAGAGTAACCCAATTGCACCAAAATTCTTAGAAAATATGTGTCTGGAATTCCAGACAAGTATATACATCATCTTAAAATTGCCCGAGATGTTGTAGAATCCTCTGTCAATCCACAGAATCAGCTGCAGGAGAGCTTCCTTTTCTTGCCTAATAAAAGTGCTGAGAACTCTTAAGTGAAGACTGTCTTTGATTCCTTTTGTCTTTTTGTTAGGTGAGTCGTTATCCACAACTCTGAAAGTAAGCAGGGATTTCATCTTTTTTTTTTTACATACATCATATCTTAAAGCAGAGATGATCAGAGGACAAAGATGTATAGGAGGATCCTGTTGAGACTAGCTGCCCACCTACCTGAATAGGGGCAAAAAGTGTTCATTAACCACTTCTGATCCCCACCATTATTTTGGGGAAGGCAAAACATCAAAGAGAATTTTTCCTTGAGACCTTAAATTTGCAAGCAATAAATGTGTTTCTTCCACCACTGTATGTTCTTATCAGGTGGTAACTTAAAGAGGATTGCAAGTGTGGTATTAAAAAGATTCTTTAATGGCTTATTTTTAATTTTGATAACCATTTAATATTTAGTTCTTTGTAATGTTTTTTCTGCATCTAGACAAGAGCATCTTTATTTCAACAAATATTAATTGTACTGTATTTAAATGTACAGATAGCCCTGGTAAAGAGTTTCTTCAGATAAAAAAAAAGGAGGTAAAATTCAAACCTGTGAAATACATGGAAAAAAAATATTTTTTTTGTTTCTTCATGGAAATGCATAAAGGAATTTTTACACTTAGGTTTGCCTTCAGTTTTGTTTAAAAATCTATTATCTTCTTAACCATTTATAGGGTGCTTCTCACCTTACTATCTAATTACCCTGACCTATATCTGGTATTATCTCTTTGGTTTAGATATGTTCCCAAGCAGTTGTGTTGATGTGGTTATTATGCAAAGTCCTTATTACTGCCATTCCATTTGTATGATGACATCAACTGAACGGAAGCTTCCAAGCAGTAACCTGAATATTGGTCCTCTAGAAACTTTTGTCTGTGAGGAATCCTGTTGGCCTAATAGAGTGTATGAATATATGTTGGCAAGCTAAATAAAAAATTCACACATGAATTGGAGCTCGCCTTAAACTGACTCACTTTGCCTTAAATGTTCATTGGCTTTATGAGTGGCACATTAGAAAGTTTGGTTTATGCAGGTATAAGTGCTTCTCTAGTTCAGTCACAATGCTGGGTGCTAAACAATACAACTACTCCTCCTGCAGTGCTTTTTTTGGTCCATTGAACAGTCAATTTAGTCAACACTTTGAGTTCTTTTCATGCCCAGTGCTCAGTTTATTACTGTATTTAGGTCCTCATGTCCCTTCCAGATTATTTAAAAAATGAAAACATAACAAAAATTACACCTCGAAACAAACAATCACTGCAATGTGAAAACCACCGAGGTTTTTAGCCAGCTTTAAGATTACAGGTATATAATGCTATAAGTTTCTGTATTTCTGTATCTCATGAATAGTTTCAGAGTTAAAGCAGTGCTAGCATTAAGACAACTAAATCCTGTTTGGATGCTCCAGCCAGTTTTTAATTTGATGGCATACTTTTTTCACTCTCAAAATACCTTCTCCAGAAACTATATGCTTGTACTTAGCAACTTCACTGCCTTCAGGAATATGATCTTTGAAGGTTCATATTCTTATGGTGTTTTTTAAAGCTTATATAGTAAGCAGGTAACATGATAACAATATGAGGAGTACTTCTTTATAATGTAAATTACTTTTTTTTTTCTGGCTAGATCTGGCACTACAGGAAGCTTTTCAATTGTTCAAATATTTTAACCACCAGTTGAAGCAGGACAATAGTCCCAGGATACATTGGTACCTTTCCAGAGTCATCGTTTCCTAATGCAAAGCTTGTATATTGCGATTTCCCTTTCTCTCATTCTTTGGTCTCCTTCTTTGGTATTTCATTCTCTTACTGTATACTGTTTTGGCAGTTAAATATGACCCTTCCCAACAAAGGTTTTTTCACACACCTGTACTGGACTGAACAATTCCAGAGTCCACAGTTTGTCCGAGCAGATCGTATTGGTTCAATCGAGAGCCATCTTCAGCCACAACCACTGACCTTGCTGGTTCCCTTGTCCATTCGTACACAACCTCTGCTCTGGTGTAAGCATCTAATTGAAAAGAAATACATTGCATTTCAGCTTTGCACCTTCAGTTGCCATACGGCTTTATCAGAACAATGTTTTGAGCAGTAGTTTGAAGAGTAAATTATCTCTAATTGTCTGTGGAAACCCACAGTAAGCTTACTAGAACTATTTCTCTGGGGGAAATATAACTGATTTTATAGGTCTGTCCATATGATGATTAGCTAAGTATCTGCTATCCCATCCCTCACGGTGTCCCTGCTGTATAACAGGCATAGCAGTCATTTCTGAGCCTGCCTAGGCTCGAGTGAGTTTAAATCACTATTAATCTATTTTTTATGCTTTGATAATTCCTGTGAAATGCTCACGCTCAAGTTCACAGGTTTTTTTGAGTCTTGAACAAAGCATAAGAGAAACACTGTGGGGTCTACAAAGCTCAGTAGTATAGTATGTTACATAGATAATTCAGTAGCATGCTATACATGCGATCCGGGTGTTCTGCTCTGCTATGTTATTTCTGTTGTCAGGAATCAAACTACATATACATATTTTTAATCTTAGTGCTGTTGTAAAATTCTTCTGTCGTTTTGAGTAGTCTGGAGTCTGACAGGTCTCACTGTGAGCTGTTAGGGTGGGAGTTAGTTGTCTACATGGACACACCTAGCATCATTCTTCACACCTAAGTATCCAAGGCAGGTATGGGACTGAATGTGCGATCAGATACTGCGTAAGGTTGCACCCACCAAAGGCAGCTGGAAGCCAGATGGGATAAGGTCCCATAAGGGCATCTAAAATGACACTTGACTCCAACCTACAGGATGAGATTTTCCTTTTCTTTGGGACTAGCAAGCAGGAAAGGAAAAGAAGGAATCTGATTCACTTGACCTCATTTGTGGGTTGCTAATTTTATCTTATCAATGTAAGAGATAAGAGTTAGTAATTGAAGAGGTGGTGTTGGACTGCTGGTAAATTAATTGCGTGGCCTTTGATCCTACATTATTGAAGTAGCAGTGTGCTTTTACCCTCAGACTTCATATTCCCCAAGCACTGTAACATACACATAATGTTTTGGAATCAGTGGGAAATGCAAAGCTGCATCTTAATAATTCTGACCTTAAAAAATAAATGGCCACAGTAAGTACAAGAATTGGCTTGCTAATCTAGTTACTTAAAGAGTGCCAATAATAATCTTAATTTTCAAGCATTTTACTTGCTGTGGAGCATGAGAGTAGTTTGGAAGAGAGAGAGAGGGGACTGATTTCCTGAGCTGCTGAGAACCTCTGGATTGGGTTGGAGGGAAGGGGGTACACTCATCAGTGCTGGAAATGAGATTGCCCTGCCCTGAAACCACCTCATTTGGTGCTCTGGTCAGCTTCCATCCTCAGCTTTTGATTCAGAGATTGCATAAGTAGCAGCACAGCCTTTTGCTCCTATCACTGCTGCTTTCCAGTGGCCTTAGTTTTAAACTGCCAATCAGATTTTTGCGGTAGGAGTTGAGGAGAGCATCTGCCTTTCTGATTTTGTTTTGCCAACATACGGCTTTTTGTTGTTCCAGAATCTCTTTAGCATTTGTCACATTGAATTTACATTGGAATAACCTCTAGCTTAAGCTGCTATTTTGGCAAATCACTTTAGCCTTGGAGCTGGGTCAAACATTTATTGGCCTCTACCAGTATGGGCAGAGTCCACAGGAGATGTGCAGCTCCTTCAATATGAGACTTTTCTGAATCCAGCTCCAACAAGTGATGAGTAACAGTGGAAACGTGGAAAAACTCTTACCCAGTTTAATCCAAACCAAACAGAGCTGGGCAAACACTACCTTGGGGAGCTACTAAGTGCAATATTGCAGGCTTCATTTAAAGCAGGGTTTTCATGGCAATTAAATGTCTTTTTCAGTAAATTTTTCAGTCCATGAAGATGATTATAATGGATTGCCTAATTTGTTTGAGAGAAATGACTCTGTGTATTTAAATACAGGGCCACTGAAAAAGTGGCAGGGAAATGCTCCTGCCTTCCCTCCCTGTGAGATTTTGATCATCATAGATTAAACTAGACTATTAATGTAAGTTAGTTTGTGATTTTATTGAAATTAAAACTTTAGTTTTCCAAGTAATCTTTTGTCGTCCCCCCCCCGTCCCCATTTTAATCCTCCTGTCTAAACCATTTTAGATGTGGGTCTAAACTGTACATTTATTGACTGGGAGATATTTCTATTTATATCAATAACTAAATATTGAGACAAATATTCTATAATCTGATCATCATGACATATAATCTGAGGAGGGGGAGAGGAGAAGACCAGCTTTAAAGGCCCTGTTCTGGACAGTGAATTCCCCATGCAATGTTTGCAGTAAAACCACGTTATGGAAGAAATTCCTCCCCACAGGAAGCACAGATTAGAAGCTCACCTGAATTTAGCAGGTTTTCCCTGAAAACTCCTTGATTTTTGTCTCCCAGCCCTTCCCAGTGTTTGGAGTTGCCTGTTTTGCTAGGTCCTGTTAGGACAGCTGTTGTAATGGCCAGAATAGTGTTCAAAACAACAAAAATTAATGAAAATAGCCTGTAAAACATGACAGACCACACCAGAACTCTGAGCTCAGGATGCCAGTTTTCTCCTCTGACTTTAGTTTAAGGAATGGTTTTTCAACCAGAAGTATTATTGGTGTTTTTCGTTGATAATTTAAGAAAGTTATGATAGCCTGTTCATGGTTTTTGCAGGATAAAAAAGAAACCTATTTAGATAAAGAAGATAATCAGACAGACTTGTGTGTCTTTCTGCTCTCTTGTTTTCACTACGCGGTGTGATTCTGGAGTTGTATTCAAATCCGCATTAGCTATCCCTTTTCAGCCATCATTTCTACATCTCTTCATCATTTATTTGAGTCAAGTTCCTTAGTAATCTGGAAAGCTGGGCACTTTGTGAACTAAGAGCCCACTAATCTGGGACACCGTGGGACAGAAAGAATTCATTGTAGGAAAAAGCTGGGAGCCGTTGTTCGGACCAGGGAGTGTCTGGCGCGTAGGCTGGGGCTGAGCGATGCACAGATGTGGTGGTAGGTATTTTATCGAGTCTATAAAAACCCAGTCAAGTAGTTCACATTTGTTCTAAAACTGTCGATGGTTTAATTTTGCATTAGCAGGTTCTATGCATGATTAGCCATCTTCCCACCTCCCAGGTCGAGCATGCTGTCTGCATAAACACCTTCATGTGCATTGCAAAAGAAATCCAGTTCTGTGGCCTCTCCTGGCCTAACTGGGATCTCTGGTGCACAGATCCCCCAGTATTCATCAAGAACCCACTGCAGCTCTGTCTCCTATTACTAGTTAGAGTGAGGCTTCCCCACCACCACCACCACCCCTCTTCTGTTTCACAGGAAATTTGGAAAAACTTATTCAAAGTGCTGTAAGAAAACTTAAGATTCAAGGAGTAAACTATTCTTGTGACTTACATTCCTAGTTTGTAGGAGCTTTTTGTTCTCTAAAGTTTATCTAGGAGGCTGGTAGCTCCTTAAAGACAAAACATCAGTCCTTTCTCATGGTAAACACAGAGCTGTTCAGCCTACAGTAAATTATCACACTGTCTGGTAACAAGTGAAGAAAGAATTGGGGGTTCTGTTTGTTGACATCTAAAATTGATCAAGTAAGTGCCACTAAGTGCCCGTTATCAGTGAAACCACCCATTTCTACTAGAAAAAAAATAGCCTTTGAAGAAGCAATTTGTACATTGTTACATCTTCCATCACATTTTGTCTTCCTGTTTGTGCTGAAAAAAACAGAGTAAAATAGCTTATCATGTCGTGTTTTTTTGTTTTTTATTGAAAGAGTGGGGGGGGGGGGGGGTATATTGAATTTTAAGTATTATGTTTAGCTAAGCTTGAACTTCTTGGTGACAGGTTGGTTGGTATTCAAATTAAACTTTGGGGGAGAATTCTCAACCTCCAGAAAGCTTTGTCAGTTATTACACTAATATCAATTACATTACTTTTTCTCCAGTACATTCTCTAATCTAAGGTATAATCTAAGGTATAATCTAATCCTGCAATTGTAGGACTCTACTTGGACATTTGTGACATTTTTCACTTCTAGAAATGTCGCATGCTTGTAATATGAATTTTTTGTAATCTTAGGCAAAATTTTCTTCTAAATGTGCTGAGACTATGGCAGGGAATTGTTTTCACTTAAACATACTCAGCAATGGTCTGTATTAATTTTCTCTAACATTGATTCTGGATCTTAATAAAATAAAGCTACTATAAGATGAACCGCATTTTCCATTTGGCAGACTACTTTTCTAGATGTTTAGAGCACTGTCATTCTTCTGTGAATGTACAGGCATGACATTGGATATTTAAAACACATAGAAGAGGTTTGTTATATTAAATATAAATATATAAGAATAAAAATACAACTCTGCCGAAAAAGTAAAAAATACACAAGATTAAAACCTCGAAGTCTTCCAAGTTGCAAAATACTTCTGTAAAGTGGCCTAAAAAGGGAGAAACCTCAATTTAAAACAAACTTACAGCTTCCAAATTTCAAGGGGCAAGCATGTGCATCCATAGGAAAGTCTTCTAAATGCATTGGACATTCTGCTCTCACAGTCAATCTATAATGGATTAATGAGCAAAAGGACACATTTATTCTAGTTTCATAGAAAGAGCAAATAGACTTCTATCAAGACACATAGAATCAGTATAACATAATATCTGTTCTGTGATTAATTAGCAGCTAGCACCAGACCTGAACTGGGGGTGCTGACAGGCATGTGTAGGCACAGCAGTGCCCCTGGCTCTCCCCCTCTACCATGGTTCACTGTACAGCAGAGACATGCTCAAACTTCTACCTTGCCCTGTGGATTATAATGTGTTAGCAACTGAAATTGCTTCCCTGCTGCCATCATTAAATTGTCTCACTCAGGACACTCAGGCGTTTGCTGAAATCATTTCACTGTTGTCAGCTTGGGTGCGAACACGTTTCTCAATAAAAAAAAAAAAAAAAGATGAAATAAACTCGAAATAGTCACATACACACATATCAGCAAGGAATGAACAATGCTACTTGAATACTAGGCAGAAGATTGCATTAAGGCACTTGCAAAGGTGGGCAAATAGAAATGGTTATGATCAAAAAAAGAGACACATGTGAACAACGTGCTGCCAAGATAGTGTTCTTGTGGATTAAATCCCTAACAGCCAAGCATTTAGGAAGAGAAGAAAAATTGGCCTGGACTTGTATAACTATCAACCAAGCAGATTCTACCCTAGCCTAGGCAGTCTTGAAAGTTGCAGAATAAATTGAATGCGTTTGACATCCTTGTACAAATACTTGTACTGCTTTTAAAAACATCTTTAAAATTGCTAAAACTCAGGGTTCACCTGCGTCCTAAGCTATCCATCTTGACTTCAAGTCAATAGAATCACTTTATACCTTGTTTGATTGCACAGGAGACACAAACAGGGGTAGCTCTGTAGAGATAACATAACACTTCTGTTTGCATTGTTTAGCTGGCAGTCTTTTAATCCAGAATGTTTTCATGACTGTGTAGCACCGTTATTTCATATAAATAAATTTCAAATTATTTACTGACAACTGGATAGCTAATGCTCAGTTATCCATGAAGAGAATAATTTATTTCCAGTAAGAGTGGTGCCAGCACAAAAATATTTTTTTCTCCTAACTTTCCAAATGCTTTAGTGAATTGCTTTTCTTATCATGAATGGAATGAGAAATGTCTATTTTTAGACTGTCATGCTCTGTATTCTCAGGCACAGGAAACATGAAGAATGGACAATGAATTCTGTGTGCATCTGGTAGTTCTTAGCATCTGCTTTCTATAGGGTTCAAAGATTAAAGATCCTTCTACACAGTCTCATAGTCTAGATTATATTAAACTTTCAGGCTTCATTATACTTTGCTGATGAGATCCTTGAGAGCAATTCCAATTTAAGTTCCCGTGCAAACTGGTGGATTCCTAATATGATCAGTATGTTTTAAAAATCAACCATTAAGACACATCCAGGGAGCATAAAGGTGGCACAGCAGGAGGAAGGGGGGGAAATAAACACTGCAAATGCCTCAGTTTGTCCATCATTCCACAAGCTATTGTGCAAATAATTACTAAGCAGGATGCCCAAAAAGGAACCCGTTCCCTGTTTGGAAAACAAGATGCTTTTAAAAAGTTAAGCTGGCAAACTAAAGGAAGGATATAATATGTTAGGGCTCACCTCATTGTGTATAGCAATGTCCCATCCTCTGTGATTCGTAGCAGTTTATTTGGCATTGTCATGTTATGAGCCACTGACTTCTTTCCATTGTGGAAAAAGGTATCGGGTGTCCAAATTTTGCTGGCCATTAAATTATTTAACCGGAGAACGG
Source organism: Todiramphus chloris collaris (assembly GCA_025345505.1). Taxonomy (NCBI): domain Eukaryota; kingdom Metazoa; phylum Chordata; class Aves; order Coraciiformes; family Alcedinidae; genus Todiramphus; species Todiramphus chloris. The sequence goes on from JANVCC010000040.1 coordinate 14,345,859, forward strand.
TCATAGGTCCTTTGAATTTTAATCTCTCATCTTTCCAGCTTTGTCGAAAAAACACATCTATAGTGTATTCCTACAGCAATTCAGAAAAAAGGGGAAACACTTACGATGCCATATGTTGCAATAGGAGAATCTGAAAAGTATATTCTTACCGTTCTGTAGAAGCGAGAAAACTATTAATGAAATCAGTAATTATCAGAACATTTCTTCTCTATATTACTTACAGTGTACCTGAAGCTGGTTATTAAACAGTTGCAATATCATCACTGTGTTCAACAGAACAAACGTTGGGGAGAATAGTACACCAAAAGTTAGACAAGACTGTGGGATATAATATAGTGGAAACAAACTAATTCAACAAAATAATTCACCCTTTTCTCACTTGTCCTTCGCCTTCCATAAAACTGTGATTTGAAGCTGTGGACAGGTAGCCAGTACGCATAGCACAGGAAGAATATGTCTCTTAGAATAAAAAGAGCCTGATGAGGCAGGGTCTTTAGTAGAGCCTTTTGTTCTAAGTGTCTCGTTAGCATGAACACGTAGCCAGCCCACAAAAAGTTCACAATTATGCGGTCTGATTGATGAGATGTGGGATGGCCCACTGGGCCAGATGACTGAATTACAGAGAGCACAAGCCAAGGCCAGCTTTGGACCAAGAATTAGTTTGATTGTGCAAGGACTGGGCCCATGGGGAGGAGATGCAGCGGCTGACTCACATGGATGTGGGGAGAATCCAAATAACAAACACTCACTAGTAAATAGGAGAATGATTTGTTACAGAGCAACTGGAACAAAGTTAAGGGAGAGAAGGTGAAATTAGTAAAACTGTATTGGAGTGTTATAAATAAAATACAGATGTATGTGGGGTGAAAATGTGAAAAACTCCTGTGGATGCAGCTATCGTAAGATTCTCCCAGGTGGAAAAAATCCACTCTAACATGAAAGTTCAGAATGGGATTGTCCTGCTCCTTGCAACATTCACAGCTATGATATTGTGATAAATGTCAGAAGTTCAAAATTACCCTGAATCATAATCTTTTGTCTGAGAAACTGAACCTTTGCTGACTTCTGCCAATGGAAAGGGCAAATCCTGAGGTGAAGGAGAAGAGCTGCCCCAAGGAGTATGTTAATGAAGAGCAACATTCTGGAACGTCTATGCAAAATCTCTCTTGGGCAGACTCCTTAGACTTGTGATTTTTCTTTATACTGATGGCAATGCTCTGTACAACATAAGCATTTGTGAGCTGCTTATTCCTTGTGCTACTACTACCAGTGAGTAAGAATGATGAGTCTTACTGGTGGTGTATTTTTCCCAGGTTTAGGGCATGAAATGTCAAATAAGCTTCCTGTGGATTTGGAAATGCTGTAGTTCCTTGGGCTGTTTTACTTCGGGTTTGTTTAGGTTTTGGTGGTTTGGGTTGATTTAATTTATTTCCATCCTAGGCTTGTGAATTATTTCAGTGCGTATTAATTGTATTTCCACTTGTTTAATCAGATGCTCAGTGAGGTGCTGAAGCCTGAATTTTTCCAGCTCTGGTGACAGCACCTGTGAACATCTGGGCAACTACTTGCTTCAGTATTTTGCTGGGTTGGGACATTAGCTTGAACTGTGTGCGAAATCTTGTCCCAGGTATGCAACAGAAGATTGAAAAGGCAAGAGATGAGCTTAAAATATCGAATTTCCTCCATGTTTTGCTAGCTCCAAAGAAACTTTCCTCCTACACACATGGGAAAGGTAAAAGACATGCCCAGCAGGTGACATCATTTAAGTGTTCGTGTAAGCCATTCCCTTTTTATCTCCAACTGTAAAGAAGGAGGTGAGTGGGAGGTGGCACAGGTTGAGAGAAAGGAGTCTAATTCTTCACTTTATACGAACACAAGGTACTTATGCTGGAAAAGAACAAGGCATCTGATATTTCATAAGGGACTTGACAGCCTAAGATAAAACTCAATTAAAAAGTAGCTGACTGGTCATGCCTGGCACAGACTGAATCTTTCTCTATCTGAGGCCATTGCACCATATAGGATGAATTAATTTTGTCTGAGAGTTCTCAGCTCTTTAGCTTTTACTATCCACTTTACCATCTAGAATACTTCTTCTTAAATGAATCCTGACAGAGAGCTGATCTTCAAAATCAAGTCATCAGATACTCCGATAAGGGCTTTCTTCTACAGGAGGGTGCCATACAAGGCAAGGGAAGAGAAGGATTTTTTTCCCCAAATCAGGTACTATATCAGTGGTCTATGTGCAAACATAGAAGTGAGATGAAATTCAAAATAAATTCTCTATGTTGGAGACTCTTCATTCCTTAGTGTTCAGGTGAAGAAAGAAGAATCCTATTTGCACTTTGGCAATAAGTTGTATGGTTTTGAATATTTATAACAATTTGACTTGAATGTTCTCTAATTTCCTCATCTGGTATCTCTCCCTGGAGACTGTATATTCATGGGCTAGTGTGGTTTACATCAGATGAAGTGCTGTACAAGAAGGCAGTAAGACAGAAATTTGTTCCTGAAGATCTTACACTACAGAAGCAGTGGGAATGAAATTGTACCACAAAAAAACCAAAGCCAAACCTGTCTTTATGAAAAAAATTAATTTAAATATGCTTCTTATTCCAGATAATATACATAAACTTCTCACAAAAATGACAGTCACGTGGAATAGACAGTTATTTGTTGATCTGTTAAATCCACCATCGCAGACAGCAAGACTGCAAATTTCTTCCAAAAAAAGGTGGTTTTATTTTAAAACATTTTAAATGCATTTCTCCTTTTTAACTTTATTCACAAGTTTAAGAACAAGCCAAGACATTCTCTTTATAGAATAACAGGTTATGTCTATGCTGCTCTGAAAAGAGTGTATTGAGAGTGGGTAGGAACACCATGTACTCCCTGATATATCAACCTACTATCTATATAACTGCCTCCCTGGGTTGCTGCAAACAGATGGTCTAGGTATGCTGATGTCTCACTGTGGCTGTAGTTTCATAACATATGGCGTCAGCTGGAGCAGCTCGGTGCCAGCTCCCAGCCCAGCCATCAGGCCTGGGCTCCGGCAGCAGCGCGTCGCTCCCTGAGCGTGCCAGTGCAGCTGCTGGGAGGCCTCCCCGTGACAACATCCCACGGGCCCAGCTCTGCTCACTGTACTTCTGCTCGCTGGAGCAAGTTGGGGGTAGCCCTCACATCATAAAACGGCTTAGGCTGGAGAGGACCCCAGAGACCATCTCATCCAACCTCCCCACCATGGGCAGGGACACCTCTCAACTGGAGCAGGCTGCTCAAGGTCTCATCCAGCCTGGCCTTGAGCACCTCCAGGGAGGGGCATCCACAGCCCCTCTGGGCAATCGATTCCAGACTCTCGCCACCCTCGGACTGAAGAACTTCTTCCTGAGATCCAATCTAAACCTGTTTGCCCTCAGTTTAAACCATTTCCCCTTGTCCTGTCACTGGAGACCCTTGTGAAGAGTCCCTCTCCAGCCTTCCTGCAGGATCCCTTCAGGCACTGGAAGGCAGTTAGAAGGTCCCCCCAGAATCTCCTCCTCTGCAGGCTGAACAATCCCAGTTCCCTCAGCCCATCCTCATAGCAGAGGTGCTCCAGCCCCTGGATCATCTCTGTGGCCTCCTCTGGACTCGTTCCAACAGCTCTATGTCCCTCCTACGGTGGGCACACCAGAACTGGATGCAGTATTCAAGGTGGGGTCTCACAAGAGCAGAGTAAAGGGGGAGAACCACCTCTCTTGATCTACTGGCCACACTCCTCTGGATGCATCCTAGGATATGGTTGGTGTCTAGGATACAAGTGATGGTATCTACAACCACCCTGTGATATGCATAGGGAACTTTGTACTAGATATACATTAAAACCACCATAAACATTCTACTCCGGTATGCTCTTCATTTTATCATTCTTTTTGTCTCTGATTTCACACTTGCTTGCTTAAGCAAAGGAGTTTGCCTGAGGAGGCTGCACAGACATTACTTTTTAGAGGAAGTGAGTAGGCGTTTTAAACTAAATGCTTTTCTCTAATTCCTTAGTTTTCAATATCTGTGAACACCTGCATGTGTGTTTAGTGGTCTTACAGGAGACTGATGGAACTCTTTCTCTTGGTTAACTGAGTGAAAATCAGGAGCCAAGGTGATAGGGGTTTTTAATTCTGCTCAAGATTGATTTTTTTTTTTTTATATAGGTAGTGGTCACTTATAGTAATTCAGCTATGCTGAATTATAACTGGAGTCAATCATTTTTCTTTGTAATATACCTATTCCTAATTCTGAAATTAGATTATTTTTGGCTTCAGTATTTTATTCTTCCTTAAAACCCCAAACCCACACAATTATCAGTTTGTCCTAGGAATGTCAAATTAGCTTTACGTTCTACTTAATAATTAAATTACTTGGAACTACAAAGTATAAGCAGACGCTGAAATCCCAAGTAGCTCAGCAGGCTTATCAGTTACTTGAAACTTAGGTCTACATGTAGGAAAGCATCCATGTTCATTTGTTTCTTAGATTGCTATTCATTATTGGAGTTTTCTAGTAAATCTGACTCAACAGAGCAAATAATAGCTTAGCCAGCTGACTTACAGAAAACAACTCTAATAAATATTAATACAAAGCATACATTCAGCCGCCTGAATCTATCATTCTTTTTTTGTTCATCTCCCACCAGCATCTATGTCCAGCCCAGTACTTTAAATTACATTAATTTTCAAATTAATTTTCATTGATTTGTCCCAAGCAGACAGGTCTATAAAAATGGAGCAACCTCAGATAGCTTACAAACTGCTGCTGCTACAATTTTAGTTCAAAGACTATTGTTATTTAAAAAAAAAAAAAAAATTTAGTCACAACACTGTTTGAAGTTTTCAGTTTGTCCAGTGGTGACTGGTTACCTATTTTGAGACAGAAATGGGAAAGCAAGATTAAGTGTTTTGCTGAACCAATTACTAGGATACAAATAGTGGATGCTGGAGGTTTTTACCACTCTTTACTCCCAAGGAATTTCCCCTCTTGTAGTGTATAATTTAGAGCAGCAAGTAGACATTGTAATTTCACAAGATTATCACAGAACAAACAAGTGAAACTCATCAAGTGATTTTTTTTTTTTTTTTTTTTTTTTTTTATGTTTATAAATATTTTTCCTCACGGTATATATACTTAGTGACATATATATTTTATATATACTTTACTTGTATATATAAAAGTAAATATATTTATATACTATATGTATAGCATATTATATGTACTACATGATATATAGACTTAATATTGTATATATCTGCTAAGGAGACGAGTTAATAGTCTAGATGATGGATTGCCTGGAGTACCCTTTTATTGTAGGTCTCCTCAGCAGAATGACTAGTCAAACAATCTGTGCTGACCAAGCTACTCTTTCTCATTTAAATATCATGGCATTGGTTGCAATTATAACTTTGCCTGTAGTTTTATAAATGATGTATTTGAAGCAACCGGGAAAACAGTGTCTTTGCATAAAGTTGATTTAGGAAGATAAACTATATTTTAAAGGTTGCTTTCTGTGTTATTCCCTTGACATTGTACTGAGTAGTCAGAAACTTGTAATAACTTGCTGTTTGAGGTCTGTATGGAGTTGTAGTTCAAATTCAGCAACAGTTCTGTGGTAAGAAGTGGAACTTGCATCCTTTCCTGTGAGAATTTGCTCTTTTATTTTTCATCTTTCTTTTGCCCAGTACATTTTGCTAAATGTAGCCGGCTACAAGGCTGGACTATTTTCTTTCCTTCATTGAAATTAATGAGGATGCTTCCAGCATTCATCTCAACACAGGATCCAGTAGCAGATGCTGGGAGCTGCAGACGAGGCTTTCCCTGTCAATAGCAACCTACTTGTGAAGACCTCATTTATATGCAAAATTTAAAGTACCTCATCCATATTTTTACACAGTTTTTACTATCTTTTAAGACCAGGGCTCACAACATCTTCATTCAGTTTTCTGAACTTCTCCATCCCCTGCAGTTATCTAGCGATTTGATTTTAATATTCATTCCATAAAGAAGTGACACTAATTCTCTCATTAATCTTCTCTTCTCTTTCAGCAGCCAAGATCCAGGAAAGTCACTTCCCATTGATCAGAGCTTTTAATATAAAAATACAGGTTAGACTGTACAGATGTCACACTGTAGGCATAAGTGTTAATTGCATTTTAAGATGATGATCTTTCTCAGCAAATTGGATCAGTGATGTGCCAGCAAGGACCTGGGCAGCCATTCTCAAAAGAATACAGATCCAAACCCTAACGCATTTCATAATATATTATGTAGCAAATATAAGGTCTGTTAAAACACATTATTAAAGTCACCGAGGCTGCTAATTTCAGGGCACTGAAATGCAGTCACAGCTAGCAGGAAGAGTTGCATGTAAAAACTGACAGTGTTTGGGCATCAAGGGTTTAAAAAATAGTCCAGGCTTAAAAGGAGTAAATAAATTATTGCATAGATCCCTCATCCTCAAATTAAAAAGACAAGAGAAAATGAATGCTGTAGAAATATAGGCCATCACCTACCATATCATGGTCTGAAACGGGCCCAAAACTGGTGACGAAGATGTCAGTCTTCACTTCAGTTACACGCTCTGATGAAGCAAGAAATTAGGACAGTGAGTGTCTATCAACAGTCTTCATTAGATCCAAGCACTACTAATTCTCACAATAAATAGAAAAATTATTGGCTTTGATTAGCCATTCTAAAATTGGTATACAATGCAGTCCTGATAATTTATTGCTTCTAGCTGTAATTTCACAGTCAATATTGTCAGCAACCATTTCTTTTATTACAGTGTTTCCACAGAACTTTCTGAGACGTGGCTTTTGATGCCACAGTACAGCAGGCATAGTTCTGCTGTCGTGTAAATCTCTTCATTCTGAGTAATAAATCTGCTTGTCTGACAGTATAAACAGTGCTGAGTATTTTACACAGGACTCAAAAGTCTCATTTGGATACTCAGTGTGTCTGGACAAGCTGAATTACAAGTTGGGCTTATGAGTTACGTGTTTTGCATTGAAACACAGGAAGACAGAAGAAAGAGAGAGAGAATACATTACAGTGTATAAAAACATAAAGAAATTTTATTGACACGAGTTAGAAATGGCTGCATTACCTTTAACTGCAATAAACAGAAAGGAGTTAAAACTTTTCTAGACAAATATCAGTTAAACTTCTCTACTACAATTTTTGACTTACATCTCAATGTTATAGTTTGGCAATGGTTTAGATTTCTTTTATAATTGATATAAGCACTGACATTAGATTTCCCTTAAGCTACCATGTTAGTTTCATAGGTCCCAAAGACAGAAGAGTATAAATAATAATTTGGAAATCTATAATAATCTGGACATCTGTAGCATCTACATAACACAGATTTAATGTATATGCTCTACCATAAAGCCAGACTTCTCTGTGATTTCTAGGATACATATATATTCCATGACACAAAGCCCTTGGTCACTTCCAAAAGATGGAAATGGTCACAGATGCTGAGATTGAGACACCTAAAATAGTGCTGGTCTCCAGAAAGAGACAAACATCTGGCTTCTGCAGATCTGCTCTGAAACGTCGCTTTGAGAAACACACAGGCTTAACCTCCCCGCTTCTTCTCTTCCCCCCTAGACACACACACAGCATCAGTCACTTCTGAACATACTGGTATTTTTTAGGCCACACAATCACAAAATATTTATTCACCCAGGATGGCTTATACCAAAATAACTCTGTTGACTTAAATATAGCTGCAGGGAGTGAGGAGGCATCATTTATGCCTGGAGGCATAAATCCAAATGGTGCTGTGTGGGGCAAGCCCCATCAGCTTCAGAACCCCCAGTGATGTAAGGCTGATGAATAAATCCATTTACTACAGTGCTGTACAAGCCAGCGTGGGGTTCTGGGTAGAAATCTCCAACGTGGAAGGAGTGATACGTTTCTCGAGTAACTTTCAAAATAGGAATAAACTAAGAAATTTGGAAGGTTAAAGGTGATCCCAAAGAAAACAGGCTAAGAGAAGAGCACATTTCTAGGAAGCAAAAGTCATGCAGCAGACAAAAAATTTCATAAAACAAAGAAAGGTATATATGTAGCTAGCTGCATAATGTTATTTAAATATTTTAGAATAAGTAAATTTAAGAGCCACCTAATTTAATACAACCCTCTGATTTCAAAAGACTTTGGACTGTTTAAATATGATTTGTTCCATCTGACTAAGTTCTGACAGGAGAGAACTGAAATAGGGTATCAAGGTTAAGCAGCCAGCAACAAGATAGATTTCTGTATCTGATGCAAAAATTCTAATGAGCATCAGTCTTCTGCAATGCAAACACAGGTTTATCACTTTCATTCAAAAAGGTCTACAACTTCTAAGTATATATAAATGTAAGCAGTTTAATATGAATGCTTAATATATATAAAATATCTGCCTTTGTACGACAGCAACGATCAGGTTGTAACATCAGATCTGATTCTACTGTCATTCTAGTAATGCACCGAATGATGCTTGTCTTCTGGTAGCAAGTTAATGCAAAAATTAAGTGGTAACAAAAGTAATCTCCAGGACTCATTAAAAAAGTTAAAGAATGAAATTTCCAATGTATTATTCATAACCACAGAAATTAAAACACTGTGAGGTAGCTGAATTGCCTAATGGTATTCTTTTTGTTCTTAACTGTGACTGAAATGTGTACAAACTGCAGAGACAAAAGCATTGGATGGATGAAATTTCCTCCTTGGCCGTCCAGTGAAATTAAATGTGTGACCTTATAATTGTTTACAAGTTTTCCAACTGACTTAAAGAAATTTCGGTATCCTCTTGCTATCTAATTTGCTCTGGACTTAAAGTTCATAATGGGAATTTAACCTTCCATTACTGGAAGAAGCATATGGTTGTCCAGAAATTACTTGGCTTAGAAGAAAAGCCTTCTCTCCTTCAGCCTTTCACAGAAGTTCAAAGGCTGTGGTCTTATATGAAAAGACCTGGCAGAAAAAAGAGAATGAAGATTTCACAAGGTCCAGTAAAACATTGCTGGATGGATTCTTTAACTTCCAGCTACTAAATCACCTTTTCTTAAGACTTAGAACCTAATATCATCATGAAACCTATTAACCTTTTACATATTAAAAGCTCAAATGACTCTTTAAAAGAAATTTTTCATCCTGCCTCCCCATCTTTCCATCTTGTTTCCACTGAGGCACTTTCACTGGTGTAATTAGGAGACAGAATATGCTAGAAGCTCTTCAGGCACAACATGTTCATCCCTTAATGGTGTAAACTCAAGAGTCCCACCTATGAGTGAGGTAATACCATATTTAGTTTAACAAAGGTAACTGGTTGCACAAACACAGAACATACTGTTTGAGTCAGCGGCGTATCGTGTAGTGGTATCCTGAATTCTAGTTTTGGGAAACATATGGTCATAGTAGAGAAGCTGAGGCTTAAAGAAATCATTTTGAGGACATAAAATGGAAACTAAAGGTGTTGGCAGCAAGATGGGGAGATTTTCAAGGGAGTGGATAAACAAGTGATGCCTTTCATTTCAAAGTGGCATGGAAGTCGCAAAAGTAGTAATAGAAGATTCAGATTGTGAACCCACAAAAGTTTGTGTTGCCTTCATACAGATTACAGGTGCAGAGCACCTAATTCCAGGTCCAGATCAAATCCTTGCACACATCACCAAATGATTTCTTTTTTCTTTGATATGTCCTTCATTTTTCAGAGCAAATTAAAAGCGTGCATGAACACGCAGAAAAAGATTAGCCCCTCCAAAGCCATATGGAAGTTTTGAAATTTTTGTTTACTGCTTTACTAATTAGATGATTCAACTGTGCTTTGTTAAGAGCTTCAGAAGTTGTGAGTCACTCCTGCACAGGACATGCTTTTACTCATACAGTTGGGAAATATATTTAGAACCAAGTTTAACCATGTTCAGTTTGCAGCTTGCTCACCATGTGAAGGCTTAAACTGTGCTTCAGCTGCTCAGAATGCATTTTTCAGGAACCTCAACTCCTGAGCTATATTCAAAATCTTCTCAATATCCCTAAGAAGTAGGGAAAAATCTTCTCAATATCCCTAAGAAGTAGGGAAAAATCTACGTCATTGAACAAAACAAGCTCAGGTCAGGAGCTGATCAGACTGCTGAGGATAAATCTTTCAGTTGTAAACTGAACATGGTTGTTAACCATGTCCTTTGACTGTAACATCTGTCTCATCAACCAGGACTAAGTAATATAAGGATATGTCTAGAACATGTAACAAATCCAGTAAAACCAAACCAACAACCAAAAAAAACCCCAAGGAAATTATTAATTACTTACTAGTTTTACTATGAGGTAACCATAGGGTCCAAGTAGGTACTGATGAGCAAAATAGCAACCGAGTACCACACCCAGACACTACAGAACACAGTCTCAGGCAGATGATCCACCTATAGCTCTGAAAGCACCGGTCAATGGGAACTACTCTACTTTTACTGTTTACAACTACTGTATTTTGCTAATGCTGCTAGACTAACGTCAAGTCTCCAAATTAATAAGAATAAATATTTTGATTTAAGCTCCCAGCGAGCTCATTATTGCTAGAATTGTGATTGGATTACAAATTGAGAATAAAATGAGAAATACAGATTTACTTAGGCAGCAGGAAATAAGCCTATTTATCATAGGAAACTATATATTAACTATTTCCCTTTCTGACCTGCTGGTATTTGAGTGTAAGGCTTATTTGAATTGCATAGTTTGGTGGTTTAAATTAATTCCATCTCTTTTGGTAACGCACTTGTTCCTCCTGCATGTCTTGTGTGTGTGCTGTAATTATTGAACTAGAGAGGACCTAAGGTTTTGCATGAAAGAAAAAACTAAGGTTTTGTATGAAAGAAATGTAGATACCCCTATAGCGTTCACTATTAGTACTGACAGAAGTCATGTAGAATAATCACCTTGGGCTGCATCCTATCAATTACTTTGGTCGAAGAAGCACAACAAATACCCCCGTAAGAATTTTATGGTGCTGTTTTTGTGAGAACAGAGACCAAAAGGGAGCTCTCCTGGGATCTCCAGGTTTAGGGAGAGCTGCCTTTTTACAGTAGTCTTTGCATCGCTATGATGCCTACGGAGCAGAAAAAAATCCCAAAGCCCTTTTGGTTTTTACAGAGCATCCACTTTTCCTTCACTTAAAGAATTATAAGTAGGGGTCCAGTATATGGCTGTCTTTTCATTTCAAGTAGCAATATTCAGGTTTAATTCTAGTTTTATTATACATATAAGCCAAACATCTACTTTGCCTAAACTTTAAGTTATCTCAGATACGAGTTCATATCCACAAATTTCTTTTGGGACCTCAATTACCAAGAGGTAAGTTTATCATATATTTATAGATAATGTTGTCACAAAACTGAATTTTAAAACCTAATTAACATAATACTGTCAAGCTTATTTTCCATCACTTTAAATATAAGCACTCTGTGGAAGTAATGAATTGCCTGAGATGGACCAACATTCCACCTAAGGACAGTCACACTCAATTTTGATAAACATCACACAAGAGAGATCAACAAATAGCTTTTACTGATAGCATGAAACAACTACAATTCTTTTCAGTACTGAAGTAATGTTGATAATCTACTTGAGATGATCTAATGGACATTTCCCCATCGATAAAAGCACATTGCATTTAGAAGGATTCTGATCTACCTGATTAAACCCACTCTTGGTCTTAGTTCTGTATTAAGGAACCTTTCTACTGCAAAATCCCTCTCCAAGGGATAAACCACATTTACAATTATTCTAAGTTAGAGGGACGCAGATGTGTGATGTCCTTTAGTTTTACAGAGTGGCCATAAAAAGGTGGTAGGCTTCAAAAAATCTGTAGCTGCACCTGATTTTGTGTTAGTGAATCTTACCACCGAGTACAAGCAACCTGCCCCGTGCAAGCTTGCCCACATCAAAAAGCAGTGGCGTATCCATTTATTTGAGAAACCTTCCCCCCCTCCCCCCCCACCATTTGTAGTTGCTTCTCAATTCTTTTAAACTTTTGTGCTAGGAACAGTAGTTTATTAGGAGAGGTCACCAAACATTGAGGTGAATTTTCCTTCCCCGGCACTATCTGATCCTTTGTTTTCTTCAGGATTGTGTATTTGACAAGAGAACAACATCTTTATTATTTAGCCTATTTTTTTATTGCCTCTAGTTCCAGGATCCAGATAGTTCCCACAGAAAATTACGCTATTACCTAAATGACTTCACTATTTATTTTTTCCCTTAATGCCTAACATGATTTCCTCTTTTTCAGCTTCAATATGTTACACTCTGCAATGCCTCCTCCTTCTTGTTATAAATGATTTTCCTCTCATGGAGTTAATAGGTGTCCTCTAGTGTGATTCAGACCATTTTTACATTCATTTTGAAAGTTCTGTTTTCCAGGCATAAATAACTGTAAATGCAGTTATTTGTCCATGTTTATGGATGAACACAACAGATGCTATTTCCTAGCAATTTCTGACTAAGTGACTATGCCCACATATGAAGGAGGCAAACATCTAAATACCGTAATTTGTATCAATGATTATCGATAAGTGATGCAAATGTGCCAGTGTATAACAGAGTGCTGCATGTTTCTTTTAACTAAATTAATTTTAGCCATAATGCTGTTTTTTAATTAACAAGCATATTCAGTCACTATCAGTGACAATCACTACTCCAGTTCTTTATATTCTTGTTAATAAGAAATAATTCTTTCCTTGTTTAACAGCAAAGTACTTGTAACTGCTCACTGTATTTTGGATGTGGCCTTACTGGGTTATCTGGCAAATACTAATTTTCATTCCCATACTCTTTATGGAGTATATATGGGGTTTGGTTTTCCTTTTGAAGTGATATCTCAAAAGAAGGTCTAGGAAAGTGGAAAGGGAGGATTTAATAGTAATGTAGCATTGATTCCATGGGTGCTGAAAGAGTGATTCAGAATTCAACACCTCTGAAGTTTTCATTATCTTAAAGTTCCACCTTTTAACTTGGCTTTCCAGTGTTGGCTCCAGCAATGTATCCTTGTAATAAGATCTTTCCAGGAGCTTGTTCCTGGCTTCTTGGTGCCTCATCTGCCTCACTAGGATATTTCTAACAGTGAAACTGTTCACCACAATGATAGAAACTTGTGATGGAGAAATGCCACAGTGTTTATTTCAAAAAGGAGGGAATTACTCATATAAGTGAGCAAAGCAAGATCAGCATCAAACCCATTTCACAATTCATGGCAATTTTTCAGTAAACACATCTTTTTGTCACAGAAGCGCAGAATGTTAGGGGTTGGAAGGGACCTCCAAAGACCATCGAAGAAGAAAATAACTGTATCATGCAAAGTTTTCCTTCATCTACTGTTTCTTATAAGGCATAGAAAGAATAGGGTAGATAGTTTTGGATAGCTGGAAGAGTGCTGTGATTGGTGGTCAACAGATTTACATTCAACACAACATGTATTTATGAGAGTCTCTGGTCTCTTAAATTCTCTGATAGCGACACTACAGCTAATATAGAGTGAATGAGTTTTAGACCTAACTTTTTACATCTAAAAATGCTGTTATATTGGTAGCTTCCTTCAGAGTAGATAAAAATTGTTTTCTGATTGAAATATTTACTAAGAAGCCACCACTGGTGCTGAGAATAAAAATGTAACCACTACTCTTCCATATACATTTTTAAATTTCCAGCAACAGCTGAAGGCTCTTGAACTCCAGACTCCAAAACCCATGCTATATTTGATATATTGATTAAGATTTCTCACTGGATATTTTTACAGGTGGAACATTTCGGAATACAGTTCCCCATTATACCAAGTGTCTAAATCAAATGTGTCAAAACTGAGTCATCTTGAGGTTCTTAGCTCATATTTAGCTATCTTAGCAAGAAGGTTTTGCCCAGGTGAATTTCAAAATTCCTGAGCAAACCCTTTGCTATAAACTGGTACCAGAATAGAAAACTTTGGCCTAGCTGTTTGTCCCTAGTTTTTGAAATCTATAGTTTATGTCTTTTGAAATATTATGCAACAGTCAAGAGAGTAAAGCTACTTCTTCCTACATTTTATTTTAAACATTAATTTACTGACCACAATTTCATCAGGTGTGAGCTTTTTTAGAAAGTCCTGCTATGCTTAGCAATAGTATCCAAAGTTGACAAATGTAACAGATAAATTAATCTTTGCTGGACTGACACCATGAAACTATAACGTACTGATCAACAGGGAAATTGTGATATTTGAGGGTTCTTGGCTACAGGCAAGAACATGCAACACAATTCAAGATGATTGAACCTTCTCTAACCCTCCTTTCTTCCCTCCACCCCATATTTCCCATGCTCTGCTCAGTTTTGCTTTTAACTGATAAGGGTGCAAACAGCTATTAAAGTTTAAAAGTGATTCATTTCCTCCTCTAGAACAAGTTACATTAAACAGTCTTTCTGTCGGGGATAAATTTTAACTGGACTGGGTGATCCTTTCACGAGGTGTGCAGACCTGTTCTCCCAGTACATGCTTGAAGTCTGCCTTTAGAAACATATATATATAGAGATATATAAACACAGATACATAAGACTCTGTTCTGCTGTGCTTCGTTCTCTAAATTGCAATCCAGAGAATGAGAGGAAATTCTTTTCCCTACATCTTTGTTTGCTCTCCTAAGAGTTAAACAAATCATAATAGATACACAATTCATATAAGAAATCATCATAAGCTCAGATTTTTCTTGTAGACGTGTGCCAAGCTCTACACAGTTTACAGAGTTTCATTTATTTATTGCTTTCTCTGCTATGTTTATTTACTGTTCTGTAGTAGCTGACTGCACTGTACAGTCGCATTAAAGATTAAGGAGCATTTTTTTTTCTACACTAGTTCAAGGGTTTAAAAGTCAAGAGGCAAAAAAAGTGATGTCTTATTTTGATGTGTAGTATCTGAAATTGCATCCAAAAATTTCCAGACCAACCCATTTTTAAACATGCTAATTAACACTTTATGAACGGAATTTTATTGTAAGCCATTCCTTGGAGGTGGTGAAATCAAACTATTGAAGAGTCTGGCTCACAATTCAAGCACTGTTGCAAGATGGTAGCCTCAAACCACAGAATAAGCTTATTCTTAATTATCATCCCTTTCATCCACAGGAGATGATAGAAGAATTCTCAATGTAATACCCTGCTCTTCTTTTAGTGCGGTTTCTCAGAGAGCTGGCTGAACTCTACTCAAAACAGGTTGAACTGTACTTTATGGAATAGGCTGCTTTGTTTTATTTCACCTTTACTTTTATTTCAAAGTAAAACCAAACACAAACAAAACAGAAAGACATCCAAAAGAAGTAAACCCAACCTTTCCAGGCACTGGAAAGAACAGGCTTGTGCTTGTGTGTTTAGAACTTTCACATTTGTGGATGACAGGCTTTTAAGACCACATTTTTGGGATCAGTTGCCTCTTTGAATTGTCTCAATGCATCTTTGAGTTGTCTCAATTCAAAGAGCAAACAAGGGGATGCTGATAAAGATTAAGCTTTGTAACAGTGGTTTTATCAAGACGTAATTGCTGTGTGTTTTTATACTTTTCAATGGGTTCAGCACCAAGAGCAGAAGAGAAAAGACATTTTTACCAAACTGTGTAGACAAAGTGTTACAAAACCAAATTCCTGACATACTTAAGGAGGAAAAAAGAAATAAATCTCATAAACTCCTCTGAGACTTTTATGACTAAGGGTGATTGATGCTTTCACTTTTAAAACCAAATCATTATATGAAGATAGTCATAGATAGATGTGCTGTTTAGGCCTGTTTCATAAACCTGTCATTTGTCAAGTCACAGGTCATACTTTATTATCCTTTATTCTTCATACATTCAAAGTTTTAATATGTATTCAGAGACCTTCTTGAATTGTGAACCATTTTCTTCTTCTCTTGGATGTGTGAGAAAACTGAGTATGTGAAAGACAGAAGGTATGGCATTTTTGAGAAGACTGATATATCAGAATTATTTTATGTGTATAGATAAACAGAATTACAGCAAGTATAGAAGGGAAAAATAAAATCATTTTAATTTTATCTAACATGTAACCTTTAAAATGATAAAGTAACACACCTCCCAGTCCTGGTCTCAAGCGGTTGTCATAACCGTCCAGCAGACGATCCAATATTCTTGTAAATACTGTAGTGTTGTCTTTCAGCTCATCTTGTGATGAGGTTTGTCCGTAGCTGAAATACAGAACATTTAACACTGAAAACCAGTCATCCACCAATATCCTTACAAAACAGTAATTCCAAAATCTGCTCAGTCTTGCTTATACTGGTTTACGGTCACAAAATCTCCTCCATGAGGAGTTTGTAGGGTTCTTTCAGTTAAAAACATCTTCTTAAATTGTACATTTTTGTGAAGTCATAGAAGATAAGTGTGTCTGTAAACAGTGAGCAAATAGAGCATCAGTTACTTAATGCTTATCTCATTTTTCATGAGTGGTTATAATGTCCTAATATGTTTGTTCCTCAGGAAAAGGCTCATTTTCCAGCAAAAGATAATGCATTTAATTCATAATAGTTATAAAGGTTTTGCATACAAAGAAAGTTACAACAATTTAGAACACTGACACAAATACTGAAAAGAAATGCTAGAACAAAGATAAAACAAACATACAGAGATGCCTTCTTTATGAATATAGAAGTAAATCAAGTAAATGTGCATTTTCATAGACCAATATATAATACTACTTAATTTTAGTTCCCCTTTTAGCAGTAAAATTTGGAGGAATACCTCCAACTTTTCCTTATAAATGTGTAATGCAACCACCTGTTGGTATGGAAATCTCTCATGTCTGTAAAGCTTCACTTACAGATCCCTAATGCAGAACTCTAATGCTGCCAAAGGTCCTGAAATTTTGCTTGAACAAGGATAAAATTAAGCTCTTTGAACTCGGCTATCAAAACCTTACTTCCATGAGTACAAGTCAAAGTGAAAAGCCTTGGGCTTAGTAGTTTCTGGCTGCTGTAGATGACATCAGAATTAACCTTTTCCTTCAATCTGAAACCTTTCCCAAACACCTTGTCATAGAGCTGAGTCCCTTCATCGCAGATTACAGTTGTCTTAAAGCTAAAGCCAGTATATTTTTTTTTGTCATTCATTCCTGGGAAGACTTCCATTATAAACACGTGTAGCCATCGTGACTAAAAGCAAGACCGGTGCTTTCCACAGCATCATTTTGTCACACGCGTTGCTACTGAACTGGATAAGCAGCCCAGTGCAAAAAACTTCAGTTAGGATGGGGTCTGATTCTTCCATCGGGCAGCTCGTTCTTGGCACGGCTACCGCGACAGGCGGGTCTCTGCACCCTGCCAGTTGCAACCTCCTCGTAGGAGGAATATCCTGTTGAGTTAAATGATCTGGTTCTATTAAAACACCCACCAAAAAAATTACTTTCTGTAAGCTGCATCAAACATCCTTTGTGTATCCCCACACATATGTTCCAGTTGTATCAGATACTGAGAGGAGGAGGAAAGGTACCCTGGCTATAGGTACCCTGGCAATGCTTCCTAATTATTTTGCAATATAGATTTGAATACATAACAGTGAAACTGTAATTAGAGTTTCAGAATGGAAGCTGATAGAAGTTTCACTAACTTTGGGGTTATTTTAATAGTCTGTGACTTTGTAGAGAACATTTTTCAGTGGTTTTTAATGTATATGAATCGCTGTTTCTAATGAAGAAGACAAAATTCTACCAGTTTTTAAAAAAATACCATGAACTTCCTCTAGCCATATCATACTTAATTTCATAAGTATCACTTACCATACATAATTTCACTTAATTAAAAAAAAAAATAGGCCAAGTTCTCTTTATTTTTCATACCTACAGCTGAATTTTTAAGTCGCAGACGTTAACATTTTTGTCTTTTATACTTCCTATATGTTACCAAATAAGTTCTCCTGCTGCCTCCAGTGAGCATTATCTTCCACAGGATCATTCCTCATACGCCTTATGTAGAATTGCAACACGGGACTTTTCACTGGATTAAATTTGACGTTACCACTCATTGTCAGTAAACAAGCTGCTGTACATAGATATCTCAAGGATAGCAGAAGGTCATCAGGATTAAGGTGGCAGAAGCACATGAAAACCACTTCAGAAATGTTAGTGGTAAATAAATGAGTATATTGGCAGAAGAGGAGTCAGAAAGGTGGACTGGTGGCAGTGCAGTCAGAAAGGATGCGATAGAATTCACCACTCCATGCTGGGTGTTGCAGTTGTCAGCACCCTTACCTGTGCTTCCCACCATTTTATCAGAGGTAAAAAGCACCGTGAGGACTGGTTTTAACTGACATACGGTCACAACAGCAAGAATCTGACCATTTGTGTACATCTGAAGGATACAGCAAGTCCAGAGGGACTGGGATTTTGCATTCAAAGCACACATATTAAAATAGCCATAATGCTGGGTTTTGTATGACAAGAATGATATGGAAAGATTGCCTTTCTGTATCACAGACACTTTATCTAATTCATCAGCTGTATTTGCTCGTAAAGGATTAACAGCACTCCGTAAGAAAAGGCAAGGGAAGTCACTATGACAAAATGGCTTTAGAAACAGATATATTTCATGTAAGGTTTTTCTCTTTTTGAGGAAAAAGTGACTGTATGCCGTTGTGTTTTCATATTAAACCACAGTATAATAAAAAACTGTGCACTAACTCCATCTACAGGTCATTATAATAGTGACACCACATAATTTTTAAACACCAGCCCAATGCATTTTAATTCTCACTTTAAGAAAGCACATGCACGCATACACGATAGATGGAATAAACAAATGCACACATATCTGTATAATAAACATGCTCTCACAAAATTCTGTAGCTAGGCCAGATGAAGGACTTCATGAATATTTCAAACCTCACCGTTCTTAGTATATTACCAAAATAAAGGTATTGCTTCTAAAATGTTCTGTGTATTCAATACTGCAATTGTTACAGGAAGCGCTCGCTTTTGCTCCTTTTATTTTTGTTTTAATTGGAAATGCCTGTGCAGATGAACCTTTGCCCACTCCACTTAATTTAAAATCTTCAAGGTAGCCAGGACATAAGTTTATCTAAAGCTGTGAAGGTAGACACCATGGAGATCAGGGCACAAATATATCTTTTAGGGCTCACTGTTAACAGCATGAAATTTCTGTTGCTTTGTGGTCATTAGGTAACGCTGTTGATAGGACATTTGTGTTTTTAAAATACAGAAACATATCTGTGAGTCGTCTTAAAACACCTTTCCTGAATTTTGAATTTCAGAGAGTACTTCAAGTATACTCTGAACTGCTTCATAGTCTGGAGTTAACCTCCAGTCATTAGATAAGCTGTTGTATGGCTACAAATTGTTCTTCATACTAATGCTATTTTTCTATTATGATTTCAACATATATTCTATATGCATTCAGTGCAGCATGGTCTTTCAAACATACACTGTTGCAGGATTTGAGCTTACAGATTTCTTCTTCATCCAAGCAGTCTCCCTGTACCAGGAAGGTATACTCTGGATGTGCAAAACCAGCCACTAAGTTAGGACACAATCCTGACCAATAAAGAAGTGAAAGTTTTGCCTCTGCTTGCACAGACAATAAAGTTACTAAATAGCAATTAAATGAAATCTAAAAAGACTTAATTACACTTTTTTTTTCCCCCCCCTAAGGAAATTTGTGTTTCTGAGCAGTCATTATATAAGAGTAGAAAGTATAGCATAGGTGTTTAAGAGGTAGTTTAGTTTCAGTTTGTTTCAGAAAGCTGTTGCCTTTTTCTCTACACAATATTGAAACAAAATATGTTACACAAACAAATTCTGCTATTCTTTCAGTCTTCCCTTAGATTTAGCTGGGATTTGAACAGGGATTAACTACACCCAATGCACTTAGTAGTAGTGCAGCCCATGCAGTATTTGTTTTATGCTTCTATATTAAATTAAAGGTTCCTAAAATATGTTGGTGCATTAAGAATATCTCCCCACCTTCTTTCAGTCAACACATTCAGAAGGAGGCTCCAGGCCCAGAGGCAGTCACAAAGTACCAGGAGTCTCTTCATGGTGGGCTCTGAAACTACAAGGAAAATAACCATCAACATCCCCTACATCAAAACAGGTACCGTGATAAAAAATGTCTCGTTTTGGATACTTTGCAGAATACTGTGATGTCAGGCAATGACCTCATAGCTCATGTCATTCAGAAGAAGAAAGCACGGCCTTGGCTGCTCTCCTGTGTACCTTCTACTCTTAGACACAGAGGCTTAGGGTGGGATTTCCTTGCTGTAAAGGGTGTATTGTTTGCATTATTCTCCAACTTCAACAAAAACAATTAGGAGTTAAAGCTGCTGTCCCCATACTCCGTGGCAATTCGTACTCAGTTTCCTCCCGTGCCGAAGATGTGACAAGGCGCATCCGTAACGTTTCCAGATAACTAGGAGTAATTGATTTTTGTTTGACCTGAACCAGCCTGAGTCCTTTCAAACCTCCTGGAAGGTGTCAGCGTGAGCTAGTGTGACTGAGGAGAGTAATGCTTCCCTCACAGCCACTGCTTTGCTTTGATGTGATGGAAGCAACTTTCTTCTGTAGATACTACTGTTCTCCTCTTCCCTGAAATATTGGTATCAGGGGAGCAAAATGATCAGATTCTGACTCTGGGATCTGCTGCTACATACGTACACTAATATTTTTGTTGGGCTAAAGGGCACGATCCATAATCAAACCATGTGCTGACAACCTACACACCATCTCCTGAATCTCTCTATCAGTCTCTGCTGCTCGGAAATGTTTTTGCATTAGCAGCCTTTTCCTCCTCTCCAAATGTCGCCTGTCCTGAGTTGCTTTCAGTTTACCTTTGAGTAAAAAGTAACACAACTCAGAAGATTTCTCTCACCTTCTAATAAACTATAAAATACAAAGTTAGCTGGTATTTGTGCAATCAGCGTTCCAGATTCAACTGACTGCCCAGGAGCTGCTGCAGATCTCTTTCCATATCTATATACTGTGTGCTGGAATCCAGTCGATTTTTAGCGTTCATTACATTAAATAAAGGCAACAAAATACGAAGCCTGTAGTGAATTGGATGGTTTTTCAATGCCTGAGAAAATGAAGCACCGGACGTGAAAATGTTGTACCTTTAAATAAAGCTACCCCAATTCACTGCATACTCTCAGGGACAATTTAAATCAATAAAATATCGTTACAAAGTGGTATGTAAGCAATGAGACATAATTAATACTTTTATAGCTAAATGATTGGCAGATAGGCATTGAGTGGGGCTGAGCTAATCTGAGTGAATAGGAAGGAGCTGGATGTGGCAGGGAAGCGTGGATAAAAATCTTCAGGGACAAGACTGCATCTTAACTTGCCCTGTGATCAGCCCCCTTACAAAGGGAAAGGCAACATCTGTGGCTTCAAAAATCGCTTTCTCCCGGTCCTGCCAACTTCTGCTTTTGCAAAAGCCTCCTCCAGATAAAGCACGGAAAGTGAATTATTCTGAACTATCTTGATCTGTTGAGCTTCACGCTTGCTTTCTCTCCCAAAACCACCCCCCGCTTCAATAACCCCATACAGATACTGGAAATCCTGGAGAAGGAAAGTTTCTTGCAGCTGGAAAAAGCAAATGGTAACAAAGACTTTCACGAAGCATTACACACCAGCAGCCCCCAGCCACCCTGGCCTCCCCCAGCCCACGCCGCCTCTGGAACCAGCTCTAGTTTTCCCATTCAAAATGGGAGAAAGAGCCACGCTTCTGGGAGAATTTCAGCAGCACCCACTGGAAATTAAAAAAAAAAAAAATAAAAAAAAAAAAAAGGTGGGGGGGAAAGGGGGCATTTGGATCATTTTGATGCATTTGTGACTCCTAGTGAGACGTTTGCCCATCTCTGAGACACAAAACGAGACTTGTTTTCCTCCCGGCATTTCAACTTTGTATTTCCCCCTCACCCTGCGAAAGCCACCCCTCCCACCGCCTCCCTCGGAAAAAAAAAAAAAAAAAAAAAAAAAAAAAAAAAAAAAAAAAAAC